>CM068952.1:51381618-51411495 GCA_035128595.1 Eptatretus atami
GCGCAGCCTGGGGCTTAAAGTGGGGCAAATTTATTTTGTGGCTCTGGCTAGTAATACCCCCTCCCTCTGGCAAAGCGTGGTAAACCACATCCACTGTGCCACGTGCACAGGCGAAAATTGAATTCCTCTCCCCTCCCTCACAGGGGATGGGGTGAGGGTTTACTTTGTGCCCATGACCTGCCTGACATGTACCCTGAGCACATATGCAAAATTTGGGGAAATTGGCTATGCATTTTTTCATTCTCTAAGTAACAGAGAAATAACGAATTCTCATGTGGTATATTTAAGATGATGATGTTTCTGACATTCATAAATAACCAGATTCCTCAGGGAAAAAAATATTAAGACACTGACCGGATTGAACTATGTTTGTTTAAGGGGCTGATCCACACCTTTACGTTTTAGCCAGCGTATGGCAAGTATCAAAATGTATGTAAAACGCTGGCGTACGCTGAACTATTGATGTTTTTTTTAAAGTTTTGGGGTTATAATAATGTGTTGGACGTATGCATAACGTATTAATAACTAACACAGAACGTTTCAATCACATATAGATAACTTATACCAACGAATGCTGAGCGTGTTGTCGGCGTTCACAACTATGCCCAACGATAGTCTAACTTATGCATACGGCAGCGTATCGCCGATGATCACGTGGCGTAGGCTATTCATAGGTGTGGCTCGACGATTCAAATCATAACCGCACTAAACATCAAAGTGTGAAGCCGCTGTCACACCTTGACGTTTTAGCCAGCGTATGCCGACGTATGAAAAATTTGCCGAACCAAGCTGCACGCGTCAAATACGTTATGGTAAGTTTGTATACGTTATGAGCACGCTGCAAACGTCGTAGTACGCTGGCAGACATCGTAGTACGCTGGCATACGTCGTCATATGCGAGTACGTCGAGAAATTTTCAGCATGTTGAAAATTTCTCGACGTACTCGGCGTATGACACACGTTCTGCATACGCTAGCCATAAGTTGAGGCACGCTACGCGATCGTTGCACACGTCGACACACGTTACTTGTACGTTACTCATAAGTCAAAACACATCGAGGTAATGGTTAGCGTCAGTGTTCCAGACTCCCTGTTTTTTTTTTCTTCTTCGGTATGACGGTGATGTTGACCCTTCGATTTCTAGTACGGTTATGATTTAAATCGTTGAGCGCAGCCTATTAATTATATTATATTGTTGCGAATTCGCGCCCGTCGGCGTGCGATCGGCCACGCGACTCGAACCGCGACCGCCTCGCCCCCGGACGGACAATTCAGTCGTGACCTCCCGGCTAACGCCGGGATCCAGTCACGGTGGGCCTTTCGACCTCACCACAATCGTGCCAATCGGCCACCCGCGTAGGATAGGGTTGTTCGCCAAATTCGACCTACCTAAGTACCCACGCGGATGGTAAACCGGGCGATCGTACCCTCGCCGCAGGTCGACTCCGGACACGAGCCGCGTGGGCGGCCGTTCCGTACTATCGGATAACCGAGCGGTGTTATCGTCGACCTCGACGTTCAGATTATTTACCCGGGCGTTTTGCACCCACTACGAACCCTTTACGTGAAGCAGGATGGAGGTTCAATTAAAAAAAGACGAAGCGAACGGGAAAACAGTTCAAACACAATGCACATTTATTCCGTGGCACACGGATCACACCTATAGCACGTATTTACAGCCACAATTAACGAATGCACATATATTACATAGAACAAAAGAAATGCACATAATAAAAGAAGGAGTTAAAAACCGACTACACGACACACGGACCACTTATACAGTTACTACCTTACAAGACACGGCGCCACAACACGCATTCACACCGAAGCAAAGAAAAGACCCCCTCAAAGGCAAGGAGCCAGACTGGGCCGTGGGCCTAATGCGCGTGAACCTGGATGAGCGGCCAGGCCCACGAGACGAAGGGTCCTACCCGCGCCCTCGTGTGCGAGCCGCAGAATGTGCTGCACGCGGTTCCGGGGGCACCTGCTGGTGTAAGTGGAACGGGGCCCTTGTCGCACTCTCTCAGCGCGGGGGAAAAGGGGGATTTTGATGCTCTGGGGAGGGAGTATGGCTGGCTTGCTTGGATCCGCGACGCGAGCCTCCAGGTCCACCTCAGCCGTTCGCCTCCGCAGCCGTCTGCCCCACCGATCTCGCCTCACCGATCTCCTCGAGCTCCGTCTCCAACGACCCTGCTCGATACTGACTCGCCCCACGATACTGCTCGATGCTGCTCAACTCACTTCGCCCCACGACACTGCTCGATGCTGCTCAACTCACTTCGCCCACGACACTGCTCGATGCTGCTCAACTCACTTCGCCCCACGACACTGCTCGATGCTGCTCACACTTCGCCCACGACACTGCTCACGATCCTGCTCAACTGGCTGCTCCACCGACACTCTGCTCTATGATACTCCTCGATACCGCTTACTGCGCTCGCCTTTTTATCGGCTTCGGGAACCCACCATATGCAAATTATCGGATCCAAACGACCTCAGGGCGGAGCCACGCTCGCCGATTGGATGGAGAAAAAGGGGGGCGTGTATCATTCCTGATCCTCAAATTGCATATGCCGATTTTCGTCAGGCGCGTCTGGAGGGGGGCCAAGCGCCGCGCTTCTGATTGGGTGGATCAGATGTGGGCGTGCATCATTCCTGATCCGAATTCTCCTCAGAAAACCCGCATCTTGCACTCGCGTCTCGCGTGTCTCGCTGAAGACAGCTCGACGCTCGGCGTCCACAGGTGCGCGGGAATGGCCGTAGGAGAAGGTGGTGGAGGGTTTTCGGCGTGTCCGATGGCCATGGCGCTGTTTGGAATGGCGGTGATGTGAGGTTTGCGGTAGCGAGTGTGAAGGTAGGTTTTTGCTGCTGGCGTTGTTGTTGTTGTGGCGTGGGTGGCTCAAACAAAGGATAGAACAAAAAACGCCTAACTCAAAGGATCGCAGCCGAATGAATCAATTAATTCCTCTATACAATGGGTTTGGGCTAACTACACATGTACTTAAGAAATATATCTCACCTACGGGACTTTATGGTGTTTGCGAATTTCCAGAACCGTAACACTACCCCCTCCTTTTTACAGACTCGTCCCGAGTCGTCAAATTATCGTGTGCCATCATGTGTAGTTCTCCCTAGTACGTTTTACCTACGGATCCCTGAGTGCGACATTCATGGTATTCGTGTCCCCAAAATAAATAACCTGAGGGCTGAGTAACTAACTAAACAAACTCACTCATACAGACGACTTAAATAAAATTGCCGGCGCTAACACATACATGCCGGGGGCGCACTCATATTTACAATACAACTTAACACCTTAACCTTATAATTTACACTAAACCATGGCCCAGGATCAATGGACTCTGCAGGAAAAAGGAGAGTCAAAGAGAACGGTGCACGGGCCGCCACTGCAGGCCCGTGTGCAGCTGCCAACAGGACAGTTCCTGCAGCTTGCAAACTGTTGCTTGCGGATCCTGGCGCACATGGAAATGAACAGGGGGGTAAAGCAAAACTGAACGGGCTGGTGAACAGGGCAGTGGGCATGCATGGCAAAGGTAGCAGGCAAACATAGCTGCAGAACAAGGCCGCTGCAGGCGAACACAGCGGCAGACGAACTGGCCGCACAGGCTTGCAGTAAAAACAGCCGTCGACGATCCGACCGGTACAGGCCTTGCAGAAACAACCAGCCGATGAAGTTGGCCGGCACAGGCCCGCAGCACACAGCCGCAGACGATGAAGTTGGCCAGCCTTGCCTTGCAGTGGAGTTGGTGGAGGGAGTGCGGTGTGTTGGCCACACAGAAGGTGGACTCGGACCTACCCTACCTGTCTCCCTCCCACTATCGCCTTTGCCTGTCACTGTACCTACCCACTCCCTTAATTTGTAAAAAACCAATTTAGCCCCAACTTATTTTTTTGTTGTTTATTTTCACTTCCTACTTCCCACTATAAATCGTCCCTAACCCCCTTTATCGTCCTTGTTCGGCTAACCTATCGTCCCCTAGCCTACTCCCAACCCTACGTTCCCTTCCGGAGGGAATAAGGAGAGCTAGCGTCCTGTGTCGAGGCCAACAAAGCCTCAAGATGGCCTCCCAGATCTCAGCGATCTAACCCAAAGTGGGTCCAGCGGCACAACGAGAGCGAAGGATGGATGGTGCGGAGGGGTACACTTCCTAATCTACCCTAACCATTTAACTGTTAAACTACCCCGGGGCTTTCAACAAGCGCCTCTCGCTTAATCTATTGGTTCTAAAAACCCAGATTCCGTCGCCTGTGTTGGTGTCCACTCAAGTTTCGGGCCTCGCCCTCTAATTTCCCTCGTGCCCTTGCACGGTTTCGTGGCTGGGACGCGTGGCTCCCTTTGGCAGCACGACCCTCTGCCGATTCCCCTACGATGGCACCCGGCACTACACTGCCTCCGAGCCTCCAGCTCCTAAACACCGGGGAGTGCCCCATGGCAACTCCCCTGACACGCACACGTGCAGGCTGGCGCCCCGCGGCCCTTTCCGAGGGTCACCGTGCCCACGACACTGCCCACGCGGCCAACGGCGCTCCGGCCCCGCCCACCAAGCGGCGCCCCGTGCCCACTACGCTAACCCGGCCCCCATGGGCCCTTGGACCATACGGCCGACTAGCCGGTGCCCGGGGTACCCACTCAGCGATACTCACCTTTCGCAGCACGCTCCCAGCCCGTCAACAGGGCTCCTGCACCCCTCCAAACAGGTTTCGAGACCTACACTCCACCAACAGCAAAACGACCTCCATTTTGTCAATTTAACTAACCCACTAACTCACTTTACTCTGACCCGGGGTCCTTGGGCGGGAGCACTCCTCCCCCCAATCACTCATCGCACCATGCATCCACATTCGCTCCACTCACACAGACCCGCTGGCCTCACTCACTCATCATGTACTCACCTCACAACTTTTCCAACACACACATCGCTGAATCTGCCATCCTCTAACTACTCCCTAACTAACTCGTGCTCCCACGTCGTCCCTTACACTATAGCACGTTCCATTTTAACACTGCGTAGCTAAGCTACGTCCCTCTACACATCAAAGTCTGTCACTGTCTCCAAAATCTCTTTTCCCATCTAAAGCTCACTACAATCCTCTAACTAATCCATTCCACGGACTCCATGAGGACTTACCCCTGCCCATGAAATCGGTCTAACTAAGCTAACCCTTCCCCTAACTAGTTTCTATCCTGTGCCCAGTAAGGGGTCTTTCACCCCTTGCCCAGGGAATCCTGTTCACCCGAAAGCGAGGCTTGCTTCCGTTAATTTTGTATTTCCAATTATGCGCAGCACCAGCGCGCGGCAACTCACAGCTGCGCTCTTGCACCTTTCCGTGACGTCATGCAGCTGCACGTGTACCTCGTCCCTCTTGGACGGTACCATCCGGCAGGGTACCTCCTGCCGGATTCCAACCCTACGTGCAGTCATGACGTCACCCTGCGCTCCCCCAAAAACAACCTCGCACTCCGAGGGGCTCCCACGCGAACACATGTGCTCTCCCGTTGGAGCTTAACACAAGCTCGCGTGGAGAACACCGTCCAGTCCAAATCCGTTATCCTGCCTAACCTTTGTCCGTCGCGGGATCGGCAATCCACCGCTGGCGTTTCCGGACCGGGCTTCACTCCGCAAGCGAGCACGTGCGGGTCTCGTGCGCTGCACAGCACGGACGCGCGCTCGCTGCTGGGTGAACCGGCACGGTCCCACAACAGCTACGGCCGCTACCCGGCTTTTGTCCCTCTGTCGCCGTCGTCTCCGTTCCACCCACGCACCTGCGTGTTACGACGCACAGACTCCACTCCAACACACTCACATTCACACCGGGAGACGCGGCTGCATGCTCACGCATGCCGACCGACATCTCCTCACATACAGAGACCTTACGCACACGGTCTCCCTCACACGGACCCTCTCACTCACACCCACCTTCCACTTGCACAGGGGTCTCACTCACACATGCGTGCTGAAAGCACGCATCTCCGCACACTCGCAAACACACACCCCTGCACAACCACACTGGGGATTCGTGTCCCCACAAGGGTTCCCGGGCCTCTTATACCCCCAAGCTACACGTGCACCTATCCACAGCACTCGTCCCTTCAACTCCGCTTGGCCGACCGAACCCACCTGGTCGTGATTCGCCTCAAGGGGGCATACTTCCTCCCCCTCGTTCCTGGAGGCGGCCATCCAGCTTGCTCACACCGGTCTCTACCCAGTCCGCGAGCTACCCCATTATCACTCCACTACCTCTGTGTGTGTGTGTTCTGTTCCTTTAACCCGTCATTATCATGCAGTCTCTCCTTATTTTCTCTATCTCCCTGGTCTCTATACATCTATTAGTTTCTGTTTCTTTCTGGAGTTTTCCATCTCTATGGATTTCAATTTTACTCTTCCTTCAGTTCATTAATTTCAAACTTGTATAGTTTTTGTTTTCTCCCCACTCTTCCTCATGCTCCTCATTATCCAATCTCATCGTTCTTTCAATTGGCTCATTTCCTTCCTGTGTTTCATTCGCTGTTCTCTCATTACCTTTCTCGTTTCCTCTCCTGTCCTTCCTTCTCCAGTTTCGTTGTTTGCTTCATTTGGTTAATCTCTTTTTGTGTCAGTTGCTGCTGTCTCATTACTCTTCCTTTTTCTTCTCCTGTCTTTCCTTCTCAATTTCGTGGTTTCCTTCAATCTCCTCATTTCTTCCTTCCTGCTTCATTCGTTGCTCCTTCAACTTCTCCTCGTATTCCAACCTATTTTTTTTCGTTTTGTCGTTCAATTTAAATTCATACTCTTTCAGTTTTTTATTCCACTGTCTTTCTTGTTCCTCGTTCTGCAATCTCGTTATTTCTTTCAACTGACAGATTTCTTTCTCCTGTCTCATTCCTTGTTCTTTGTATTTCCTATTCCACTGTCTTTCTTGTTCCTATTCTGCAATCTCGTGGTTTCCTTCCATTGATCGATTTCCTTCTTCTGTCTCATTTCGTTCTTCCATCATTACTCTTTCTTGCATCTCATTCTTTAATCTGGCCTTCGCTTCCAGCTGTTCGATTTGTACAGTGTGGTTCCTTAACGTTCATTCTCCTTCTCGTTCTTTCTCTCTCAACATCCTCAACTCGTTTGTAATTCCGTCTCTTTGTTTTGGTGTTTCTGTAATCAGAAGCTTTCTTTTCTAATTCCTTTCTCATCTCTACACCTCTTTTCCATTCTTCCTTCTCGTTTTATCTATACTCTTGGCCATTTCCTGATTCTCGCCCACTCAGGTTCAATTGGTGGTTGAGAGTCCACTCCCCGTGTCGTGCCATTCGTTGCGCATTCGCCGACCATAATAGCCGCTTGCTCCGTTCTGCGCTGAGGGGCGATCGCGCCGCCATTATGCGATTCAGTTTGCCGGCAAAGTCCGTGCTCAGAATGTCGGGTTGAGCTCCCCCGTGATTCAACATTACAAGTAGTACCATCCCGGGCCATGGATCCTACATTACTAACACATACATTTCTACCCCGGCACCGCCTCGCCTTGAGACGCCATCTTATTCCACGTAAGGGGTTAATTTAATCGCTCGTAATTTAGAGGGAATGGGGGTCGCTCCCTCCTGAACCGATTCCCTATGATTTAGCTGGAGACGGGAGGGATTTGAATCACACTCCTGCTACACCAGTGTTGCGAATTCGCGCCCGTCGGCGTGCGATCGGCCACGCGACTCGACCGCGACCGCCTCGCCCACCGGACGGACAATTCAGTCGTGACCCTCCCGGCTAACGCCGGGATCCAGTCACGGTGGGCCTTTCGACTCACACAATCGTGCCAATCGCGCCACCCGCGTAGGATAGGGTTGTTCGCCAAATTCGACCTACCTAAGTACCCACGCGGATGGTAAACCGGGCGATCGTACCTCGCCGCAGTCGACTCCGGACACGAGCCGCTTGGCGGGCCGTTCCGTACTATCGGATAACCGAGCGGTGTTATCGTCGACCTCGACGGTTCAGATTATTTACCGGGCGTTTTGCACCCACTACGAACCCTTTACGTGAAGCAGGATGGAGGTTCATTAAAGAAAAGACGAAGCGAAACGGGAAAACAGTTCACACAATGCACATTTATTCCGTGGCACACGGATCACACCTATAGCAGCTATTTACAGCCACAATTAACGAATGCACATTATTACATAGAACAAAAGAAATGCACATATAAAAGAAGGAGTTAAAACCGACTACACGACACACCGGACCACTTATACAGTTACTACCTTACAAGACACGGCGCACAACACGCATTCACACCGAAGCAAAGAAAAGACCCCTCAAAGGCAAGGGAGCCAGACTGGGCCGTGGGCCTAATGCGCGTGAACCTGGATGACGGCCAGGCCCACGAGACCGAAGGGTCCTACCCGCGCCCTCGTGGCGAGCCGCAGAATGTCGCTGCACGGCGGTTCCGGGGGCACCTGCTGGTGTAAGTGGGAACGGGGCCCCTTGTCGCACTCTCTCAGCGCGGGGGAAAAAGGGGGGATTGTTGATGCTCTGGGGAGGGAGTATGGCTGGCTTGCTTGATCCCGCGACGCGAGCCTCCAGGTCCACCTCAGCGTTCGCCTCCGCAGCCGTCTGCCCCACCGATCTCGCCTCACCGATCTCCTCGAGCTCCGTCTCCAACGACCCTGCCTCGATACTGACTTCGCCCCACGATACTGCTCGATGCTGCTCAACTCACTTCGCCCACGACACTGCTCGATGCTGCTCAACTCACTTCGCCCCACGACACTGCTCGATGCTGCTCAACTCACTTCGCCCCACGACACTGCTCGATGCTGCTCAACTCACTCGCCCCACGACACTGCTCACGATCCTGCTCAACTGGCTGCTCCACGACACTCTGCTCTATGATACTCCTCGATACGCTTACTGCGCTCGCCTTTTATCGGCTTCGGGAACCCACCATATGCAAATTATCGGATCCAAACGACCTCAGGGGCGGAGCCACGCTCGCCGATTGGATGGAGAAAAAGGGGGCGTGTATCATTCCTGATCCTCAATTTGCATATGCCGATTTTCGTCAGGCGCGTCTGGAGGCGGGGCCAAGCCGCCCCGCGCTTCCTGATTGGTGGATCAGATGTGGGCGTGCATCATTCCTGATCCGAATTCTCCTCAGAAAACCCGCCATCTGCACTCGCGTCTCGCGTGTCTCGCTGAAGACAGCTCGACGCTCGGCGTCCACAGGTGGCGCGGGAATGGCCGTAGGAGAAGGTGGTGGAGGGTTTTCGCGCGGTGTCCGATGGCCATGGCGCTGTTTGGAATGGCGGTGATGTGAGGTTTGCGGTAGCGAGTGGTGAAGGTAGGTTTTTGCTGCTGGCGTTGTTGTTGTTGTTGGCGTGGGTGGCTCAAAACAAAGGTAGAACAGAAAAAACGCCTAACTCAAAGGATCGCAGCCCGAATGAATCACATTAATTCCTCTATACAATGGGTTTGGGCTAACTACACACATGTACTTAAGAAATATATCTCACCTACGGGACCTTTATGTGTTTTGCGAATTTCCAGAACCGTAACAATATCATAACCGCATAGAAATGAAGTGTCAACATCACCGTCACGCCGAAGAAGAAAAAAAAATAAAAAAAAACCAGGGAGTCTGGAACACTAACGCTAACCATTACCTTGACGTGTTTCGACTTATGAGTAACTTACAAGTAACGTGTGTCGACGTGTGTCAACGATCGCGTAACGTGCCTACAACACGTTACTCATAGGTTAGAAATAAGTTTCGGGTACGATAAACATTACCTCGACGTGTTTCGACTTATGAGTAACTTACAAGTAACGGTGTGTCGACGTGTGTCAACGATCGTGTAACGTGCCTACAACTTATGGCCAAGCGTATGCGGAACGTGTGAGTCAAACGCTGGCATACATCGAAAAATTTCAAGCATGGAAATTTGTCTAACACCTCGGCGTACTACGACGTATGCCAGCGTACAAAGACGTATGCCAGCGTACTACGAAAAAAAGCCAACGTACTACGACGTATGCCAGCGTGCTCTTAACGTATACAACTTACCCATAACGTATTCGACGTGTGCCAGCGTTTTAGCCAAATTTTGCATACGTCAGGCATACGCTGGCTAAATCGTCAAGGTGTGACAGGGCCTTTAAAATAGTTCAACTGTACATCTGTGTTTTTAAGGATGGAATTAAATGTGGAAAATGGTAAAAACAAATGACGTGAATAAGGAGCTGATACTCTAGGTCCCCGACCTTTTGTCTGGTATGAGGAATATATCTGTGTAATATGAAAGCTAAATCTTGAAATGTTGTGCACAAAGCCAAGTTACTGAGATGGTTGCCATGGCAACATAATTCATCCAATCACAACCATTATCTAACCAGGTTGAGATAATGTCATGAATAATAGATATCTGCAATATGAAAGCAAAATGTTCAACGGTTTTTGAAACATCGTATACACAAAAGTACGTGGATTTTGCAGATTGGTCATGGATGGATGTATGGTCAGTCAATCAGTCGGTCGGACGGAGCTAATTTTAATGGCCACTAACTCTGATGTTGTCAGAGAGGTGGGGGACAAACAAAACTCAGTAGTATAGACCAAAAACAAACATTATCAAGAAGAAGAAAAAATTGACTTTCTTCATTGCTTTGCCAAATTAAATAAACCTAAAACCTGAAATTTCTAGTGCCTATTGTTTTTAAAACACTGCTTTTTCCCAGCATCTTGCACATTGTGTAGAACATGTCTTGTCCATCAAATTGCAACCATGGATATACTTTCAGCCATCAGGTCAGGTCAGGTATGGGAGCATGCACCGGAGCAGCACGTCACTGCGTCCACTTTCCACCTGTACTCCAGGGGCCTCCATCTGGCCATCCCCCAGGCAGATGCCTGGCCCATCCCCATCTTCTTGAGATGCTGATCAACCTGCTGCAACCATGAGGCACGTGGTCAACCCATTGGCTTCCTCCACCCACGAGGCTCTCTCGCTGAGAGAATCTGGTCAGCGTCAGGAAAATGAACCACAGGTCCATACAGCCGCAGCTGACGCTCACGGGCTATGCAGGTAACAAATCTCGAGTCTCTCAGCAACCGCTCGTTGAACACAAAGTCTTCATCTCAGATCCCTGGTCAGAGTCCAAGTCTCACATCCGTAGAGCAAGACTGGAAGCACCAAGGACCTGAAGACAGACTTTCATCCTGCACAGGTACCGACAGCGCCACACTCCATGATGCAGTGAATCAATGACTCCCCAGGCCCGACCCAGACATCTATTGACGTCTGGCTCACAGCCAGCAGAGACATGAATATCACTGCCACTGTAAGTGAGTCTCTCCGTGACCTCAACATCCTCACCACAAACAGGTACAGATGGGATAACAGCATCCAAGATGCCATTGAAAGCCTGGATCTTAGTTTTGACCCAGGAAACCCATAATCCCAACGGGTCCGACTCCTCATTCAGCACTCCGAGGGCCCCCAAAAGGATATCCAGAGTCCCCTCAAAGATGACTGCATCATCTGTGAAATCATGGTCAGATCTTGACATTCCAAAACGATGCACCACAGCTTGATCTCTCTGACATCCTCCCCAGAATCCAGTCCATACAAGTGATGAAAAGTGTGGGGACCAGTATACATCCCTGATGAACTCCAGTAACAACTGGAAATAAGTCAGATATGGTACCACCACATCTCACAGCACTCTCAGTACCAGAGTATAGTTCAGACATCAGATCGATCAGTTTTGATGATATTCCACAAAACCAAGAATCTTCCAGAGGGGCATCCCAATTCACTGAATCGAACGCCTTGCAGAGATCAACATAGGCTGCAAGCAGCCCCTGCCGAAACTCTCGTCTGCATTCAGTGAGGACCCAAAGGGCAAGGATACGGTCAATCGGTGACCCCTTTGGTGTAAAGCCTGACTGCTCTGGGAGCTGGTGCTCAAGCAGATGGTGGCGAACCCTCTCAAGAATTATCCAATCAAAGACCTTGCCCGGCACTGAGAGCAGCGTCACCCCTCGGTAGTTGTTGCAGTCCTGGCGATCATGCTTCCCTTTCAGCGAGGGACAACAAAGCCCCTCTTCCAGTCAGTTGGGATGATGCCTGTGTTTTCGGCAGAGCACAGAACTGCATGCAAAGACATGAGTACAGCATTTTCACCAGCCTTGAGAAGTTCAGCACGGATGCCACAGATCCCAGGAGCCTTACCCCATTTCAACCGGTTCACCGCAGTCTGTGTTTCCACAAGCGAAGGTTGATCACAGTTGAGCGGAGGGTCAGCAATAGGGATAGTAACACCCCTGACATCCAACTCAACAGCTAGTGGTTCAGTTTGGTACAGCCGTTCAAAGTAACCGGCCCAGCGGGCCTTCACTTCGGACTCCTCTGTCAAGAGCCCACCTCCCTCCACTCCAACTGCAGTACACCGAAGGATGGGCTTGGAGGAACGCAATGCTCAAAATCCTCTGTAAGCAGGACGAGAATCACTTGACCACAGGTGATGCTCCACACCCTCACAAATTCCTCGCACATAGGCCTCCTTGTCCACCCTCGGTGCATGTGCAGTTTTACATGCAGTGCACCTCAACTCCCTGAACAGCTCAGCTCTGCCATTAATCCCAACCATACAACCCTGCCATACAACCCCTGCGTCTCTAGTCAATGGTATCCAGTGTCCCTTGAGATATAAAATTCTTCTTTGCCCTACGGTGAGTTCCAAGACTCCAGCAAGATCCACTGGCAACTTCAAGGATGGTGGTCTTGAAGGCACTCCACAACTCCAAAGGATTCCCCAAAGTACCCAGACCCCCGCTTCCCCCCCCCCCCCCCCCCCCCACCCTCCCCAAAGTTCCCACTCAGCCTGTTCGCAAGCTCCTCAGCTACCCTCTCATCGGTGAGCTTGGCAACATTCAGCCTCGGCTGGGATGGTACCATTCTCCCAGATTTAAGCTGCAACTTCAGAGTTACCACCACCTAACTGCAGAAGGACGTCCGCAGACACAATTGGGCACTAGATATGGATGGCCGTTGGCTCACAAGGATCTCTTCCGCCCTTTGACAAGTTTTGTTTTTATCCTGCTGGGTGTCCATAGCCGGACACCCTCCTCACCAGGAAACCTGGTGCGGGAGATGGTTTAGTCGTCGACAACGCGACCATGAAACAGGTTTGTACAGGTTTACATGGTACTTGTCGCAAGTCACAGATCTAATCTGGCCTGACCTGACAATAATTGACCGCAGACACCCGGAGCATTTTCTTGGCCATCCTTGGTAGCATTTTCTCCTTTAGTTCCTCTTCATGTTTGTCATTAAAGAATGCGCCATTTTGCATGGTCGGGTGCACAGCTCGTCAAAATCTTCATAGTTGTCTGAAAACACAATACAACTAATTCTGACAAGACAAGTCCAGTTATCATCATCTTGTCACTCTTTGGATAGTTCGTTTTCTGACTTTCCTGCCTCAGTCACTTTGGCTTCTTGGCTTACTGTCTCAACTTTTGTAAACCAAATATTGCTGTCCTCTGTCTTCTTCCTAATCTCACTGTTTCCCTTGCGCCATATTTTAATACATCACGATGCCCCTGCCATTTATAGCTCGCTGGTGAGGTGGTCGAGAGCAGGATTGAATAAGGGAGGGGATAGTGGGTCTTCCTGTTTAACCACTATGTTTTACTTGATTTTAGTGGCTCCTCCATCGAACGTCACTTTTGTAGTGGCCCTCGTAATATTTCTCATCAGTTATACTGGTGGTGGTGGTCGTATGGCAGCTTAGCTGCCGGGGTAGCTATCATTTCTTGTAAGCAGCACTGTCGCTGATGCAGTGCCCTCTACCAGTACACACACTGGAACTGGTACTCATTTCGCTGACCTCGAAGGATGACAGGCTGAGTCAACCCCCTGGTGTATTAATCAGCAGCCGACAGGGCTTGAACTCAGGACCCTAGGATGCCAACCACCACCCTAACCACTGAGCCAACACCAGGCTTATCAGTTATACTAGCAAGGTATTGTAAGAAATTTAATTGTGAGAGAGAAGTGTGGAAGGAGGGGTAGCAAAAAAGGAAAGTAGGTTTTGTGATTGAAGTGAAAGGAAGGGGGAATGGAAAAGTATGGTTTGGGGGTTGATAAGAGAGGATGGGTGAGAAGAATGGAAGAAGGTGAGAGGGAGACTAATAATTCTGCACTTTTATTTTTGCATGAGCAATGCAATGATTGCTCCTAGGGACATACACCATGTCTGCACCGTTGATTTAATTTTGGTGAAGTTTTTCATTCTGTTGAATTTTTTTTGCACTGTCATTTTCTTATTTTTACACTCCTTCATACAAGATCTACACTCAATTGAAGAGGGAGTTGACAGTGGGGGAAAGGGGAATATGATGAAATTTTTTTAATCATGGTCTCACCATTTAAAAAGGTTCTCTTTACTAAAATATCCTTGCATGTCAAAAATTAGTCCATGAAGGAGAGATTTAGAGGTTCCTCAAGGTCTTTGAAGATATTTGCATGAAAGATATGGTTGTCGCAGCAAACTTGGTTTTATAATAACCATGTATATTGATATTCAGAAGTACAGCATTAGGTCTTTTTAATTGTTAGTAGGCCTTAAAACAACTTTTACTAAGTTAGCTGATTTGAGTAAGAATCATAGATTACCTTATATACCCATTTTGTAGTTATTTTCTTCTTGACTAATGTTTGGCTTTCATAATCTTGCATAATGTTTGGCTAATATTTCAATTTCTTTTCAGGATAACAAATAACAATGGCAAAGGCCAAGCCACCTGTGACACAAGATACTGCCGACATTTTTAAATCGGTCATCCAAGTGAAACTATATCAGTTGCTCGACTGCCATCTGGTTGAGATGTGATTAGGAATTTTGTTTTATCATCCACCACAAAAACTCACAATTATTAAAAGTGTAAATCATGATCATGATCACCTTGTGCCATTTTAGATCAAACCAAGACTGCCAATACGACAAAAGCACCACATTGTGAAGAAGATTAAAGATCTCTCTGACCAACATGTCCATCTGGCGAAAGAGTGAAACACAATAAAATAGGTCACCACAAAGCCTCACATCATGTCACCAAAAGTTTCAGTTGTTCTGGATAGCACAAATACAAGTTCTAATAAAAATAAAAAACAAAAATTACCCCCGTGTGGGGGTGACGGTCATCTCTATAATGTTTTTTACTATCATAATCGATGAACCGTTGCAGATATCTCCTAAAATGACAGACTAGATAGGTTTTGAAAATGGCGACTTTCACAACTTCCGTGACCTCGTGACCTTGACCCTGACCTCGAATCGGGAAAAAATATGTCGTTGGTATCACTCATCGACCTCAACCCACATACCAAATTTCATCAAGATCGGAAGTAAAAAGTTTTCTTTGTACTGGAGGTGTTTTTGACCATCTTCCAGTTACGTGGCGGCCAAACGGGACGGAAATTCAAAAATCTGTCTGGTTAGATACAAGATAATATTTTCTACTATCATAATCAATAAACAGTTGCCGAATATCTTGTAGAATGGATGCAGACTAGATAGTTTTGAAAATGGCGATTTTTATTAACTTACATGACCTCGTGACCTTGACCCTGACTTGACCCAGACAAAAGTTATATCGTTGTGCAACACTCATCGACCTCACCACATGACTAAGTTTCATCAAGATCGGAAAGAAAAATTGTTGACGGACGGATGGACGTACGGACATTTGGTCCGGCTTTATTAGGTCATCTCGGTAGAGATGACCTAATGATAATGGGTTATGTACTCTGAAGCAGGTTGTTCAACATCATCTACAGAGTTGTACTCTCACATACTAAAGTTGGTAATAGATCCTTACGACAGTACTCTGCAGAGAATTATTACAGGAAAGGAATGCTGGGCATGCAAAATTTTTGCCTGGGCATTCAAAAAATTGTTGTTAATACTTTGCCATTGCATCCCATGTAAGATAAAGACCATCTTATTGGCATAACCAGCTATTCTTTTCTGCAAAGCTATTCACTTGTATTCATTCTTCTTCTTTCTCATTCCCATTTCTCCGGGGGCACCTGCTGGTTTGTAAAAGTGGAACGGGGCCTTTTCGCACTCTCAGCGCGGGGGAAAAAGGGGGATTGTCTGATCTCTGGGGAAGGGAGTATGGCTGGCTTGGCTTGATCCGCGACGCGAGCCTCCAGGTCCACCATCAGCGTTCGCCTCCGCAGCGTGCCCCACGATCTCGCTCACGATCTCTCGAGCTCCGTCTCCAAGACCCTGCTGATACTGGACTTCGCCCCACGATACTGCCGATGCGCTCAACTCACTTTCGCCACGACACTGCTCGATGCTGCTCAACTCACTTCGCACGACACGCTCATGCTGCATATTCGCAAGAAATGCTCTGCTGCTCAACTCACTTCGCCACGACAGCTGACTCACTCCAAAAAAAACTGCCCATCTGCTCAACTGGCTGCTCACGACACTTCGCTCTATGATACTCCTGCGATACCGCTTACTGCGCTCGCCTTTTTATCGCTTCGGGAACCACATATGCAATTATCGGATCCAAACGACCTCAAGGGGCGGAGCACGTCCGCCGATTGGATTGGAGAAAAGGGGGCGTGTTATCATTCCTGATCCTCAAATTGCATTGCCGATTTCGGTCAGGGCGTCTGGGCGGGGCAAGCGGCCGCGCTTCCTGATTGGGTGGATAGATGTGGGCGTGCATATTCTGATCCGATTCTCCTCAGAAAACCGCCGCTTGCACTCGGCGTTTCGCGTGTCTCGCTGAAGACAGCTTCGACTCGGCGTCCAGGTGGGCGGGAAGGCCGTAGGAGAAGGTGGTGGAGGGTTTTCGGCGTGGTCCGAGTGCCATGGGCTGTGTTTGGAAGCGGTGATGGTGAGGTTTGCGGTAGCGAGTGGTGAAGGTAGGTTTTTGCTGCTGGGTTGTTGTTGTTGTGTGCGTGGGTGGCTCAAAACAAAGGTAAACAGAAAACGACTAACTCAAAGGATCGCAGCGAATGAAATCAAATTAATTCGCTCTATACAATGGGTTTGGGCTAACTACACATGTACTTAAGAAATAATCTCACTAACGGGGAACCTTTCATGGTGTTTGCGAATTTCCAGAACCGTAACACTTAACCCTTTTTACAGACTTCGTTCCCGAGTCGTCAAATTATCGTGTGCCATCATGTGTAGTTTCCCTATACGTTTTAACTAGCTGGATCCCTGAGTGCGCATTTTATGTATTACGTGTCCCAAAATAAATAACCTGAGGGCTGAGTCTAAACTAAAACAACCACTCATACGACGACTTAAATAAAATTGCGGCGCTAACACATACATGCCGGGGCGCACTCATACTTTAAATAGCAATTAACACCTTAACCTTATAATTTAACTAAACATGGCCGCAGGATCAATGAC
Organism: Eptatretus atami; assembly: GCA_035128595.1. NCBI lineage: Eukaryota > Metazoa > Chordata > Myxini > Myxiniformes > Myxinidae > Eptatretus > Eptatretus atami. The sequence continues at coordinate 51,399,057 of CM068952.1, forward strand.
TCCTGCAGAAACAGAGAGTCAAGAGAACCGGTGCACGGGCCGACTGCAGGCCGTGTTGCGGTGCAACAGGAAGTTCCTCGCAGCTTGCAACTGTTGCTGGGATCTGGCGCACACATGGAAATGAAAGGGGGTAAAGCAAAAACTGACGGGCTGGCTGAACAGGGCAGTGGGGCATGGCATGGCAAAGGTAGCAGGCAAACATAGACTGCAGAACAAGGCCGCTGCAGGCGAACACAGCCGGAGACGAAACTGGCGGCACAGGCTGCAGTAAAACAGCGTCGGACGATCGACCGGTAAAGGCCTGCAGAAAACAACAGCCGATGAAGTTGGCCGGCACATGGCCCGCAGCACACAGCCGCAGACGATGAAAGTTGGCCAGCTTTGCTTGAGTGGAGTTTGGTGAGGAGTGCGGTGGATGTTTGCACACAGAAGTGGACTCGGACTACCTACTGTTCCCTCCCACTATCGCCTTTGCTGTTCACTGTACTACCCATCCCCTTAATTTGTAAAAAACCAATTTAGCCCAACTTATTTTTGTTTGTTTTTATTTTCACTTCCTACTTCCATATAAATCGTCCCAACCGCCTTACTGTCTTGTTCGGTACCTAGTCCCTAGTCTACTCCCAACCCTACGTTCTCCTTCACCGGAGGGGAATAAGGAGAGCTAGCGTCTGTGTGAGGGCCAACAAAGGCCAGATGGCTCCCAGATCTCAGCGATCTACCAAAGTGGTCAGCGGCCACACACGAGAGCGAAGGGATGGATGGTGCGGAGGGGTACACTCCTTATCCTAACCATTTAACTGTTAAACTACCCGGGGCTTCACAAGCCTCTCGATTAATCTATTGGTAAAACCCAGATTCGTCGCTGTGTTTGGTGTCACGTCAAGTTTCCGGGCCTCGCCTCAATTTTCCTCGTGCCTTGCCGACGGTTTCGTGGCTTGGGACGCGTGGCTCTCCTTTGGCAGGCACGACCTGCTGCCGATTCCCCTACGATGGCACGCGGGCACTACACTGCTCCGAGCCTACCAGCTCCTAAACACCGGGAGTGCCCCCATGGCAACTCCCTGACACGCAAGTGGCGGCTGGCGCCCCGGCCCTTTCCGAGGGTCCCGTGCCCACGACACTGCCACAGCGGCAACGGCGCTCCGGGCCCGCACCAAGCGGGCGCACTCACTCACTACGCTAACACGGCCCCCAATGGGGCCCTGGTACCTAATCGACGGGACTAGCCGGTGCCCGGGGTACCACTCAGCGATACTCACCTTTCCGGCAGCCAGCTCCCAGCCCGTCAAAGGGCTCCTGCACCCTCAAACAGGTTTCGAGGCCTACAACTCCACCAACAGCAAACGACTCATTTTGTGCAATTTAATCCCACTAACTCACTTATCTGACCCGGTCCTTGGCGGGAGTACTCTCCCCAATCATCATGACCATGCGGATTCACTTCGTCTCACTACACAGAACGCTGCCTCACTCACTCATCATGTACTCACTCACAACTTTCCAACACACACATCGCTGAATCCTGCATCTTCTAACTACTCCCTAATACACTCGTGCTCCCACGTCGTCTTACTAACTATAGTCACGTTCCATTTTAACACTGCGTAGCTAAGCTACGTCCCTTACACATCAAGTCTGTCACTGTTCTCAAAATCTTTTCCCATCCTAAAGCTTCACTACAATCCTCTAATAATCCATTCATACGGACTCCATGAGGACTTACCCCTGCCCCATGAATCGGTCTAACTAAGCTAACCTTTCCCCCTAACTACTGTTCTATCTGTCCCAGTAAAGGGGGTCTTTTCACCTTGCCCAGGGAATCCTTTCACCCGAAGCGAGGCTTGCTTCCGTTAATTTTTATTAATTATGCGCAGCACGCAGCGGCAACTCACACTGCGCCTTGCACTTTCCGTGACGTCATGCCAGCTGCACCGTGGTACCTCGTCTCTTGGACGGTACCATCCCGGCAGGGATACTCCTGCGGTATTCCAAACCTACGTGCAGTCATGACGTCACCCTGCGCTCCCACAAAACAAACCTCGCACTCGAGGGGCTCCCACGCGAACACATGTGCTGCCCGTTGGGCTTAAAGCACAAGTCTCGCGTGGAGAACACCTCCAGTCAAATCTTATCTGCTAACTTTTGTCCGTGCGGGATCGGCAATCCACGCTGGCGTTCCGGACGGGCTTACTCCGCAAGCGAGCAAGTGTGCGGGTCTCGTGCGCTGCACAGCACGGACGCGCGCTCGCTGCTGGGTGAAACCGTGACGGTCCACAACAGCTACGGCCGTACCCGGCTTTGTCCCTCTGCTCGCGTCGTCTCCGTTCACCCACGCACACCTGCGTGTTACGACGCACAGACTCCACTCAACACACTCACATTCACACCGGGAGACCGCGGTGCATGCTCACGCATGCCGACGACATTCCTCACATACAGAGACCTTACGCACACGGTCTCCCTCACACGGACCTTCACTCACCCAACTTCACTTGCACAGGGGGTCTCACTCACACATGCGTGCTGGAAAGCACGCATCTCGCACACTCGCAAACACACACCCTGCACAACCAACTGGGGATTCGTGTCCCAAAGGTTCCCGGGGCCTATACCCCAAGCTACACGTCACCTTCCACAGCACTCGTCCCTTCAACTCCGCTTGGCAACGACCGAACCCCCTGGTCGTGATTCGCCTCAAGGGGGCATACTTTCCCCCCTCGTTCTGGAGGCGGCCATCCAGCTGCTCACACCGGGTCTCTACCAGTCCGCGAGCTCACCCATTATCCTCCACTACCTCTGTGTGTGTTGTGTTCTGTTCCTTTAAACCCGTCATTATCATGCAGTTCTCCTCTATTTTCTCTATCTCCTGGTCTCTATACATCTTATTAGTTTCTGTTTCTTTCTGGATTTTTCCATCTCTATGGATTCAATTTTACTCTCTCCTTCAGTTCATTAATTTCAAACTTGTATAGTTTTGTTTTCTCTCCCACTCTTCTCATGCTCCTCATTATCCAATTCAATGTTCTTTCAATTGGCTCATTTCCTTCCTGTGTTTCATTCGCTGTTCTCTCATTACCTTCCTCGTTCCTCTCCTGTCCTTCCTTCTCCAGTTTGTTGTTTGCTTCATTTGGTTAATCTCCTTTTTGTGTTTCAGTTGCTGCTGTTCTCATACTCTTTTGTTCTCTCCTGTCTTTCCTTCTCAATTTCGTGGTTTCCTTCAATCTCCTCATTTCTCTTCTCGCTTCATTCGTTGCTCCTTCAACTTCTCCTCGTATTCCAACCTATTTTTTTTCGTTTTGTCGTTCATATTTCAAATTCATACTCTTTCAGTTTTTTATTCCACTGTCTTTCTTGTCTCTCGTTCTGCAATCTCGTTATTTCTTTCAACTGACAAGATTCTTTTCTCCTGTCTCATTCCTTGTTCTTTGTATTTCCTATTCCACTGTCTTTCTTGTTCCTCATCTGCAATCTCGTGGTTTTCCTCCATTGATCGATTTCCTTCTTCTGTCTCATCGTTCTTCCATCATTACTCTTTCTTGCATCTCTTCTTAATCTGGCTCGCTTCCCCTGTTCGATTTGTACAGTGTGGTTCCTTAACGTTCATTCTCCGTTCTCGTCTTTTCTCTTCAACATCCTCAACTCGTTTTGTAATTCCGTCTCTTGTTTTTGGGTGTTTCTGTAACTCAGAAGCTTTCTTTCTAATTCTTTCTCATCTCTAACCTCTTTTCCATTCTTCTTCTCTTTATCTATACTCTTGGCCATTTCCTGATTCTCGCCCACTCAGGTTCAATTGGTGGTTGAGAGTCCACTCCCGTGTCGTGCCATTCGTTGCGCCATTCGCCGAGCCATAAATAGCCGCTTGCTCCGTTCTGCGCTGAGGGGCGATCGCGCCGCCATTATGCGATTCAGTTTGCCGGCAAAGGTCGTGCTCAGAATGTGGGTTGAGCTCCCCGTGATTCAACATTACAAGTAGTACCATCCCGGGCCATGGATCCTACATTTACTACACATACATTCTACCCCGAACCGCTCGCCTTGAGACGATCTTATTCACGTAAGGGGTTAATTTAATCGCTCGTAATTTAGAGGGAATCGGGGTCGCTCCTCCTGAACCGATTCCCTATGAATTTAGCTGGAGACGGGAGGGATTTGATATCACACTCCTGTCACCAGTGTTTGCGAATTCGCGCCCGTCGCGTGCGATCGCCACGCGATCGAACCGGGACCCCTCGCCCACCGGACGGACAATTCAGTCGTGACCTCCGGCTAACGCCGGGATCCAGTCACGGGGTTTGGGCTTCGACTCACCACAATCGTGCCAATCGCGCACCCGCGTAGATAGGGTGTTCGCCAAATTCGACCTACCTAAGTACCCACGCGGATGGTAAACGGGCGACGTTACCTCGCCGCAGTCGACTCGGACACGAGCGCTTGGGCGGGCCGTTCGTACTATCGGGATAACCGAGCGGTGTTTCGTCGACCTCGACGGTTCAGATTATTTACCGGGCGTTTTGCACCCACTACGAACCCTTTACGTGAAGCAGGATGGAGGTTCAATTAAAGAAAAGACGAAGCGAAACGGGAAAACAGTTCAACAAGCAATCACATTTATTCCGTGGCACACGGATCACACCTATGCACGTATTTACAGCCAAATTAACGAATGACATATATTACATAGAACAGAAAGAAATGCACTATAAAAGAAGGAGTTAAACGACTACACGAACACCGGACCACTTATACAGTTACTACTTACAAGACACGGCGCACAACACGCATTACACCGAAGCAAGAAAAGACCCCTCAAAGGCAAGGGAGCAGACTGGGCCCGTGGGCCTAATGCGCGTGAACCTGGTGACGGCCAGGCCCACAGACGAGGGTCCTACCCGCGCCCTCGTGGCGAGCGCAGAATGTCGCTGCACGGGGTTCGGGGGCACCTGCTGGTGTAAGGTGGAACGGGGCCCTTGTCGCACTCTCTCAGCGCGGGGAAAAGGGGGATTGTTGATGCTCTGGGGAGGGATATGGCTGGCTTGCTTGATCCGCGACGCGAGCTCCAGGGTCCACCTCAGCGTTCGCCTCCGCAGCGTCTGCCCACCGATCTCGCCTCACCGATCTCCTCGAGCTCCGTCTCCAACGACCCTGCCTCGATACTGACTTCGCCCACGATACTGCTCGATGCTGCTCAACTCACTTCGCCACGAACTGCTCGATGCTGCTCAACTCCACTTCGCCCCACGACACTGCTCGATCTGCTCAAACTCACTTCGCCCCACGACACTTGCTCGTGCTGCTCAACTACTCGCCCACGACACTGCTCACGATCCTGCTCAACTGCTGCTCACCGACACTCTGCTCTATGATACTCCTCGATACGCTTACTGCGTCCGCCTTTTTAATCGGCTTCGGGAACCCCATAGTGCAAATTATCGATCCAAACGACCTCAGGGGCGGGCCAGCCACGCCGCGATTGGATGGAGAAAAAGGGGGCGTGTATCATTCTGATCTCTCAATATTTGCATATGCCGATTTTCGTCAGGCGCGTCTGGAGGCGGGGCAAGGCCCCGCCGGCTTTCTGATTGGGTGGATCAGATGTGGGCGTGCATCATTCCTGATCCGATTCTCCTCAGAAAACCCGCATCTGCACTCGCGCTCGCGGTGTCTCGCTGAAGACAGCGACGCTCGGCGTCCACGGTGGCGCGGGAATGGCCGTAGGAGAAGGTGGTGGAGGGTTTCGGGGTGTCCGATGGCCATGGCGCTGTTTGGAATGGCGGTGATGTGAGGTTTGCGGTAGCGAGTGGTGAAGGTAGGTTTTTGCTGCTGGCGTTGTTGTTGTTGTTGGCGTGGTGGCTCAAAACAAAGGTAAGAAAAGAAAACGCCTAACTCAAAGGATCGCAGCCGAATGAATCACATTAATTCCTCTATACAATTGTGGTTGGGCTAACTACACATGTACTTAAGAAATATCTCACCTACGGGACTTTATGGTGTTTGCGAATTCAGAACGTAACAATATCATAACCGCACTAGAAATGGAAGTGTCAACATCACCGTCACGCCGAAGAAGAAAAAAAAATAAAAAAAACCAGGGAGTCTGGAACACTAACGCTAACCATTACCTTGACGTGTTTCGACTTATGAGTAATTACAATAACGTGTTCGACGTGTGTCACGATCGCGTAACGTGCCTTACAACACGTTACTCATAGGTTATGAAATAAGTTTTCGGGTACGATAAACATTACCTCGACGTGTTTCGACTTATGAGTAACTTACAATAACGTGTGTCGACGTGTGTCAACGATCGTGTAACGTGCCTACAACTTATGGCAAGCGTATGCGGACGTGTGAGTCAAACGCTGGCATACATCGAAAATTTTCAAGCATGGAAAATTTGTCTAACACATCGGCGTACTAGACGTATGCAGCGTACAAAGACGTATGCCAGCGTACTCACGAAGAAAAAAAAGCCAACGTACTACGACGTATGCAGCGTGCTCTTAACGTATACAAACTTCCCATAACGTATTCGACGTGTGCCAGCGTTTTTAGCCAAATTTTGCATACGTCAGGCATACGCTGGCTAAATCGTCAAGGTGTGACAGGGCCTTTAAAAATAGTTCAACTGTACATTGTGTTTAAGGATGGAATTAAATGTGGAAAATGGTAAAAACAAATGACGTGAATAAGGAGCTGATACTCTAGGTCCGACTTTTGTCTGGTATGAGGATATATCGTGAAATATGAAAGCTAAATCTTGAAGTTGTGCACAAAGCCAGTTAACTGAGATGGTTGCCATGGCAATAATTCATCCATCACAACCATTATTAACCAGGTTGAATAATGTCATGATAATTAGATCATTGCATATGAAAGCAAAATGTCAACGGTTTTTGAAACATCGTATACACAAAAGTACGTGGATTTTGCAGATTGGTCATGGATGGATGTATGGTCAGTCAATCAGTCGGTCGGACGGAGCTAATTTTAATGGCCACTAACTCTGATGTTTCAGAAGAGGTGGGGGACAAACAAACTCATTAGTATAACCAAAAACAAACATTATCAAGAAGAAGAAAAATTGACTTTCTTCATTGCTTTGCCAAATTAATAAACTAAAACCTGAATTTCTAGTGCCTATTGTTTTAAAACACTGCTTTTTCCCAGCATCTTGCACATGTGTAGAACATGTCTTTGTCCATCAAATTGCAACATGGATATACTTTCAGCATCAGGTCAGGTCAGGTATGGGAGCATGCACCGGAGCAGCACGTCACTGCGTCCACTTTCCACCTGTACTCCAGGGGCCCCCACTGGCCATCCCCCAGGCAGATGCCTGGCCATCCCCATTCTTGAGATGCGATCAACCTGCTGCAACCATGAGGCACGTGATCAACCCATTGGCTTCCTCCACCCACGAGGCTCTCTGCTGAGAGAATCTGGTCAGCGTCAGGAAATGAACACAGGTCCATACAGCCGCAGCTGACGCTCACGGGCTATGCAGGTAACAAATCTCGAGTCTCTCAGCAACTCGTGTTGAACACAAAGTCTTCATCTAGATCCTGGTTCAGAGTCAAGTCTCACATCCGTAGAGCAAGACTGGAAGCACCAAGGACCTGAAGACAACTTTCATCCTGCACAGGTACGACAGCGCCACACTCATGATGCAGTGAATCAATGATCCCAGGCCCGACCCAGACATCTATTGACGTCTGGCTCACAGCCAGCAGAGACATGAATATCACTGCCACTGTAAGTGAGTCTCTCCGTGACCTCAACATCCTCCACCAAACAGGTACAGATGGGATAAAGCATCCAAGATGCCATTGAAGCTGGATCTTAGTTTACCCAGGAAACCCATAATCCCAACGGGTCCGACTCCTCATTCAGCACTCCGAGGGCCCCAAAAGGATATCCAGAGTCCCTCAAAGATGACTGCATCATCTGTGAAATCATGGTCAGATCTTGACATTCCAAAACGATGCACCACAGCTTGATCTCTCTGACATCCCCCAGAACCAGTCCATACAAGTGATGAAAAGTGTGGGACCAGTATACATCCCTGATGAACTCCAGTAACAACTGGAAATAAGTCAGATATGGTACACCACATCTCACAGCACTCTCAGTACCAGAGTATAGTTCAGACATCAGATCGATCAGTTTTGATGATATTCCACAAACCAAGAATCTTCCAGAGGGGCATCCCAATTCACTGAATCGAACGCCTTGCAGAGATCAACATAGGCTGCAAGCAGCCCCTGCCGAAACTCTCGTCTGCATTCAGTGAGGACCCAAAGGGCAAGGATACGGTCAATCGGTGACCCCTTTGGTGTAAAGCCTGACTGCTCTGGGAGCTGGTGCTCAAGCAGATGGTGGGAACCCTCTCAAGAATTATCCAATCAAAGACCTTTGCCCGGCCACTGAGAGCAGCGTCACCCCTCGGTAGTTGTTGCAGTCCTGGCGATCATGCTTCCTTCTTCAGCGAGGGACAACAAAGCCCTCTTCCAGTCAGTTGGGATGATGCCTGTGTTTTCGGCAGCGCACAGAACTGCATGCAAAGACATGAGTACAGCATTTTCACAGCCTGTGAGAAGTTAGCACGGATGCACAGATCCCAGGAGCCTTACCCATTTCAACCGGTTCACCGCAGCTGTGTTTTCACAAGCGAAGGTTGATCACAGTTGAGCGGAGGTCAGCAATAGGGATAGTAACACCCCTGACATCCAACTCAACAGCTAGGTGGTTCAGTTTGGTACAGCCGTTCAAAGTACCGGCCCAGCGGGCTTCACTTCGGACTCCTCTGTCAAGGCCCACCTCCTCCACTCCAACTGCAGTCACCGAAGGATGGGCTTGGAGGAACGCAATGCTCAAAATCCTCTGTAAGCAGGACGAGAATCACTTGACCACAGGTGATGCTCCACACCTCACAAATTCCTGCACATAGGCCTCCTTGTCCACCCTCGGTGCATGTGCAGTTTTACATGCAGTGCACCTCAACTCCCTGAACAGCTCAGCTCTGCCATTAATCCCAACCATACAACCTGCCATACAACCCTGCGTCTCTAGTCAATGGTATCCAGTGTCCCTGAGATATAAAATTCTTCTTTGCCTACGGTGAGTTCCAAGACTCCAGCAAGATCCACTGGCAACTTCAAGGATGGTGGTCTTGAAGGCACTCCACAACTCAAAGGATTCCCAAAGTACCCAGACCCCGCTTCCCCCCCCCCACCCTCCCCAAAGTTCCCACTCAGCCTGTTGCAAGCTCCTCAACTACCCTCTCATCGGTGAGCTTGGCAACATTCACCTCGGCTGGGATGGTACCATTCTCCCAGATTTAAGCTGCAATTCAGAGTTACCACACCTAACTGCAGAAGGACGTCCGCAGACACAATTGGGCACTAGATATGGATGGCCGTTGGCTCACAAGGATCTCTTCGCCCTTTGACAAGTTTTGTTTTTATCCTGCTGGTGTCCATAGCCGGACACCTCTCACCAGGAAACCTGGTGCGGGAGATGGTTTAGTCGTCGAAACGCGACCATGAAACAGGTTTGTACAGGTTTTACATGTACTTGTCGCAAGTCACAGATCTAATCTGGCCTGACCTGACAATAATTGACCGCAGACACCGGCATTTTCTTGGCCATCCTTGGTAGCATTTTCTCTTTAGTTCCTCTTCATGTTTTGCATTAAGAATGCGCCATTTGCTGGTCGGGTGCACAGCTCGTCAAAATCTTCATAGTTGTCTGAAAACACAATACAACTAATTCTGAAAGACAGTCCAGTTATCATCATTTTGTCACTCTTTGGATAGTTCGTTTCTGACTTTCTGCCTCAGTCACTTTGGCTTCTTGGCTTACTGTCTCAACTTTTGTAACCAAATATTGCTGTCCCTTGTCTTCTTCCTAATCTCACTGTTTCCTTGCGCCATATTTTAATACATCACGATGCCCTGCCATTTATAGCTCGCTGGTGAGGTGGTCGAGAGCAGGATTGAATAAGGGGGGGATAGTGGGTCTTCCTGTTTAACCACTATGTTTTACTTGATTTTAGTGGCTCCTCCATCGAACGTCACTTTTGTAGTGGCCTCGTATATTTTTTCTCATCAGTTATATGGTGGTGGTGGTCGTATGGCGCTTAGCGCCGGGGTAGCTATCATTTCTTGAAGCGCGACTGTGTCGCTGATGCAGTGCCCTCTACCAGTACACACACTGGAACTGGTATTCATTTCGCTGACCTCGAAGGATGACAGGCTGAGTCAACCCCCTGGTGTATTAATCAGCAGCCGACAGGGCTTGAACTCAGGACCTAGGATGCCAAGCACCACCTAACACTGAGCAACACCAGGCTTATCAGTTATACTAGCAAGGTATTGTAAGAAATTTAATTGTGAGGAGAGAAGTGTGGAAGGAGGGGTAGCAAAAAAGGAAGTAGGTTTTTGTGATTGAAGTGAAATGGAAGGGGGGAATGGAAAGTATGGGTTTGGGGGGGGGTGGTGGATAGAGAGGGGATGGGTGAGAAGAATGGAGAAGGTGAGAGGGAGACTAATAATTCTGCACTTTTATTTTTGCATGAGCAATGCAATGATTGCTCTAGGGACATACACCATGTCTGCACCGTTGATTTAATTTTGGTGAAGTTTTTCATTCTGTTGAATTTTTTTTGCACTGTCATTTTCTTATTTTTACACTCCTTCATACAAGATTACACTCAATTGAAGAGGGAGTTGACAGTGGGGGAAAGGGGAATATGATGAAATTTTTTTTAATCATGGTCTCACCATTTAAAAAGGTTCTCTTTACTAAAATATCCTTGCATGTCAAAAATTAGTCCATGAAGGAGAGATTTAGAGGTTCTCAAGGTCTTTGAAGATATTTGCATGAAAGATATGGTTGTCGCAGCAAACTTGGTTTTTATAATAACCATGTATATTGATATTCAAAGTCAGCATTAGGTCTTTTTAATTGTTAGTAGGCTTAAAAACATTTACTAAGTTAGCTGATTTGAGTAAGAATCATAGATTACCTTATATACCATTTTGTAGTTATTTTCTTCTTGACTAATGTTTGGCTTTCATAATCTTGCATAATGTTTGGCTAATATTTCAATTTCTTCAGGATAACAAATAACAATGGCAAAGGCCAAGCACCTGTGACACAAGATACTGCCGACATTTTTAAATCGGTCATCCAAGTGAAACTATATCAGTTGCTCGACTGCCATCTGGTTGAGATGTGATTAGGAATTTTGTTTTATATCCACCACAAAACTCACATTATTAAAAGTGTAAATCATGATCATGATCACTTGTGCCATTTTAGATCAACCAGACTGCCAATACGACAAAAGCACACATTGTGAAGAAGATTAAAGATCTCTCTGACCAACATGTCCATCTGCGAAGAGTGAAACACAATAAAATAGGTCCACAAAGCCTCACATCATGTCACCAAAAGTTTCAGTTGTTCTGGATAGCACAATACAAGTTCTAATAAAAATAAAAAACAAAAATTACCCCGTGTGGGGGTGACGGTCATCTCTATAATGTTTTTTCTATCATAATCGATGAACCGTTGCAGATATCTCTAAAATGACAGACTAGATAGGTTTTGAAAATGGCGACTTTCACAACTTCCGTGACCTCGTGACCTTGACCCTGACCTCGAATCCGGGAAAAAATATGTCGTTGGTATCACTCATCGACCTCAACCCACATACCAAATTTCATCAAGATCGGAAGTAAAAAGTTTTCTTTGTACTGGGAGGTGTTTTTGACCATCTTCCAGGTTACGTGGCGGCCAAACGGGACGGAAATTCAAAAATCTGTCTGGTTAGATACAAGATAATATTTTCTACTATCATAATCAATAAACAGTTGCCGAATATCTTGTAGAATGGATGGAGACTAGATAGGTTTTGAAAATGGCGATTTTTATAACTTACATGACCTCGTGACCTTGACCCTGACCTTGAACCCAGACAAAAGTTATATCGTTGTGCAACACTCATCGACCTCTACCCACATACTAATTTTCATCAAGATCGGAAAGAAAAATTGTTGACGGACGGATGGACGTACGGACATTTGGTCCGGCTTTATTAGGTCATCTCGGTAGAGATGACCTAATGATAATGGGTTATGTACTCTGAAGCAGGTTGTTCAACATCATCTACAGAGTTGTACTCTCACATACTAAGTTGGTAATAGATCCTTACGACAGTACTCTGCAGAGAATTATTACAGGAAAGGAATGCTGGGCATGCAAAATTTTTGCCTGGGCATTCAAAAAATTGTTGTTAATACTTTGCCATTGCATCCCATGTAAGATAAAGACATCTTATTGGCATAACCAGCTATTCTTTTTTGCAAAGCTATTCACTTGTATTCATTCTTCTTCTTTCTCATTCCCATTTCTCCCTCCCCCCCCCCGCCCC
>CM068952.1:51425832-51437643 GCA_035128595.1 Eptatretus atami
TGTATGAACTCCATGATGACATGACTGCATGGAATAGTAGAATACTCTGGATAAAAGGGTCAAACTGATGCAAAATGGGGTGAAGAGAAATAAGTTGGGCAGGAACATGCAGCTTGATGACAGCACAAGAGGAGGAATTGCGGGCAAAGGTTGAAACGGTCTTGGTGGGCAAGATGAATAAGTGGGAGAGACCATAAGGTGACAGTGGACTTGAAATCCTGGTGGGAAGATATCGAGATAAGAGACTCAGGAAGACAGTTCCATAAATGAGAGAATTGTGAGATGAATGAATGAATGGATTGAGCTGGAAAAGATTATTTCCATTTCTGTGATTTGCAGGTAGCTGTGAAACAGATGAACCTGCAGCAGCAACCAAAGAAGGAGCTAATCATAAATGAGATCTTAGTCATGAGGGAGAACAAACAACCCAATATAGTGAACTACCTCGACAGGTGACTGTCTTACACTTGCTCATCATTTAAAAAAAATGAATGTTTTCTTCTCTGTGAAAGCATTTCTTTTTCATTAAAATACTTTGGACCTCAACAGAATTTTAACTGAGAGAGATTGCCATTGGAATATTGCTTTTATCTGATATGACTGCCATGTGGTGTGATAGTGAGGTTGTACTTCTCTCTGATTTTTTTTTCCCCCTCTCACCTTCATGCTATTTGCTAGTTACCTAGTGGGAGAGGAGCTGTGGGTGGTGATGGAGTTCTTGGCAGGTGGTTCACTTACAGATGTTGTCACAGAGACTGTTATGGATGAGGGCCAGATTGCGGCTGTTTGCCGAGAGGTACCTGAGTTGAAGTCTGGTTTGGATGGCTGGGAAGGTGAAATATCAGACAGAAAAGGATGATTATTTTCGTTTGAATAACAGCATTACCTTTTATCTGTTATAACCATTGCTTTATTATTGTTGTTAAATGTGTAGTGCCTGCAAGCGCTGGAGTTTCTGCATGCAAACCACGTTATCCATCGGGACATCAAGAGTGACAATGTGCTACTGGGCCTGGATGGAACAGTCAAACTGAGTAAGATTAAGATTTTGTAGCTAAAACTCAAATACTGCACATGGATTTTTGAGGGGTTTTCTGACAAAGAATATGGGGTGAGGGGGAATCATGTGGTTAATGAGGTGGCTTTGAAGTGCAGGGATGATGTTGAGGGAAGGAAGTAAGAATATGCTTGAAAATATGCCAAAGCTTTGTAGGTGTTTTTTAGACCAGTAATATAATCAAATTGGTTAAAAGTTGTATTTTTAACAATAGGGATAAAAGAAGTGTCGTTCTTTGGCAAACATTTGCTACTTTTGAAGTGTAGAAAATAGTTTTGATTTTGAGTTGGTTGTTCCTGCAGTTTTGCAATATACTAAGTGTTTTAAATGTCTGAAGGCAATGTTTAGACAAATACATTTCACCTCAAAGATGCTCGAGTTTTAAAGATAATTTGGAAGGGCATCTATAGGGCAGAAATCTGCGTGGTTCCTGACAAACAACAACCAAGTTACATTTATGGTTCATACTAGTGGTGTATCCAGACCTTTGCATCAAGGAGGGAAAAATCCTGCTAAATTGTACATATCAGCAGGAAAGCATGTGCTGAGGTATTGTTGTGGGCCGGGTATCGGTGGCGAGCACGACCGCTAGGTGGAGCAGTAGAGTCGGCTCCACCGAACACCCGGAATTTATAGGTCGTCACCCCGGATAACTCCGGAGCCGACGGGTCCCTTATCGGACCGAAGATCGCCAATAGGTCAACAGCGTGGGATAGGGTCGATTGCCAATTTCAATTTACCTAAATACCAACGTCGTCCAAACTACCAGGGAAATTCACCCTTGGCGGAGCTCGAGCGGAACGAGCCAGTTGCGTGCTCGAACCATGCGTATCCGAGGGATGATTACCGAGGTCCGTCGTCCAAATGCACAATTTACCCTCGCTACTTCTCAACACGCACCATGCTAAACCAATAAAAGAAACACAAAAACGAGCTGAAACATTCAACAGGGGATTTATTCATAATGGGGGGGGGGGGGGGGGGGGGGGAAGGAGAGAAAGGGAACACACAAAGAGCAGAGTTATCCGACTATAAGAAATGCAGTCCATGTACAAGCAAAGCACTTATCCAGTTGCTACTTAAAGACGGGCCCACACACAGACACACACACAGAAATGGACCCCAATGGTCTTCTTGAAGGCCTCCAGCTGAGGACAGGTGAGCTAGAGACCAGAGCCTGTGCTTGGACCTGTCCACCTCGTGTGGTCTTCGATGATCCGGCTCGGCGGGACTCGAACCCGCAATACGATGCCGCTCCAAGCACGAGGTACCACGCTCTCCAACCGGCCACGAACCAATCGACCAAGGCCAAGGAGAAGATCAGAGGTGATGATGATCCAGCTCGGCGGGACTCAAACTCGCAACACGATGATGATGACCACCACAACAACGACCTCCACCACCTCGATCCTTTTACCACCCGACGACCTCCACCACCACGATCCTTTTACCCTCCTTTTTACCACCCTTTTTCCACCACCACTACCCAGCCTGACATTTCTTATATTTCTTTTTCCTCCGGGGTGAGCAAATCGCCGTCTGAGGCGCTCTCCACCCTCATTGGACGGGGCGTCGTGGGAAGGTCGCTCTCTGTGGCCATCTCAACCTTCATTGGCCGGCGTGTCGTGGGAAAGCCGCCTTCTGTGGCCATTTCAACCCTCATTGGCCGGCATGTCGTGGGAAAGCCGCCTTCTGTGGCCATCTCAACCCTCATTGGCCTGCGTGTCATGGGAAAGCCGCCTTCTGTGGCCATCTCAACCCTCATTGGCCGGCGTGTCGTGGGAAAGCCGCCTTCTGTGGCGTGATTGGACAAGGGGCACGCCCCTGCCTTCCTGGGCGGACGTACGTATGTGGCCGAACTCCACCCACGTACGTGGCCGAACGCACATGGGCGATGGCGGTCAGTGTGTGGAGTGAAGTGAAGGAGGTTTGTTGCAAACGAATCTCCACAGCGCACACATATAATTCCCGTTAGACACAGGTTGGGGGCCCTAACTATAAACACACACTTACTGATATAACTGTTCTATAGGGACCTGAATGTTGAGTGCAGTAAGCTTCCAAATCCGTAACAGTATAACTGCACTCAGAAATGGTACAACCAACAGCCAGGTACTCTAGAGAAATAAATTGGAAAACCTTGTTTTGTGGAATGTGGAACAAATACATGTAGAACAATTTTTCCACTATTTGGAAACCAAATTGGTGTGTGTGTGTGTGTGTCCTCTATAACTCCAAAACTATAAAGCCAAGAGGCCTGAAACTTTGCATGCATACTAAGGGAACCTTTTGGGAGTGCACAGATGACAACTAGGTGTTTGGGTAAATTTAAACACCCACACTCCTTGTGAAGATAATTAACTCTTCTCATCATGAAAAAACAAAAACAGGCTTATCCTTCCTTAGTCAGCCCACATGCAAATCACAGGCGTCTTAATCTCCCATTTTGTTTTGGCCTAATCAAAAATGCTTTGCCTTGGAACAGGCCACACAGGCCTCTGGTGTACATTTGAAGACTGAACAACATGTCTTCCATTATTAAATGAAGGTACCGTTTTGAGGAAACAAAGATATATTTTGATTAGAACTCCTGTAGAGGAAATGAGGTAATACATGTTATCTTCGCAGTGATTGCAGTAGCGCTCTAATATACACTACCCAATGAAGGTACATTCTCAAAAAGCAGAGGAAAGAAAATAGCGAAATCTTTCATCAAAATATAACTTTTGGTTTTTGCCTGACTTTTCAAGACTTATAAACAAACTGATGGACGTGAAATTCACATATTACGTGAAGTAAATAAACATGAGAGGCGATGAAAATTGGCTTGGTCATGTAATGCCTGCGTACGTAATTAATTAGTCGAGAGGCTGGAGAAATTCCCAAGAGATATTTATTATGTACACATACACTTTAAAGTTACAGGCAGTCCTTAGGTTATGTAAGGTCGACCTGTGTAAACTCAACTTTATATTTGCGCCCGTTAAAATAAATTTGAGATTCGTCAATTCTTTACATTTTTACGTTGCTTTTTGTGCGGCCCAGTTTGGCACTACTTATTGTCACGTGTGCAGGGGGTTGGGAAGGACCCCATGCACACCTTACACGTATTGACTGGCTCCCACGTCCTGACTGAAACTGGGACCCTCCTACTCCTCACCCAGCTGCGGCACTGGTGTTTCCCTGTGGAGCAGTGATGTCACTCGCGGCAAGTGGTGTCTCCAGCGACGGAGCTACCGTATGTGGGAATGTGAAATTGAAGGTGTATAAGGGTAGAAGGCAATGAAATAAGGAAGAGAGTGAAAGCACGGAGACGGAAGTTGCAGGAAAGCATGAATGACGAAGACGAATGGTGTGAAGAGAAATTCATTGGCAAAGCATGAAGGAGAGTGAAAGAAGGAACGCAAGCGAAGCAAAGCAAAAGGAATGACAGATAAATGACAAGATAAGACTCATGTTCGTGAGGATGATAATAATAATAATAACGAGAACTGCCACTTTATAACTGCTGGCAGTGATGCGTGGGTACCCAGACGTCCGCCTTTGATACAACATGAGACTTAAATGAGATTTTTGCAAAGTTTCCCTTCAATAGGATAAGTGGTTCCAGAGAAAACATTATTTAATAGTGATACAAACACAGCCCTCCTTCGAGACAGCGCGGGACTGACAAGTAACGAACCGGGTCGCACAAAGTGTTCAATCTATTTATTACTGATGCAGTTAGCCCTTTTTTCCTGGGGACATTGCCAGTATCAATTGAATTGCTATTCCTGTACCCTCAAACGCATTCAGGTGCAGCCAAGTGAGCCTTCTGGAAAAATAAAAAAAATCTAAAAGTTCTCAGATTCAAATAATTAAATAATTCTGGCTGCCAAACCCTGTGGCCGATCGGGTTGAAATTTTAAACCCACGTTTCACATGTCGGCTAAATTATAATTGTGACGTTTCGCATATATAGAAGCAGCGGTTCCAGAGTAAACCTTTAATTAATATTTATCCTTCACTCCAACACAAACATGTGGGGCGCGATCGAGTTGAAATTTAAACACTTCATTCCGAATGTCTGCTGCATCATCTCTCTGAAGTTTCTACATTTATTGATGTAGCAGTTCCAGAGTAAACATGATTAATGTTTTCCCTTCATCCAATATGGCTACCAAACGATGTGTCGTAAAAGGGGGGGAGAACATTTTGTTCGTCATGAGAGTGGTCATACATGTGGAATTGCCTCAAATAAGACTTTTAAAGTTATTAATTTTCAATCCAATATGGCTGCCTTACTATGTGCCCGATTACAACATAAATTTAAATTCTCCATCTAATGGGGAAGTGGATTATTCTTGTTAAGTTTCGTGTTGATTGGACAAGATGCGTTTTTCGATCCAAAATGGCCTCCAAACTTGTGATCATAATTTTTACCGTCTTGCAGGCATGGGGTAATTATATTGCCAAGGTTTCGCTTTGATAGGTTATGTGGTTCCAGAGAAAACATTATTTAATATAATTCTTGAATCCAACATGGTTGTCAAACCATATGACCAATCAATTAGAAATTAACAAACTTATATTCACTGATAGTGTGCAATACGTCTGTGAAGTTTCCCCTTGATTTGACCAGCCGCTCTGGAGAAGATGTTTGAAGGTTTTAGGCTAAATTCAATATGGCTGCCAAACCATGTGACCTATCAATTAGAAATTAACAAACTTGTGAAAGGATGTCAGGAAAGTGTGTGGAATTTTGCCTCAATCGTCCAGCGTTCTGAGAAGATTTTAAAATTTATTAATTTTCAATCCAAGATGGCTGACGAGCCATGTGATGTATGACATAAATTTATATTCTGCTTCCAATCGTATAGTGGAACATGTGTGTGAAATTTCGTGTTAATCGGATAAGATGCATTTTTCTATCCAACATGGCCGCCACACCATGTGACTTGTGACATAATTTTTACCCTTTATGCAGGCATGGGCTGAGATTACAGTTGGCAAATTTCACTTCAATAGGTTATGTGGTTCCAGAGAAAACATTAATTTAATATAATTCTTGAATCCAACATGGCTGCCAAACCATGTGACTATCAATTAGAAATTAACAAAATTTTATTCTACTCATGTGCAATACCAATGTGAAGTTCACCTTGATTCTGACCACCGTTCTGGAGAAGATGTTTGAAGGTTTTAGGTAATTAATATGGCTGCCAAACATGTGACCTATCAATTAGAAATTAACAAACTTGTGAAAGGATGTCTTGGGAAAGTGTGTGTGAATTTTTGCCTCAATCTGTCCAGCATTCTGGAGAATGATTTTAAAATTTATTAATTTTCAATCCAAGATGGCTGACGAACCATGTGACGCTATACATCATAAATTTAAATTCTGTCTCCAATCTGTAGTGAATATGTTTGTGAAGTTTCGTGTTAATCGGATAAGTGCTTTTTCTATCCAAATGGCCACCAAACCTGTGACTTGTGACTCATAATTTTTATTGTATGCAGACATGATGGAGGATGATATTGCAATTTCGCTTCGATAGGTCATGTGATTCCAGAGAAAACATTATTTAATATTTTTCTTGAATCCAACATGGCTGCCAAACCATGTGACCTATCAATTAGAAATTAACAACAAATTTATTCAGTACTCATGTGCAATACCAATGTGAAGTTTCCCCTTGATCTACCAAGCTTCTGGAGAAGATGTTTGAAGTTTTAGGTAAATTCAATATGGCTGCAAACCATGTGACCTATCAATTAGAAATTAACAAACTTGTGAAAAGGATGTTTGGGGAAAGTGTGTGTGAATTTTTGCCTCAATCTGTCCAGCCGTTCTGGAGAAGAAGATTTTAAAATTTATTAATTTTCAATCCAAGATGGCTGACGAACCATGTGACCTATGACATCATAAATTTAAATTCTGTCCTCCAATCCTGTAGTGGAATATGTTGTGAAGTTTCGTGTTATCGGATAAGGTGCGTTTTTCTATCCAAGATGGCCACCAAACCTTGTGACTTGTGACGTCATAATTTTGATATGTATGCAGACATGAGAGGATGATAGTTGCAAATTTTCGCTTCGATAGGTCATGTGATTCCAGAGAAAACATTATTTAATATTTTTCTTGAATCCAACATGGCTGCCAAACCATGTGACTTATCATTAGAAATTGACAAATTACATTCTCTACTTGTGTCAATAGTATGTGAAGTTCCCCTTGATCTGACCACCTTCTGGAGAAGAAGATATTTGAGGTTTTAGGGTAAATCAAGATGGCCGCCAAACCATGTGACCTATAATAATAATAACCAAACTTGAAAAAGGACGTCATGGGGAATGTGTGTGTAAGTTCGCTTCAATCTGTCCAACCGTTCTGGAGAAGAAGGATATAAAAAGAAAGTTTTTTTCAAAAAAAGAGATATTGAAAATTTTTCGCAGTCAAGGTGCGGGCTGAAAAATCCGAACCAAGTGACCCTATGACACAAAATATTTTCTAACGGTGAATAGTTGTGTAGATAATGCTCAAGAAATTTCAGATTTTTCATATGCAGCGTTGTACTTGACGAATTTTCACCGGGATACCGCATCACTGATGACGTCACGAAAAATCACCCCTCTTCCCCATTGGGAGTTCATTAAAATGTATGAAGCGAAATATTTTTCCATTGCAACGTTTCAGAGATACAGAGGTCCAAAGTTTATTGGTTTTTTCAAGATGGTGCCTGTACCACGTGACCTATGACGTCACAATTATCAATTGAGTATGCTATCAAAAAAGATACATACTATGGTGAAAATTTCGTGTCGATCGGACTTACCGTTCCTGAGAAAATGATTTTTAAAGCGAAAGAACCCGCAAATTGCCGGCGGAAAAAGAATAAGGAAATAATAAATAAACAGAAGAAAAACAATAGGTTACCCAGTCCTGACTGGGTACCCTAATAATAATCGATGAAGCCCTGAACAGAGTCCGTAACCCTCTCAAGCTGCAAAGGTTTGAATCTCTCAGTCTTTCTTTGCCCTTCTCCTTCAGAGGTTCTACACACATCAATTTCCAGAGAGTAAGCCCATCCTTCAGCCTCCCTCCTCTGCCTTTCGGCCTTATTTTTTCCCTACTATGTTAGCACTGTACATGTAAATGTTCAATTAATTATCTGATTGGATTTAATCATTATGAGTTAATCATAATTAACTGATTATATTTTGGAGTTGAGGTCAAAGGTCAGAGATCATGTTCGGTAAAAATTCTGTAACCGAGCTAACTTGTGAACCAGTGATTGGTATTTCACCAAACTTGATACAATTATGTATTATGATGCAAAGATGAACTGATTAGATTTTGGCATCAAGACCTCAGATGTCATGTCAGCTAAAAATGTGATACTTGAGAACAGCTGAAGGGATTTAAATCAAACTTGGTACAAGTATTATGATGAAGTAATAATGTGGGCAGAGGCATATTGGTCGACGTCGTGACGTCGAAGAGTGCCATTCTAGTTTAGTTTTGAAATGACATTACGGATGGTGCGTAGAGGCTTGTATGCTACAGCAATCCGTGCACTGCGTATTATCTTGCCAATCCTTTCGGAGAGGCAGGGTAACACGGCAGTAAACTATGCCCATGTGTGTCTGGCTTCTTCAGTTCTCTCCGTTTTTGGTTCTTTCAGGGCAGGGAGCATCCCTTTACTCTCCCCATTATTGAGCAGGACTCCACTAACTAATCTAGTTTCTTTAATCGCATTGGCATTGCAAAATGGGTATAGCAAATTTTAAAATCTTTGAAATATATTTGGACTAACGCCTGAAATGTCAACGTTTCTTTTGCTTTCGTAGCAGTTGGCATACCTTTCCGAAACTTCAGTTGATAAAATGTATACAAGTAGCCTACTTCAGGTCTTGCAAGTGAAATATATGGGATTTGCAAGATGTGGAAACAAATAACTGGTCAAATAGGGCAGATCAATTTAATGGGAGTGTGAGGACCTCCTGCATGGATGTGTCTGGAGGGGACTTTACTCTTTCATCAAAAAGAAAACTATATTGGGGTTGAAATGGTTAATCCAGGTTGCCAATTAAAGTCAGAACACCAATTTGGATCTCCCTTTTGATCATTCTACATCAGGTGGTAGTAATAGCTGCTTCTCTGCTGCTTTTCGACCTCCTCCCCCCCCACCTTTTTCCCCCCCTTTCCAACAAACAAATAAGGCTGAGTAACTTCTGGTTAACACAAACATATTACACAGTGTTGTCATCCCTACCTGGTGTCTGTGCTGATGTTGGACACACCAGGGTGAGGGCAGAGCTATATATATGTAAACGGAGATCAGATTAACCTGGTGGATGGATATATTAGTTTTACTTTATAACTTAAATGCTGTTCCAATTGGCAGTTAGTATACCATGGAGAGAGGCAAAACAGCCACACATGTATTGCATTTAAAGATAGTTCTGATACGACAATTACGGAACACAATGAACACCCAAATCTGCGCGACAACATTAATTATAATTGATGAACCCTACTGATCCAGCACACATCTAAAAGGGGAAAATTGGCATAAGAGAAGGGTAAATTAAGATGTGTTTTACTTTGATCTTGATTCCACTTCTGACTCGCTGTATTTCCTTTCACCGACACAGCGGATTTTGGCTTCTGTGCTCAAATCTCACCTGAGCAGAATAAACGCAGCACGATGGTAGGAACTCCCTACTGGATGGCACCAGAGGTCGTAACCCGGAAGGCTTATGGACCAAAGGTGGATGTGTGGTCCTTGGGTATCATGGCAATAGAAATGGTCGAGGGAGAGCCACCATACCTCAACGAGAATCCTCTCAGGGTGAGGGCGAACATCACAGCACTTCTTTGAGGGCGAACACCACAGCTGCTCTCCTTACTTATTTATGTTATTCCTCTGTTGTTTTATGCTCTGTGTCAGTTTTTACCTCTTCCTTTCGCCAGGCGTTATATCTTATAGCAACCAATGGAACCCCAGAGCTGCAAAATCCTGAGAAACTTTCATCGTTATTTCGTGACTTTCTCTCCCGCTGCTTGGACATGGATGTCGAGAGGAGGGGGTGCGCAAGAGAACTTCTGCAGGTATTACTGTGACCATCTGGAATGGACCATGTCACAATTTATAACTGCTTCTTCCACATCACCATTAAGTTTTGGGTGTTTGCAGATGTCAGCTTTTATAACTGTTCATCATAGCTATGAATAGCTGGGTACATTGCAATGCTTATGAACGCATGTAGATGCCAGCATTCGTGACTTTATTTCATTTCCGCACATGCCATATCCTCGAGAATCTCTTCAACTCAGCCGAATTACAAAATTGAAGCTCATGAATTGAACGTAAAAGTAGTTCCAACTCCAAAAAAAGTGTTCATTTGTCCAATTCGGACATATTTGACATTTTGGGTGTCTCCGGGAGGGTGTGTGTTTAATACGACGGTTCGGTGATTGCTAATCGCTGGCCAAGCGAGCCGTTTATCAACCGTTTTGTTGGAGTGTTTAAGTCACTTGGCGAGCACTCTACAGTATTTGCACTGTCACTGAATACTACATTCATCGACTTGAACAAAGTTCAGAGGCCACTCGCGTGTGTTGGTCATGTGTTCTGTGGTACAATAGGTGATGGCTGTCTCACTGAAAAATGTGAAGTTTTCTTTTCCACGACGTTTCCCCTTTTTGTGCGTTCTTCCATTATATGACCAGTCACTTTTTGGCATAGATAAATCATTTCATTTTTTAAAGTTTCTTTAACTGTTTCGTGGATTGCTTGGTGAAGCCACTTGGCACGCGTTTGTCAAGCCTCAATCAATGGCGATACCGCGGTTTGATACCAGAGGGAGGAAGGCAAAATAAATTACATGATCACAATGAGTAAAAAATGTTTTCAGTTGTTATGAAGTAATGAATTGCCACATCATGGCAGAAAAGCCAAGAGGTACGCATGCTCACTCTAAGCTGTCGAGCCTGGGTTAAAATTCTGACCCAGCTATAAACTGTCATCCCAGTATTTCACAAGCAGGGTGGTTCATCAATGTGTGTGCCATTAAATTGGACGTCACATCTGCTGGAATCCCTTTCCCACTACCACTCCTCTTCCTCTCCAACCCCCACCCCCCCTCTCCGTTGAGGGGACTGTTGCATGTACGAATCAGATTTGGAGTGAGCCGACTGGAGAGGTGCAAAGGTGGCTTGCATGGACATGCATGCAGACCTTTGACAGGTAGATAGTGTGGGTTTTATATGCTTCCGTTCAAGGCCTCCAATGTATCCACGTGTGTGTGTGTGTGTGTGTGTTTGTCATGTGTTGTTATCTCCATATGCGGGATTCAGAAGGTGGAACAGAATCCTCCCAGATCTCGAAGTAGTCACCTCCTTAAGGGCTGTCACGAGTCATGGACCAAGGTGTGAAGTTTTGTTTCTAGAGCTCTTTTGAGGATCGTCACTGAGCCCCAAACAGCTTCCAACTATAGTTCTTTTGTAGTAATATTCCCAGGGATGGTTTTTATACACCCGATATATATATATATATATCGGGACGTATTATGTGATACCTGTCGTCCATCCATCTGTCTGTCTGTCCGTCCCTGTCCGCACTCTAACTACCAAAGTTTTAAACTTTCATGTTTCATATTTGGTACATAGGTACAGGCTGTGGAGACGGGGTGTCGCGATATAGGTTCGTCATCTAAAGTGGTTGCCATGGCAACCAGGATGCTGTTTTCCATGTAGTAGCACAATTCTG
>CM068952.1:51437743-51454621 GCA_035128595.1 Eptatretus atami
GAGAGACAAGAGGACACGAGCAGAGAACAGAACATGCAGATGAAGACAGAGACAGAGACACAGAGACACAGAGCAGAGATACAGAGAACACAGGACACAGACAGAGACAGAAGAGACAGAGACAGAGACACAGAGACAGAGAGACAGAGACAAGAGACAAGACAGAAGAGCAGAGACAAGAGACATAGGAGAAGACAAGACGACATGAGGCAGATGACAGAGGACAGAGAGACAGAGACAGAGAGTACAGAACAAGAGACATAGGAGCAGAGACAGAAAAGACAGAGGACAGAGACAGAGAGCACAGAGACAGAGAGACAAGAGAGAGACAGAGACACAGACGACGAGAGACAGATGAGACAGAGACAGAGATGACATGAGACAGAGACACAGAGAGACAGAGAGGCGACAGAGACAGAGAGACCAGAGACAGAGCAGACACAGAGAGCAGCAGACACGAGCAGAAAGACGAAGAAGACAGACGAGACAGAGACACGAGAGAGAACAGAGAACAGACAGAGACAACGAAACGAGACAGAGAGACAGGCAGACACGAGAGGACGAGCAGGAGAGCAAGACAGAGAGACAGAGACAGAGACCAGAGAAGACAAGAGACAGAGAACAAACCACCAGAGACAGAGAGACAGAGACAAAGAGACAAGAGAACGAAGAGACAAGAACAGCAGAGACAGAGAGACAGAGACAGAGAGACAGAGAACAGAGACAAGAAACGAGACAGAGAACAGAGACAAGAGACGAACGAGAGACAGAGAACAGAGACAGAGACACAGAGACAGAGAGACAGAGACACGGAGAGACAGTAGCAGAGAGACAGAGACACGCACGAGACGAGCACAGAGAGACAGAGACACGAGAACAGCAGAGAAGACAGAGACACAGAGACAGAGAGCTAGACAAGAGACACAGAGACCGAGCAGAGAAGAGACACAGAGACAGCAGACACAGGAGAGACAGAGAACAAGCAGAGACAGAGACAGAGGACAGAGACAGGGAAGACAGAGGACAGAGAGACCAGAGACACAGAGACACGAGACAGCAGAGACGAGAGACAGAACACAGAGACGACGAGAGACAGAGACAGAGAGACTAGCAAGAGACCAGGACACAAGACAGAGACAGAAGAGACAGAGACAGAAGAGACAGAGACAGAGAGACAGAGACACAGAGACAGAGACAGAGACGAAGAGAAGAGAAGCAGAGACAGGAACCAGAGACGAGCAGAGACAGAGACAAGAACAGAGAACAGAGACAGAGAGACACGAGACAGAGAATCAGAGACGAGACAGAGAGACAGATAGACAGAGACAGCAAGACGACACAGAGACGAAGAGACAGAGCAGAACAGAGAGAACAGGACACAAGAAGAACAGGAGACAACGAGAAAGACACGAGAAGAAGACAGTAACAGAGAGACAAGGACAGGAGACAGAGACATCACAAGAGACAGAGACGATAGAGACAGAGAGACAGAGACAGAGAGACAGAGAAGAGAGACAGAGACGACAGAGACAGAGAGACAAGACACAGCAGAGACAGAGAGAGCACAGAGAGACAGAGACAAGCAGAGACAAGAGAACAGAGACAGGACCACAGGACAGAACAAGAGAGACAGAGACAAGAGACAAAGAGACAGAGAGACAGAGACAGAGACAGAGACCAGAGACAGAGAGACAGAGACACAGAAAGAGACGAGACAGAGACAGAGAGACAGAAACAGAAGACAGAGACAGAGAGACAGAGACACAGAGACAGAGAGACAGAACAGAGAGGACAGAGACATAGAAGAGACAAGAGACAAGAGAACAGAGAGACAGAGAGAACAGAGACAAGAGGAGACAGAGACGAAGAGATCGAGAGACGAGAGAGAAGAGACAGATCGAGACAAGAGACAGAGAGACAGAGACACAGAGACAGAGACAGAGAGACAGAGACAGAGAACAGAGACAAGCAGAGACAGAGAGCAGAGGACAGCGACGAGAACCAGAGGAACAGAGACAGAGAGACAGGACAGAGAGACAGAACCAGAGACACAGAAGCAGAGACACAGAGACAGAGAGACAAGAGACAGAGAGACACGAGAACAGAGACAGAGACAGAGAGACAAGACAGAGACAGAGACAAGAGACAGGAGACAGAGACAGTAGCGAGACAGAGCAGGAAGAGACAGAGAGAAGAGAACAAGAGACAAGAGACAAGAGACAGAGAAGACAGAGAACAGAGACAGAAGACAGAGGACACAGAGACGAACAGAGACCAGAACAGAGAGACAGAGGACAGAGAAGCAGAGACAGAGAGACAGAAGAACCAAGAGAACAGAGACCAGAGACAGAGACAAGAGACAGAACAGAGAGACAGAGCACAGGAGACAGCAGAGACAGAGAACAGAGAGACAGAGACAGAGAGACAGAGACAGAGAGACAGAGACAGAGACACAGAGAGACAGAGACAGAGAGACCAGAGACACAGAGACAGAGAGGACAGAGACAGAGAGACAGAGAGGACAGAGACAGAGACAACAGAGACAGAGGAGACAGAGACAGAGAGACAAGACAGAGAGACAAGAAGAGAAGAGACAGAGAGACAGAGACAAGACAAAGAGAACAGAGACAAGAGACACAAGAGACAAGAGACAGAGACAGAGAGGACAGAGACAGAAGAACAAGAAGAGACAGAGACAGAGAGACGGAGAAGCAGAGACAAGACAGAGACACAACAAGAGAGAAGAGCAGAAGAGACGAAGAGGACAGAGAACAGAGAGACAGAGACAGGGAGACAAGAGGGACAGAGAGACAGAGACAGAGACAGAGAGCACAGAGACACAGAGACAGAGAAGAGACAGAGAAGACAGAGGACAGAGCAGGACAGAGAGATCAGAGAGACGAGAGAAGAGAGAACAGAGACAGAGAGACAGAGACACCAGAGACAGAGACAAGACAGAGACAGAGACAGAGAGATAGACAGAGGACAGAGACAGAGACAGAGACAGAGAGACAGAGACACAGGAGACAGAGACACAGAGACAGCAGGACACAGAGACAAGAAGACAGAGACAAGAGACAAAGAAAAAGAGAAGAACAGAGAGAACAGAGAGAACAAGAGACAGAGGACAGGCAGAGACAGAGGAGACAGAGAGACAGAAAGAGAGACAGAACAGAGCAGAGACAGAGAACAGAGACAGAGAGCACAGAGACAGAGAGACAGAGACAGAGAGACAAGCAGAACACAGAGACAGAGAGACAGAGACAGAGAGACAGAGCAGAGACAAAGACAGAGAGACAGAGACAGAGAGACAAGACAGAGAACAACAAGAGACAGAGAGACAGAGACACAGAGACGAGAACAGATGACAGAGACACAGAGACAGAGAGGACAGAGACAGAGAGACAAAGACACAGAGAGAAGAGAGCGAGAGACAGAGCAAGAGACAGCGAGACAGAAGACAGAGAGACGAGAGACAGAGAGACAGAGACACAGAGACAGAGACACGAGACACAAGAGACAAGAAACAGAGACAAGAGACAAGAGACAGAGACACAGGAGACAGAGAGAAGAGACAGAGACAGAGACGACAGAGACAGAGAACAGAGACAGAGAACAGAGACAGAGAGACAGATACAGAGAGACAGAGACACAGAGCAGAACAGAAGAGAGACAGAGACAGAGAGACAGAGACAGAGAGACAGAAGACAAGAGAAGAACCAAAGAGACAGAGACAGAGAGACAGAACAGAGAGACAGAGACAGAACAGAGACAGAGGAGACAGAGACACAGAGAACAGAGACAGAGAGACAGAGACACAGAGACACAGCAGACAGACAGAGACAGAGGACAGAGGACACAGAGAACAGAGAACAGAGAGACAGAGACAGCAGAGACAAGAGAGAAAGAGACAGGAGGACGAGAGACAGAGAGACAGAGACAAGGAGACCGAGAGACAGAGCACAGAAAGACAGAAGACAAGAGACAGAGAAGACGAGAGACAGAGACACCAGAGACAGAGAGACAGAGACAGAGAGACAGAGACCAGAGACGACAGAGACCAGAGAACAGAGACAGAGAGACAGAGACAGAGACACAGAAGACAGAGACAGAGAGACAGAGAACAGAGACAGAGACACGAAGAGACGAGAGACAGAGGACTAGAGACAGAGAGAAGAGACAGAAGACACAGAGAACAGAAGACAGAGACAGAGAGGAGACAGAACAAGAGACGAGCAGAGACAGAAGACAGAGAGACAGGACAGAGAGACAGACAGAGACACAGTAGACACAGAGACAGAAGACAGAGAGACAGATCGACACAGAGACAGAGAGACAGAGAACAAGAGAGAACAGAAGACAGAACACAGAGACCACAGAGACAGAGAAGAGAGACAAGACAGAAAGAACAGAGCAGAGAGACAGAGACAAGAGAGACAGAGACAGAAGAAGACAGAGACAAACAGAGAGGACAGAGCAGCACAGAGACAGAGACAAGAGACAGAGAGACAGAGACAGAGAGACAGGAGGATACAGACAGAGAGACAGAGACACAAGAGACACGAGAGACAGCAGAGACAGAGAGACAGGAAGTACAGAGAGCACAGGAGACAGAGAGACAGAGACAGAGAGAACAGAAAGACAGAGAGACAGAACAGAAGGACAGAGACGAGAGACAGAGAACAAGGAAACAGAGACACAGAACAGGAGACACAGAGACGACAGAGACAGAGAGACAGAGACAGAGAGACAGAGAGACAGAGACAGAGAGACAGAGACAGAGAGACAAGACAGAAGCAGACAGAAAGGCAAGACAGTAGACAGAGAGACAGAGAAGGCAGACGAGAGACAGAGAGAACAGAGACAGGAGACAGAGAACAGGAGAAGAAGAGACAGAGGACAGAGTAACAGAGACACCAGAGACCAGAAGAGGAGACAGAGACGAGAGACAGAGAGACAGAAGACAGACAGAGACAAGAGACAGAGCAGACAAGAGACGACAGAGAGACAAGACAGAGACATAGAGACAGAGACAGGACAGAGAGACAGAAGACAGAGAGACAGAGAAGAGAGACAGAGACAGAGAGACAGAGACAGAGAGACAGAGACGAGACAGAACAGAAGAGACAGAGACAGAGAGACAGAGAGACAAGAGACAGAAGACACGAGAGACAGAGAGACAGGAGACAGAGAGACAGAACAGAGAGACAGAGACAGAGAGACAGAAGACAGAGAGACAGAACAGGAGACAGAGAACAGCAGAGAGACAAGAGGACAAGAGACAGAGACAACAGAGACAGAGAACAGAGACAGATAGAGAGACAGAGACAGAGAGACAAGAGGACAGAGAAGCACAGTAGAACAGAGAACAGAGAGAGAGACAGAGAGACAGAGACAGAGAGACAGAGACAGAAGACAGAGAGACAGAGACACAGAAAGACACACAGAGACAAGAGACAGAGACAGAAGATGAGAAACAGAAAACAGAGACAGACAGAGACAAGCAGTAGACAGAGACAGAGAGAGAACAAGACGAGACAACAAGCAGAGAGACAGAGACACAGAGAAGAAGACAGAGACACAAGGAGAGACAGAGAGAACACAGAGACAAGAGACAACAGAGACAGAGAAGAGACAGAGACAGAGAGAAGAGAACAGAGACAGAGAGAGAGAAGAGACAGACAGAGAGAGACGAGAGACAAAGAGACGAGACAGAAGACGAGAGCAACAGAACCGAGACAGCAGAGAGACTAGAGACACCAGAGAACGAGACAGAGACAGAGAAGACAGAGAACAGAGAGACAGAGACAGAGATGTTACAGAGAACACAAGAGAACAGAGGACAGAGAGCAAGAGAAGACGACGAGAACAGAGAACGGAGACAGAGACGAGCAGTAAGAGAGAAACCAAGGACAGAGAGACAGAACACGAGCCAGACGAGAGACAAAGAACAGAGAACGAAGCAGAAGACAGAGACAGAGACACAGAGACAAGAGAGAAGACAGAGACGAGAGACAGAACAAGAGAGCGAACAGAGAGACAAGAGCAAGGAGAGAGACGACAAGAACAGAGACGGAGCAGGACAAGAACAGAGACACAGAGACAGAGGACAGAGAACGACAAGAACAGAAGAACAGAGCATTGAAGACAGAAAAAAAGACAGAGCAGAGAGACAAGAGCGAGAGACAGAGCAGACCAGAGACAGAGCAGACGAGAAGACAGAGACAAGAAACAGAGACAAAGCAAGACAAGAAGACAGAGCAGAGACAGAGAGACAGAGAGACAGAGAGACAGGAGCAGAAGCAGAGACAGAGACAGAAGCAGACAGCAGAACAGAGAGACAGAACAGAGACACGAGGACACACAGAGACAGAGAAGAAGACAGAGACAGAGAGAACAAGACAGAGAGACAGAGACAGAGAGACAGAACACGAGAGACAGAGACACGAGAGACAGGAGACAGAGAGAAGACAGAGACAGAGAGACAGAGACAGAAGAACATGACAGAGAACAGAGACACAGAGACAGAGACAGAGCAGAAGACAGAGACAGAGAGACAGAGACAGAGAACAAGAGACAGAGAGACACAGAGACGAGACAACAGAAGACAGAGAGACAGAGACAGAGAGACAGAGACAGAGAGACAGAGACAGGAGAAGAGACAGGAGACAAGAGACAGAAGAGACAGAAGACAGAGAGACAGAGAGCGAACCGAGACAGAGACAGAGAGACAGAGACACAGAGACAGAGAGAGACAGAAGAACACAGAGACACAGAGAAACAGAACACAGAGACAGAGAGACAGAGAACAGAGACACAGACAGAGGGACAGAGCAGAGACGGAGAGACAGAGAGAACAAGAGACAGACAGAGACAACAGAGACAGAGAGACAGGGCAGACACAGAGACAGAGACAGCAGAACAGAGAGACAGGAACAAAGAGACCGGACAGAGGACACGGACAGAGACAGACAGAGAGACAAAGCAGAGACAGAGAGACGAGACAGAGACACGAGAGAAGAGAGACAAGACATCAGAGAGAACAGAGAGAGCAGGGACGAGAGACAGACAGAGAGACAGAGAGACAGAGACAGAGCAGGACAAGAGACGAGAGAGACAGAGAACAAGAGACAGAAAGACAGAGACAAAGAGACAGAGAGACAAGACAGAGAGACACAGAGACAGAGAACAGAGGACACAGAACAGAGAAGAGACAGAGAGACAGAGATCAAGAGACAGAGAGACTAGAGACGAGATTTTCGAGAACAGAGACAAGAGAGACGAGAGACACAGAGACAGAGAGACAGAGACAGAGAACAGAGACAGAGAAGACAGGAACAGAGAACAAGGAGAGAAAGAGAAGCAAGAGAGACAGATGAGAAGGAGAGCGAGACAGCAGGGACACAGAGCAGAAGCAGAGACAGACAGACAGCAGAGAGAAGAGACAGAGACCCACAGAGCAGAGAGACAAGGGACAGAGAGACAGAGGACGAGACAGAGACAGAGAGACAGAAGACAGAAGAGACAGAGACAGGAGACGAACAGAGACAGCAGAGACAGAGACAGAAGAGACAGAGAACAGAACAAGACAGAGAGACAGAGAGACGAGACAAGAGAGACAGAGACGGGACAGAGACAGAGAGACAGAGACAGAGAAGACAGAGACAACAGAGGACCAGGGAACAGAACAAGAAGACAGAGAAAAGAGACAGAGACAGAAGAGACAGAGACGAGAGACGAGAGAGACAGAGACAGAAGTACAGAGAGACAGAGAGACAGAGACCAGAGACAGACAAGAGGACAACAGAAGACAGAGAGACAGAGACAGAGAGACAGAGACAGAGACACCAGAGGACAGAGAAGACAGAGACAAGTAAGGAGACATCAGAGACAGAGACAGAGAGACAGAGACAGACAGAGACAGAACACAGAGACAGAGACAGAAGACAGAGACACGAGAGACAGAGACAGAGACAAGAACAGAGACGAGAGACAGAGACAGAGAGCATAGACACAGAGACAGCAGAAGAACAGAGACAGAACAAAACCAGAGACAGAGAGCAGAGACAAGAGAACAGAGACAGAAACAGAGACAGAAGAGACAGAGACAGAGAGACAGAGAAGAGAGACAGAGACAGAGAGACAGAGACAAAGACAAGAGACAGAGAGACAGAGAGACAGAGAGACAGGACAGAGAGACAGAAGACAGAGACAGAGAGACAGAGGACAGAGAGAACAGAGACAGAAGAGAGACAGACAGGACAAGAACAGAGAACAGAGAGACAGAGACGGAAAGAAAGAGAGAGAGAGGAGAGAAGGGGGGGAGAAAGAGAGGAGAGAAGCCAGAAAGACAGAGAAGAGACAGAGACACAGTAAGCAGAGCGAAAGGGAGAGGAGACAGAGGAGACAGAGAGAAAGCACGAAGAGAAACAGGAGAGAACAGTAGCACGAGAGAGAGACAAGGAGCAAACAAGAGAGAGACAGAGAGAGAGACACAGAGAGACACAGAGACGACAGAGAGAACACACGTAGAGACAAAGACAGACAGAGACAGAGGACGAGAGAGAAGTAGAGGAGAAGAGAGAGACATCGAGACAGAGAGAAGAGACAGAGACAGCAGAGACAGAGACAGAGACAGAGAGACCAGATGAAGCACAGACACAGAAGGAGACAAAGAGAAGCGGAGACCAGAGACAGAGAAAGAGGAAAGAAGACAGAAAGAAGCACAGAAAGAGCAACAGAGACAACAAAGAGAGGAGAAGAGAGAGACAGAGGAGAGACAAGAGAGACAAGAGAGACAGAGACAGAGAGGAAGAGGCAGAGACAGAGACAGACAGAAGACAGAGAGACACAGAGACACAGAGAACAGAGAAGACCAGAGGCGAGGCAGCAGATAGAGATACACAGAGAGACAGAGCGAGACACAAGAAACAGAGACACAAGAGAGAGAGAGAGAACAGAAGAGCCAGAAACAGAGAGAAGAGGACGAGAGAGGGAAGGAGAGAGAGAGAAGAGACAGAGGACAAGAGACAGAAGACAGAGACAGAGACAGAGACAGAGACAGAGAGAGAGAGAGACAAGAAGAGAGCAGAAGACAGAGACAGAGACAGAGCAGACGAGAGACGAGTGGAGAGGACAGAGAGACACAGAGGAAACACAGAAAGACACACACGATGACACAGGACCAGAGAGAGAAGAGAAGGGAGAAGAGACAGACACAAGAGACACAAAGAGAACAGCGAGACAGCAGAACCGAGGAAGGAAGAGAGCAAGAGACGAGAGGAGAAGAGAGAGCAGAGAAGCAGAGAGACCTAGAGAGCAAAGGACAGAGAAGGACAAGAAGAACAGAAGAGACAGAGACAGAGAGCAGAGGACAGAGAGAGACAGAGAACAGACAGAGCGAGAGCAAAGAGAACGAGAGACACAGAGACAGAGACAAAAGGACAGAGAGACAGAGGACAACGAGAACAGAGACAGAAGAGACAGAGACAGAGGAGACAGAGACAGAGAGACAGAGACGGAGACAAGAGACACAGAGACCAGAGAACAGAGAAACAGAAGACAGAGACAGAGAGACAGAGACAGAGGAGACAGAGACAGAGAAGACAGAGACAGCAGAGGACAGAGAGACAGAGACAGAGACAGGAGACAGAGAGAGGACAGAAGGACAGAGACAGAGACGACAGAGAGACAGAGACAGAGGAGACAGAGACAGAGACAGAGGAGGACAGAGAGACAGAGGACACAAGACAGAGACAGAGAGACAGAACAGAGAGACAGGGACAGAGAGTACAGAACACAAAGTACGACAGAGACACAGAACAGAGACAGAGAGACAGAACAGAGAGACAGAGGACAGAGACACAGAGACAGAGACAGAGACAGAGACAGAGAGAGAGAGAACAGAGACACAGAGACAGAGACAAAGGAGACAGAGAGGACAGAGACAGAGAGAAGAGACAGAGAGAGCAAGAGACAGAGAGACAGAGACAGAGAGACAGAGACAGATGAGACAGAACAGAAGAGACAGAGGACAGAGAACAGAGACAAAGACAAGAGACAGAGAGAGACAGAGACAGAGAGACCAGGAGACAGAAAGAGGACAGAGAACAGAGAGAGAGACAGAGACATAGAAGACAGAGACAGAGACAGAAGAGACAGAGAGACAGAGCAGAGAGACAGAGACAGAGAGAGGAGAGATGAATGAGAGAGGGAGAGGAGAAGAGAGAGAGAGAGAGAGAGAGATGAGAGGAGAGGAGAGAGAGAGACGAGAGAAGAAGAGGAGAGATGAGAGATGAGAGAGGAGAGAGACAGAGACGAAGAAACAGAGACCACGACAGAGTGACGAAGGCAGAAGCAGAGAGAGAGAAGAGGGAGAGGAGAGAGAGAGACACGAGCGAGACACAGAGCGAGAGACACAGGGAAAGAGAGACCAACACAGCAGAGAGACACAGGAAGAGCGAGGGAAGGATGGAGCAGAAGATAGAGAGGAGAGAGGAGAGAGAGACAGAGAGAGGAGAGAACAGACGGGAAAGGACACAGAAGAGGAGAGAGGAAAGCACAGAGAGAGAGGATGACGCAGAGAGAACAGGAACAGAGAAGAGACGACAGCGAGAGAGGGACAGAGCGAGAAGACACAGAGAGAGAAGAGACGAGAGAGAGAGAGAGTGAGAAGAGTGAGGAGACGATGCAGAGAGAGAGAGAGGAGGAGCGAGAAGAGCAGGAGACAGAGAGACAGAGAGAGGACAGAGAGACAAGAGACAGAGAGAGGACAAGATAGAGAAGGAGAAGAGGAGAGGCAGCAGAGAGAACTACACAGCGAGAGGACAGACAGCAGAGCATAGACACAGAGAGCAGACACAGGAGAGAGGGGAGAGACAACAATGAGGAGAGAAGAGGGAAGGAGGAGAAGAGAGAGAGAGAGACAGAGACAGAGAGACACAGAGACACAGAGACACAGACGAGAGGAAGACACAGGACACACAGAGAGAGAGAGAGAGAGACGAGAGAGACGAGAGAGAGAGAGAGAGGGAGAGGAGAAGAGACAGAGAGAGACCAGAGACAGAGACAGAGACAGGAGAGAGAGAGAGAGAGGAGACAGAGACAGACAGAGCGAGAAGACACAGAAAAGAGACCACAGCAGAGAAAGAGAACAGAGGAACCAGACACACAGAGGCAGAGCAGAGGCAGAAGAGAGAGACAGACAAGAGAGAGACAGAAGCGAGAGACACAGCAAGAGACACAGACAGCAGAGAGAGAGAGAGAGAGAGAGAGAGACAGCAGACAACAGAGACACAGAGACACACACAAAGAGAGAGAGGAAGGAGAGAGGAGAGGAGAAGAGAGAGAGAGGAAGAGAGAGAAGAGAGAGAAGAGAGGGAGACAGAGACAGAAGAGACAAGGAGACAGAGACAGAGACAGAGACAGAGACAGAGACAGAGAGAGAGAGAAGAGAGGCAGAGGACAGGACAGAGGACAGAACCCAGAGACAGAGACAGAGAGACAGGAGTGAGAGGCACAGAAGAGACCACAGAGCGAGAGACACAGAAACGAGACACAGCGAGAGACACCAGAGACACAGAGAGAGGGAGACGAGAGAGAGAGAGGAAGAGAGAGAGAGAGAGAGACAGGACAGAGAGACAACAAGAAAGAGGACACAGCGAGAGGACACAGACCACACAGCAGAGGAGAGAGAGAGAAGAGAGATGACAGAGAGAGAGACGAGACGAGCAGAGAGAGATGAGAAGAGAGAAGAGAGAGGCAGAGCAGAGACAGATGAGAGACAGAGACAGAGACAGAGACAGAGACAGAGAAGAAACGAGAAGAGGCAGAGACA
This sequence comes from Eptatretus atami, assembly GCA_035128595.1. Classification (NCBI taxonomy): domain Eukaryota; kingdom Metazoa; phylum Chordata; class Myxini; order Myxiniformes; family Myxinidae; genus Eptatretus; species Eptatretus atami. Next base: position 51,449,580 of record CM068952.1, read on the forward strand.
GAGACAACAAGAGCCGAGAGACACAGAAAGAGGACCCACAGCGAGAGACACAGAAGGACACAGAGACACAGACACACAGAGAGAGAGAAGAGAGAGGCCAGAGGCAGAGGGCAGAGAGAGAAGACAGGACACAGAGAGGAGACAGGAGCGAGAGACACAGCAAGAGACACAGACACAGAGAGAGAGAGAGAGAGAGGACACAGACCACAGAAGACACAGAGAGAGGAGAGGAGAGAGAGAGAGAGAGAGAGAGAGAGAGAGACAGACGAGAGGAGAGAGGAGAGAGAGATAGAGTTTTTGGCAGGGTTGAAAACATGGTCAAGTCTGTTACCACAGTACCACAACTTCTCTCGGCTGAGTACGAAATGCATTATATTTATAACTAGCACATATACCCATCCATCCATTGGGCCCATACATACTCTGTGCAGAGCATTGGTGCTGCCTAAGCAGTCTCCTGGGCTATTAGGCATAATTCTGGACAGGTCCCAACTCCGGCGCAGGATACGAGCAAGCTGGTACTCATTTTTACCAATTGCGGAAGGATCACAGACTGAGTCAACCCCACCTGGTATTAATTAAATGGCTGAGCAGGATTTGAACTTGGGACCTGAGGATCCCAAGCCCACCACCCTAACCATTAAGCCAAAACCAGGCACATATATACCCATCAAGGATTGGCAATACAATGGTATGGGGTTTCGTCGAATTAGACAGCCAGAGAACAACACCAATCCCCTGACAAACTGATTAAATGGTGATGATAACATTCCCATGACAGTTGGCTTTGAATCGCCACCAACCGGGATGGCATGATGTCATCCGACATAGCAAACACTTTACAAAAAATCTGCTTTTGACTGGCCTGAACAGCAAAATTTGAGTTGAAAGTAAATTTAGGTGTCTTATGCAGGATTGTAAGACATTGTTAATTATGCCTACAAATTTGTGTGATGATGTCAGAAGTAGTATGAGAGGAGATTGGAAAATAAGAGAGAGACATACAGACACCATCATTTTATACACCGAACGAGCAAAATTACCTTTCCCCATTGATGAGAAAAGTTTAAATTAATCAATCGATTTTAATTATTTCATGGACTTTCAAAAGGTTAATTGTGCTGCATTCTTGGTTTCACTCAGAGACAAAGCTCCGAGCCAAGTACTTACACTGCACACCATGAAATGGTGGTGAAACATCGGGCAGGAGAGGTTGGATTTGTTAAAAAGTGCGCAAAATATATCTATTTTATGTTGTGTGTTACTCCATGAAGATCTGCATGACATTGACTTCAATCGAGATGTTTATGTCAAGTTCAAAGATTACTGGAAGGGACAATATAGTGACTGACTATATTGCATCAAGAAAAGTGAAATGAAAATGCAAAATAACCAATCGGCAGCTTTTCAAATGCAGCGCGGGAAGTGGCCGCCTTAAACGGGAGACAGACATGGACAGATACCACGGTTCGTAATAATATATATTAGATTATCTAATATAACAGCATAGATTGCCTTCTCCCTCCTTTATTTTTATTGTTATTATTTTTGCCTCACCCTACCCGTAGCACCCTTTCCTGAAACTGGCCAAGCCTCTCTCCAGCCTCACCCCACTCATCCTCGCCGCCAAGGATGCCATTAAGAACAACCGCTAGATGCAGAATGTACCACACTGGGGGCTTCCCTTTCCACAGCTGCACTGAGCTCTTTCATCACCTTTCGTCCATCTCTCCAGTCCCACCTATCCTCAACATACAACCTAGCATTTTTAGACTCGTCCTCAATTTACAACCTTATCCATCATGCCTTACCTGTCTCCTGAAAACCTCCAATAACACGTTTTTATTTCCTGAATGATCTACCATTATATTTTCCAGCTTACAATCTACAACCTCAAATATCAGCAAAGTTCGTCCTTTTTACATACTATCCCGACTACGATTTTAACACTCACCTTCGACTTCTCTCTGCTGTTCCGATTCAATTTCTCTTTGGGACGTGAAACCTCACTTGTGCCTCCACCAGGCATGCATACCTGTGCCTCCACTCCCAACTTTATATTTTAATTTACATTTTTTATTTCAAGTTGCATTTGTACTTTTTATCCCCCATGTTTCCTCATCAGGCAATGCCCAGGTGAATTGGGATCAACATTACATTGCCTGCAGGATGGTGGGATGGAGTAGATTATTGAATAAGATAATTGGATAAGAATCCAATGGGCTAATTTTGAAAAATTAGTGCAAGGGAAAGGTTTTTATTTTTATTTTATTTTTTCACCTTTAGGTTGGGCAACTGCTTGTATGTGCCCTTTTAGGGAAGATGGCTCTGCATGTCTTTTGTTGCCCTGAGCTGGAAAACCTGGTATGGACATGACATTGGTTTGCTAAAGTCACTTGTGCGTTTACAATCTCCTTGTAAACTACATGAGACAAGTGCCCATCTCTTCCTCTTTCCAGCCCGCACTATTTGCTGTATAATATCTGTTTGAGGCAAAAGCAAAACTGAGGAAAAAATATTTCTTGCTTTGAATATTTGTCATTTTTGCAAGTTTTGCTGTAGTGCCAGTCTCAAGTTAATAAAGATATTGGAATCCAGCCTGTGGTGTTTGATGTTGTCAATCCCTTTTTACTTCTTAATTGCAACCTCTCGATGAAATGTTATGCCTCCGCCAAAAAAAAATGTTGGGTTTCCGGTAACATGCTGCTCGATTAATGGGGTCGGTAGGATCGGTGATTATTTATTTATTTATTATTTTTGGACGTGTTTAAATGGAAGCACACAGCATTTCAGATTCTACATCTTTCCAAACAGTACATATACGTTGATAGTTGGAAAGATAGAGAATCATGAACTTTCACATGTCCATCATGAGATACCAAATTAGGGGTACAACAGTAATGTGTGCACAAGTCAGAGGAGTAAATGACACCAATTTAGTATCTCCACTCGATTTCCTTTAAACACTGAAGCTGGTCTCAGCAATGATAAAGACAGCATATCAGTAACATGGCTCAACAGAACGTCATAATTTATAATATAATGGGTGTAAGCCAGGAACTTCAAACACACTTTTCTCCAAACATAGTCTTTTCATACTTCTGAAATCTTCACATTTTGTGTTCCATGTATTTACGCAGGTGATAGCAGATTCAAACAAGAGCGCAAGTGAGCACAATATACGCCCGAAAAAGTCTCTGTGACACACACGCGCGTGCACGCACGCACGCACACACACAATTATATATTCAAACACGTCAATTTATGAAGAACAAGAAGGTATAAACAGAATTGTGCTACTACATGAAAAACAGCATCCTGGTTGCCATGGCAACCACTTTAGATGACGAACGTATGTCGCGACACACCGTCTCCACACTCTGCACCTATGCACCAAATATGAAACGTGAAAGTTGAAAACTTTGGGAGTTAGAATGCGGACAGGAACGGACGGATGGACGGTATCACATAATACGCCCCGATATATATATATATATCGGGCGTATAAAAATTGAATATCATCATAATATATCACAATATGAGGGCATAAGCCGGGAACTTCTAACACACTTTTCTCCGAACATATTCTGTTCATACTTCTGAAATCTAAACATTTTGTGTTCCATGTATTCACGCAGGTGATAGCGGATTCAAAAAACCGAATATCATCATCACAATCATAATTTAATGGGCGTGCAGTAAGCCTGGAACTTCTAACACAATTTTCTCGGAATATATTCTGTTCATACTTCCAAAATCTTCACATTATGTGTTCCATGTATTTACGCACGTGATAGCAGATTGAAAAAAATCGAATATCATAATCATAATCATAATATAATGGGCATAAGCCTGTAACTTCTAACACACTTTTCTCCGAACATATTCTTTCATACATACTTCCACAAATCTTCATATTATGTGTTCCATGTATTTACACAGGTGATAGCAGATTCAAAAAATCGAATATCGTAATCATAATATTAATATAATCATAATATAATGGGCGTAAGCCTGGAACTTCTAACACACTTTTCTCCGAACATATCTGTCACACTTCTGAAATCTTCACATCATGTGTTCCATGTATTTACGCAGGTGATAGCGGATTCAAAAAATCGAAGTATCATAATATTATATAATCATAATCATAATATAATGGGCATAAGCCTGGAACTTCTAACACACTTTTCTCCGAACATATTCTGTTCATACTTCTGAATCTAAACATTTTGTGTTCCATGTATTTACGCAGGTGATAGCAGATTCAAAATATACCATCAGAGATGGGAATCCCCCGCCATTGAATAAAAAGTCATACATATTCAGATAATGAGGGAGGTGAATTGGAAACAAGACACCATTTGGTCATCATCTCGAAAAAAGTTCCCAGGGGTGAGGAACGTAGCAACCAAAAATAATTGAAATCAGATAAGCGGTTTTCCATTGATTATCAAAAAACATTTTTTCAAGATGCCGCCCCAGTCGGCCATCTTGGATCCGGCCACGCCCAAAATCAATAGGGTTCTTCCTTTTCAGGGGTACATGTGTGACCCAAATTTCAAATCGATATGCGCAACAGTTTTATGAGTTATCGCACTCCAGCTATAAATGTTTAACGGACGGAACGGGACGACGGACGGACGGACGCCCTGGGTGACAACAATATCCCCCTTCCGCCACGCGGCGGGGGATAAAAACCGAATATCATAATCACAATCATAATTTAATGGGCGTACAGTAAGCCTGGAACTTCTAACACACTTTTCTCAGAATATATTCTGTTCATACTTCCGAAATCTTCACATTATGTGTTCCATGTATTTACACAGGTGATAGATTGAAAAAAAATCGAATATCATAATCATAATATAATGGGCATAAGCCTGTAACTTCTAACACACTTTTCTCCAAACATATTCTGTTCATACTTCCACAATCTTCATATTATGTGTTCCATGTATTTATACAGGTGATAGCAGATTCAAAAAATCGAATATCGTAATCATAATATTAATATAATCATAATCATAATATAATGG
>CM068952.1:51463779-51473973 GCA_035128595.1 Eptatretus atami
TGCAAATCCAGGCCTGGCCTGTACACCAGATTAGGCCAAATCTGGGTGTTGGACTCTGCAGGTGGATCGAATGTATGAAAAGACGTGGTCGAGCTGCGCAGGGAGTAAGGACAGTCAGAGGCTTTGTGGCTGGATTCAGGATGAACCTGGGAATGACCTGCATGCTGGATCCATGACCAAGGAGGAACAGCTGGCCAAGTGCCTCCCCCTAAAGCAGATCACAGACAGGAAAAAGCAGTTGGTCTTGCCTTTTGGGGCAGGGTTTTTAGACCACCCTAAGCCCTAAGGGGTGGTCTCGGGGACAGGTGATTGGTTCATCATTCGAGTTTGCAGCAGCTCTCCGCCAATGGGTTGCTGGCACGTCTTGTTGACTGTCTCTGTCAGGGCGCTAGGTGGGGGCTGGTGAAGAGGGGGAAAGGAAAAATAAGGCGCCTCTCGGTACACCACCACTATATGAACACTGGGCCGCCTGCTACACCTTCCGACACACATTTAACGCCCGATTACCAAACAACCTGGCTAAACATGCATTTAAGGGGGGATCTGAGCTAATCCTATATTTAATAACCCACTAAGGGCCCATTTCCGCAACAGTATATACTCTTAAAAATTAGAAACTTTAACCCACCCCCAACTAATGCACTTTAAATTTAATCTCCATAATCTGGCAACATAGCAATTGTTATGCAGAATTGACTCTTCATAGGTGTCCATGAGACTGTTCTTCTTCTTTACCTCATTCACTTTGTGCGAATTTCACTAGATGAGAGCACAACGAAAAGCTTTGTAGTTTTCTTTTATTCTGTTTTATCACAGACATTAAGCCTGGTGTTGGCTTAGTGGTGAGGGTGGTGGCTTGGGATCCTACAGTCCTGAGTTCAAGCCCCGTTGGCTGCTGAATTAATATACACCAGGAGGTTGACTCAGCCTGTCATCCTTCTGAGGTCAGCAAAATGAGTACCAGTGCACTGGTAAGGGGGACATCAGCGGCATTGCCGCGTCCCAACCAATGATACAACCAGCAGCCACAGGCTGCACTCGATAGAGAGATCACAGATACTGATGAAGAGGATTCTGCAACAGCCTTTGGGGCTCCGCCTCAGACTCTGCAACCTCCAATTGGAGAGCTGAACACTGAAAAAGCTCCTTCCACATGGACTATTGGGAGGTGATGACGCATCAGTAGAGAACGTCCAATCAGAATTGACTTTGTTGATTGGTGTCTATGAAACTGTTCTACATACCTTTTAGTGGTAGTCGTTTTTTGCCAGACATAAATATGTCCAATTTTTTTTTTAGGCCTTAGTCATTGTCATTAACGCCTCTGTCATTTTTAAGTTATGCTCGTTCCACTGTTTTTGCTTTTTATCCGTGTGGAGAAACAACAACAAAAAAAACTTTTCTGACTGTATTTTATCTGCATCATTCATTTTCTTGAACATTTCTTTGACAGCCCCGAACAACCATCTCCTTTCTTGAATGACCAGTTTCCCTCAGCCACTCCTTGTCGTGAAGCAAATCTACGAGTAACCTTGGAGCCCAACTCTACCTCTGCTGTTTGTTCCACATCCTCACGACTGCTCACTCCTGCCCACCCACTCCCCTCACCACTGTCCCCATTGCAAAACTCACCATTGCTTGCCTGCACCCCTGCCATACCTCTCTCTCCATACCACACTCTGGGACTCACCACTGGCTACCAAATAGTCAATTTGGCCAGCCTAGAAGTTCCAACCTGGTCACAAGGCTTCTCCAGAATTGTCCCCACGATGATACCCCACCCTTTTCCCCACATATCATGTGATCCTCACATCACCATAACATCCCAGGTCAGATGAGCACCAGCACTCGTCTTGTCAGCTTCTTAATAGGTTTTCTCAGGAGTTTTTACCCTCACCAGAGGAGAGGGTATTGCATCTGGGTCGGTCTGTCTGTCTGTCTGTCTGTCTGTCAATAGCCGACAAGTTGAATTTTGTTTTTTGTTAAATTCTATTCCAATGTTCATGAAACTTAACCAGCTGGTAAAAGTAGTCACAAGCTCGAATCTTGTTGCTTTCTAGGTCAATAGGTCAAAAGGTCAAGGTCACACAACTCGTCAATTTTCATCCGATTGCCTATTGATAAACATGCTGTATATAAAACCGAAAAACATGGGTGGACAGTGAAGCCTCGGTTAACCAAGAGCTAACCAATCAATTAACCACGAGTTCCAGTGTCCACCGTATAATTTACCATTTAACTAGAGGTCACGTGGCCTCCTGACTGGGAAACGTGCCCTTGGTGATGCAACAATCTTATGTTGATTAGATCTTAAGTAATGTGGCCGAGCATTTATTGCTGGTGCACGTCGACTGTTGTTCTTCTTTCGGCTGCTCCCGTTAGGGGTCGCCACAGCGGATCATCCGTTATGATCCGCATACTGATTTGGCACAGGTTTTACGCCGGATGCCCTTCCTGACGCAACCCTGGTCGCCTCTTACGACACAGGGATAAGGATTGGGTTTCACCATGATTCCGGGCTGCCCTACACCCTCTCATAGCACGGCCCAGCGCAGACCTCCCGTCCTCAAGCGATCCTCCAACCCAAGCCTCGAGTAGCCGGATTACAGGCGCACGCCACTACGCCGGTTGCTGGTGCACGTCGACTATGACAGGTTAATTAGTTTAGGAATTATAATCTCCCAGTCTATCTCGGTTCAGACAATGCTAGATCAATGGAAAGAAACTATAACCCATATAGACCTTTTGTACCACTTATAGTCTTATACTCTCCAGACATGTTCGATCCCTTTAGATGCACACCACACAAACATGTCTTCCATAATCCTCTTGCAATATACAGATGATACTTTTTTCAGTAAGTAATGTGCAACTCCACCCACCCGGAGGCTGGGTACTCTGCTAGGTTAAACAGAAATTGCATATTGGGTAATTTAATTGGTTCACCAATCAAAACCGAGAAGCATATTGTTTTGGAGGTCAAATATCAATGTCAAATCAATTCTCATTTGATTGACTTTATTTGATCAGGATTTGCATATTGGATCACATAATTGGTTCACCAAAAATAAGAATCATTAACTTAGCCATTTTTGACATGTCACTGGTTTCCATGGCAACAAGTTCACCCCATTATAATGAAATGGGACTTTTTTGTGAATTTATTATTGCCATGCCTCAATCATTTTTCAAGATATCAAATTGAAACTCACTCACATACGTACAAATAAGCTGTGTAAAGTTTGGTAAAAATTAGTCATCCGAAACATGCAAAACACCTATTAGGCCACAATTAGAAAATGTATCGACCAAATTTGTTGTGCATAACAATAAACCATATAAAACACTTGATAGGTCAAATTTTCAAAATTGCCAAATTGCTGTTTTCATGGTAATTATTGTTTATTTGGATTTCGTAAGTATCGTGCTATGTACGGCATCTTTGTGGTTTGTTTGTTTTCGTCTGCACATAATGTCCCAATGTAGACCACAATTTTACATGTTATCTTTTTTTCAACCAGTATGTACCTCTATAAAGTAGGCATAATTAGAATGTGAGTACGTCTATAAAATACGTACGAGAAAACCACATACAATAGAGTACAATAAGCTCTTCCACAAAACCATCAAGGCATTTTACCACATATAGTGATTAAATAAAGACCAATTACTGCACCGTAATCTCAAGAAGGAAGCAACACATACACACACATACACACACACACACACACACACAAACACACCAAAGTGCCAGGATAAAGGAGGGATTTTTTCTTTCATTATCCTTTCCCCCGTCTGTATTAAAGTCGGTGTGGAGCACCTCAAAATTAATTAGTTTACCTCACGTTCAGTTAATATCATCTCGTTTTCAATTATTCACCACACACACACACACAGCACACACACACACACACACACACACACACACACACACTTAAAGGCCATTTTCCCCACTAAAGCAGGGGTTAGCCTGAATTATTACCATTGTAAATATTTGATTTATTGTCATTAAACCCCGTATTTATTTAGTTGCTTGTATTGTCTCATTGTTGTGGGTTCGAGATAAACTCCTGTGCTGTGCTTCCGTCTGCTACGTGCCTCGCCACCCTCCCTTCCCGTGCGCGCCACATTCTCTCGAGAAACTCGGCTATTCACCCCCAAAGGAAATCATTCGGCGATCCGTCGAGGTAGGGGCACAAACCCCTACAAACCCTTGGACATGACAATATCCTGGAGTGACTTATGAAAAGGAACATGTTTGTGCTATTTATTATATGAGTGAAATAAATACATCAATGCCTAACTCTTTTAATAAAACCTCTACATAAAACTTTTTACAACCCATAACAAAATTATCAGCAGCCTTATCTGCTGGAAGTATTATGTGTAGCAATCATGGAGATTCCGAATGTCTTTACAAACACTCGGCTTGTTCAACACTGGTTTAGACCGACCCAGTGAAAACAAGCCCCGACTACTAAAAAACTTAATCCTATTATCCAGGACTTCCACAACTCTGTTAAACCATGCAAGCAAAATGTGCACCAAATTTTAAGTGAACAAAATTAGAGACAGAATCCACATTTGAAGACTAAATGCAGCTTGGTTCCTTATATTTAGCTCCCATTTTCATCAGATCCCTAATTTCACGATTACTAATTACATTCAAATCCCCAGAAATTACATGTCCACAAGGACCATATAAAAACAGGGGAAGACGAACATGCACATTCAGGTTCCAAAATGTCCTTTACTATATCTATACTCAGAGTTTTAAGAAATGTACCATAATTACCCTGCACTCATGAAACGAAAAGCAGGGCTAGGCATTTGGTTGCATACGTGTGTACGTGTGGTTTACGTACGTACGTGTCTGCATTTTTAAAATACATTTTCTTGTCAACCGTTAGTCCGATTGACACTGTGGAAACTGAATTATTAAAATTCAATTTATAATAATGTAAAAATGCAAGATTTACTTATTTAGTACTTTGACAAATAATTTAAATAATGATATGCTGAGAAAGCTAGTAAGAGTAGAATACACACATTTCTCTGATTTAGTCGTAACAACCTTGTAAAACTTTATCTATTCGGTGACCATCTTAGTCAGGCAGGGCAAAACATGACCCTCTCCTATCTTCTCCCCCCCCCCACACACCCCTTCCCGAGCTGTAACCAAATCCCAAAAACAAACCAAAACCCTACTATGAGCAAATTTGAAGTCCACAAAGGTCACATCTGATATCTTGGCAAAAAAACGGTATATATATATATATATCTTATATTATATATAATATATATATATAATATATATATATATATATATATATATATCTCAATATGCTATGTAATCTTAAGTCCTCGCTCGCATTATCATTGCGAGTCGAGGTCTTCCTTCTGTGCACAGGAGTGTCTTTGTTTTACTGAATAAACGGCTGTATATGAACTTACGTTTTTCTGTCTTGAGTGTAGAGAAACTGCTCCCACAGTTTGGCGACGAAGAAACGGATTGACAGCCTCATCGAGGAGAGGGGACTCTGCTGGTCGTGAGTGAATGTTGGTGAAGCAAAGTTAGAGATCTCTGCTGGAACACATGTTTCTCCCAGGCAGACGAGCTCTCCATGGAGGGTTGAGCAGTCGCGAACCAAAATTTAAGAAGGTAAAAGACATATACAAGCTGTTTTGTTCGTAAAATAAGACATTAAAATTTTTATTTATTTATTATTTTAAGGGTATATTAAAAGGAACAAGGAAATATTTCTTTAAGATAGGATAACATCTTGGTATGTTTTGATAAAAGCATCTGTTATGATCACAAGGTGGAGAATCAGACACGTTGCGCAGACGAGATTGCCGAGTTATGTAAAATAGCGAGAGGTACTGCGTTTCGGATTAGGGTCGCTGAATCGAGAGGGCGGAGAGGCGCAAAGATTAGAATCGCCGAGTCGAGAAGGGCGGAGAGGCAAGGAGGGCCAGAAAGGCTAGTAGCGAGGGCACTTTTTTGCCAAAGTTTACGAAAGCCGGGAGCCAAAGGGTTTAATCGCTGTAAAGAAAGAGGAGCACTGACAAGTGCTCGGAGCAATTTAGAGAAGGGAGTGCTGACAAGTGCTCGGAGCGATTTAGAGAAAGGAGCGCTGATAAGTGCTCGGAGCGATTTAGAGAAAGGAGTGCTGACAAGTGCTCGGAGCGATTTTGAAAAAGGAGCACTGACAAGTGTTCGAAAAAGGAGTGCTGACGAGTGCTCGAAGCAATTTAGAAGTACAGTTTTGGGGAACCAACATCAAAAGTGAGTGGACGAGGATGCGCCCGCCTTCGGGTCAAAGGCCGAGTGCATGAACAAAACCTACGGGTCGAGTTCGTCAAATGATTTTAAAATATGGGCAGAGTGGACCGAGGAATAAAAGTTGAATTTTCCTGAAGAAGGGACATTTCATCGAGATGGAATTGAGAATTTGAGAAGGGAATTAATCAAGAGAGAAAAAGATAAAACCACTCAAAAACTAGTCAACTGGAAAATATTTGGCAGATGGGCTGAAGAGAGCCCGGAAAGAGAGGAGCAAGCGAAGAGTGTGAGCATAAGAGGAAGTTTGAAAAACGCACAAGCTACCCTTAAATAAATGCAGAAAATATTACCGGTGATAGCTCCGCGCTCGCCACAAGGCGCGTGCGGAGGAAATATTCAAATGTGAGCACCGATAGTGGACGAGAGTGAGACGAGAAGTACGAAAACTAATGCGACCTTTAAGGCCACCGTGAACCCGTACAAGCCAGCAATCATGGAAATGCAAAATATAATTGAAGAAAACAAGCCAGCCGAGATAGAACTCGAAAAAGCATGCCCGATGCTTGAACAAAGAATGTTAAACCCAGTAACGAATCAACATGAGAATTATTTAATTCATCGCGCATGGAACCAGAGCGATTTACAAGCCATGAAAATGCAAATGAAAGATTATGATGATAATCCAGAAGGATTCGTGGAACAAATACTGTATTACATAAATTCGAACAAAGCTAACCACGACGATGTGATCGGATTGATGACAACAGTACTGCCTGTCAAAATATGGCGGAAAACTAAGGAGTTAGCCGTGTGGCCGGATGTTTCACCGGAAGGAGAAATCAAAAGAGCTTACAATGCTTGAGTGCAACAATTACTTAAATGAATAAGAACAGCAATAAGCCCACCTGAGATGATTAGTGTGTTAGAAGTTACAGGCTTACGCCCATTATATTATGATGATGATATTCGATTTTTTGAATCCGATATCACCTGCGTAAATACATGGAACACATAATGTGAAGATTTCGGAAGTATGAACAGAATATGTTCAAAGAAAAGTGCCTTAGAAGTTCCAGGCTTACGCCTATTATATTATCATTCATATTATGATTATGATTATGATATTCGATTTTTTTGAATCCGATATCACCTGCATAAATACATGGAACACAAAATGTGAAGATTTCGGAATTGTGAATAGAATATGTTCGGAGAAACGTGTGTTAGAAGTTCCAGGCTTATGCCCATTATATTATGATTATATTATTATGATAATGATCGATTTTTTGAATCCACTATCACCTTCGTAAATACATGGAACACGTGAAGATTTCGGAAGTATGAACAGAATATGTTTGGAGAAAAGTGTTTTGGAGTTCCAGGCTTACGCCCCTATTATGATAATATTCGATTTTTTGAATCCACTATCACCTTCGTAAATACATGGAACACGTGAAGATTTCGGAGTAGTATGAACAGAATAGTTTGGAGAAAAGTGTTTGGAGTTCCAGGCTTACGCCCCTATTATGATATATATGATTTTTTGAATCCGCTATCACCTGCATAAATACATGGAACACATGATGTGAAGATTTCGGAAGTATGAATAGAATATGTTTGGAGAAAAGTGCGATAGATTTCCAGGCTTACGCCCATTATATTAATATGACCCAAGACCAGCAAAGCCGCAGTGGACTGGCGAAGCTGCGAATCATCACAGACGAGAAAAGAGTTTCGGCCAGTCGAAAACTCTCCACAAACTTAAGGAAATCAAGTTTTGAAATTCAGGAATTGAAACTTTGACAAGGCTTCACCATGACCATAAAGGTCAAGGTCACCAACTTAATATCGTTTGATTTCTCTCACGGGTACTTCAAGCCGACTGAAGATCGAAGAAAAAAATTCTTTAGATTCGTCACATATCGCTACCAAAATCATGTGATTGAAAAGCTACCAAATCACCAAAAATCAGATTCGTGATGTCACGCTACCAAAAATTGGATACCGTCAAATTATTGAAAATCGGATACAGTCATCGATGCGGAATTGTTCGAAAAATATCCCTGCAAGTTTCATCTCGATCCAACTCGAACTCGAAATGACGGAGCTGTAGGCTTTTTTCAAAGTCGATCCCAAGAACAAGAAGATGATTATGACCAGTGATATGGGAAGTTCCTGGTCCAACAAACACGACACCCGACCTCTGTTTCTAAAAAACACGGCTTTTGGAAGATGCTATACATGATTCAAGAAAAGATTGTAGTGCCCTAAGAGGGCCGGGCCGAAGGACTGTTGCACAGAAATCTAGCGCAACTAAAAGCGTTTGGGATGGTTGTGAAAAACTCGTTTCACAAATAGTATCAATTACGTACAAATTACTGTAATTTATAAATCATAAAAACATTATATGTAACAATATTTAGTTGTCCGGACCGTCTGTCCATAGTATGAATGGGCACATTTCGTAATGTACGGACCGTCTGTCACATAGTATGAATGGGCACATTCGTAATGTACAGCGCCCGTCTGTCCATAGTATGATGGGCACATTTCGTAATGTACGGACCGTCTGTCCATAGATGAATGGGCACATTTCGTAATGTACGACCGTCTGTCCATAGTATGAAATGGGCACATTTCGTAATGTACGGCCGTCTGTCCATAGTATGAATGGGCACATTTCGTAATGTACGGCCGTCTGTCCATAGTATGAATGGGCACATTTCGTAATGTACGGACCGTCTGTCCATAGTATGAATGGGCACATTTCGATAATGCACGGACCGTCTGTCCATAGTATGAATGGGCACATTTCGTAATGTACGGACCGCCTGTCCATAGTATGAATGGGCACATTTCGTAATGTACGGCCCGTCTGTCCATAGTATGAATGGGCACATTTCGTAATGTACGGACCGTCTGTCCATAGTATGAATGGGCACATTTCGTAATGTACGGACCGTCTGAATATAGTATGAATGGGCACATTTCGTAATGTAGCGGACAGTCTGTCCATAGTATAAATGGGCGTATTTTGTAATGTACGGACCGTCTTTCCATAGTATGAATGGGCACATTTCGTAATGTACGGACCGTCTGAACATAGTATGAATGGGCACATTTCGTAATGTACAGACTGTCTGTCCATAGTATGAATGGGGCACATTTCGTAATGTAGGCGGACCGTCTGTCCATAGTATGAATGGGCACATTTTGTAATGTACGGACCGTCTTTCCATAGTATGAATGGGCACATTTCGTAATGTACGGACCGTCTGTCCATAGTATGAATGGCAGCATTTCGTAATGTCGGACCGTCTTTCCATAGTATGAATGGGGCAGCATTTGTGATGTACGGACCGTCTTTCGCATAGTTGAACAGACATATTTCTGGGCTTTATTGGAAGGACCGACTGTCCATCCGTGCGCACCAAAATCTCTTGAGAAACTCGGCTATTCACCCCCAAAGGAAATCATTCGGCGATCCGTCGAGGTAGGGGCAAACCCCTTGGACATGACAATATCCTGGAGTGACTTATGAAAAGGAACATGTTTGTGCTATTTACTATACGAGTGAAAGTAACCATATCAATGCCTAACTCTCTTAATGAAACCTCCACATAAAACCTTTTACAACCCATAACAAAATTATCAGCAGCCTTATCTGCTGGAAGTATTGTTACGAATTTGGAAACCTTGTGCACACAGACAGTCAGCAGCCCCCACAGTTCAGTTATTTCGATAAATATGTGTATAGTTAGAATCCATCCCCTGTGTCTGAAGGGAATTTCATGTGTGCGCTGCGGGTTTATTTTTTTAGTTAGGTTTTTAACAACTACAACAACAACAACAGCGGACCGTTGCCTCACTCCACCGTCGCCATTACGCACGTGGCCTGAGGTGAGGAG
>CM068952.1:51485699-51497288 GCA_035128595.1 Eptatretus atami
TTAGGTCGTGACCCTCGGATAAGTCCGAAAGGCACGGGCCCCTTACAGGACCATGAATCGCGTGGGGTGGGGTTAATTGCCAAACTTCAATACAGTCGTCCCTCGCCATATCACGGATTTTTA
Source organism: Eptatretus atami (assembly GCA_035128595.1). Taxonomy (NCBI): domain Eukaryota; kingdom Metazoa; phylum Chordata; class Myxini; order Myxiniformes; family Myxinidae; genus Eptatretus; species Eptatretus atami. The sequence continues at coordinate 51,485,823 of CM068952.1, forward strand.
ACTCTTACATATCTAATTTTTATATTGCGGAATTTTTCGCTATATCACGGGATTTTGCGGTATATAATTATATTTTTAATTTTTATTATTTAATTTTTATGGTAAAATAACATTTTCTAGCCTAAAAATAAAAAAACGTAAAAAAAAAAATTAAAACATACAAGATAAAAAATGCTGTAATAGTGTACAGTAGAAGAGTAGACAAAGAGTCGTGCGTATGGAAAAGGCAGATGCGGCCGCTTCCACTTGCGCTAGTTTACCACGGTAGATCGTGACACGGCACGCTATTGGCTGATGGATGGGAGCGACCAACCAGAGCATGGTCTGTATCCTGGGTTTGATTGGCTCAGCGACCGTAGCATCATTCTCTGCATCTCCCGCGCATAGCATGCATTCAGCATCTGCCTTGCCATTTACATCGACTTGCGATCGCTACTCGTAGTGTTATTCTGCGGTGTTGTGTTTTGTGTAATATCCGTGAAAGTAATTTATTTCAACCCCTACAATGCGCCACAACACGTCTGCACCTTCTAAGGTATCTGCACTGAACCTAAGCGCGCGAGAAGATGCTAACCATCGTAGAAAAAGTGCAACTTCTCGACATGTTAAAAAGGGAGAAGCTTCGCTGCTGTAGGCCGCCATTACGGCATCAATGAATCTGTTTAAGAGTATAGGAAGTGTTATTAAGAGTATGGAAAAGGTTAATAAGAGTGTGGAAAGGTTAATAAGAGTGTGGGAAGGGTCATAAAGCTTTAAAAATAATATAAATAATAAAATATACATATGGTCGCTACTTCGCGGATTTTCACTTATCGCGGGGGGGGGGGGGGGGGGTTTGGAACATAACCCGCGATAAACGGGGATTACTGTATACCTAAGTACCCACCGGCAAAGCTACCAGGGAGTTCACTCCTCGGCAGGCCCTCGAGAGGGACGAAGCCGTTCTCTGCTCGAACCGGCGGTAACCTGAGCGGATGGTGACCGAGGCTGTCGGTCCAAATGTACAATTATGGCAACAACGGCCTTCCTAATCCCCAATACGCACCGTGGCAAACCAATGGCAGAAATGACAAAGAACGAGCTGGTACATTAAACAAGAGGGAAATTTATTAACAATAATCGGGGGTCGAGGGGAGCACGTAAGGGCAGAGTTATCCGAATAAAGAAGGGTATCAAATATACAAGCAATTCCTTAAACAATTCTACTTAGAGACAGGGCCCATGGACAAACACACGCACACACAAATACCCCAGAAAAAGATGGACCTCGAGGTCTTTATTGCCCCTTCAGCTCGGAGGGAAGACGAGCTGAGGGAAGAGAATGTGCTGGCTACCTGGCCGCGTTCGCGCGGCTGGACGACCGCACCTTCCTGGAGCATAAGTTGCCAAAGAACGGACCAGGGCAGCCGAACCCAGAGGAGGCGAGACGAGGTGATCTCCCATGATGAGACGGTCGACCACTTGTTGTAATGCGCCAGCCGAGATGCCTCGGAGGCGCGGGATGCAGTCAGCCGCAGACCCAGACAGAAAGAAGCGCGCTCGAGCAGACGGGGCACAATCTTCAACCCTTTTATTCCATCGTTTTTCGGGGCCGGTCCGCTCCCCCGTCACCTGCTCTCATTGGGTGGATGGCGTGTCGCGGCTCCACCTTCTTGCAAAGGACCGTCCCGGCTCTGGTCCGCACGTCGCCCATTGGGCGGAAAATGACGCATACCCTTATTTGGCGCGCAGCCAGAACGAAGCGCTCCGTGCCCATATTTTGGCCAAGCCATAGCTTTCGCTCGTGACCATATTTGGTGCGAAATCCACACCGCTTGGGGCATGGAATTCCACCCACGCACGCATGCCAGCGAGCGCGCGAAGAGCGCGGACAATGCCGCGAGTAGAGTGTTGTTGTTGGTCATGTAAAAATCCTAACTATAAAATAATTCACAGCGCACGTACAATTAATCACCCATTAAACATAGGACGGGACCCTACCTAGAAACACATACTTACCGATATAACTGATCTATAAGGACTCTGGCTGTTGTGTGCGATGGGTTCCAGATTCGTAACAATATTTCTTTAAGATAGGATAACATGTTGGTATGTTTTGATAAAAGCGTCGATGTTTTGATCACAAGGTGGAGGATCAGAGACGTTGCGCAGACGAGATTACCGAGGTATGTAAAATAGCGAGAGGCACTGCGTTTAGGATTAGGGTCGCCGAGTCGAGAGGGCGCACTGGCACAAGGATTAAGAGTCGAGAAGGCAGAGAGGCGCAAAGATTAGAATCGCTGAGTCGAGAAGGGCGGAGAGGCGAGGAGGGCCAGAAGGGCTCGAAGCGAGGGCACTTTATTGCCAAAGGTTACAAAAGCCGGGGGCCAAAGGATTTAATCGCTGTAAAGAAAGAGGAGCGCTGACGAGTGCTCGGAGCGATTTAGAGAAAGGAGCACTGACAAGTGCTTGGAGCGATTTGGAGAAAGGAGCGCTGAAAAGTGTTCGAAAAAAAGAGTGCTGATGAGTGCTCGAAGCAATGTAGAAGTACAGTTATGGGGAACCAACATCAAAAGGGAGTGGACGAGGATGCACCCGCCTTCGGTTCAAAGGCCGAGTGCATGAACAAAACCTGCGGGTCGAGTTAGTCAAAGGATATAAAAATATGGGCAGAGTGGACCGAGAAACAAAAGTTGAATTTTCCTGAAGAAGGGACATTTCATCGAGATAGAATTGAGAATTTGAGAAGGGAATTAATCAAGAGAGAAAAAGACAAAACTACTCAAAAACTAGTCAACTGGAAAATCTTTGGCAGATGGGCTGAAGAGAGCCTTAAAAAACAGAGCAAGCGAAGAGTGCGAACATAAGAGGAATTTTGAAAAACGCACAAGCTACCCTTAAAGAAGTGCAGAAAATATTACTGGCTCTGTGCTCGCCACAAGGCGCATGGGGAGGAAATATTCAAATGTCAGCACCGATAGTAGACGAGAAGTACGAAAACTAATGCGACCTTTAAGGCCACCGCGAACCCGTACAAGCCAGCAATCATGCAAATGCAAAATATAATTGAAGAAAACAAGCCAGCCGAGATGGAACTCGAAAAAGCATGCCCGATGCTTGAACAAAGAATGTTAAACCCAGTAGCGAATCAACATCAGAATTATTTAATTCATCGCGCATGGAACCAAGGCGATACAACCATAATCAAATGTAAATAGATTAGATAACCAAGATACGTGTGACAAACCGATTACATAAATTCGAACAAAGCTAACCAGACATGCAGGATTGAATGAACACATACTGCCGGCCAAAATATGGTGGAAAACTAAGAATAGTCCACGTGCGGATGTTGCAACCGGAAGAGAAATCGAAAGGAGAAGGATCATTTTTTCATCAAGACCTCTCGACCGGAAAATCCTCTATATCTTTTGCGATGACTCCACCCTCTGCCGTACCATTGGTCATCCCTCAGACCGCAAGCAAGCAGCTTCTCTGCTCAGCAGACTGGATAAAATCACAAAACTGGTCCAACACGTGAACATCTTCAATCCGGACAAATCTCACACTCTCACTAGTCCTTCGAAAGGACCGTTTAGAAAACTCCCTCTCCACTCTCAACATCCTTGAAGAAGTCCTTCTTCAAGTCTGGGTCTCAAACTACTGCCATGACCTTCTGGGAAAGCCACATTTCAAAACCTCGCTCCAAAGCCAGTCGCCGACTGGAACTCACGTCGTGCAAGTCCTCCTCGGCCCCTGACTCCTGACCACTTCAAAGCTTTTGTCTGCAGCCTGATGGAGTACTGCTCTCCCTCTGGGCTGGGCTCCTCCTCCACTGCTCAGCTCATGCTGTAGAAACCAGGCATTTCGACATTGGCATCTCCGCAATGAGCGAGTCTTTGGCCTCCACTCATCAACCGCAGCTTGGTCGGTGTCTTCTGTCTCTACCGTCTTCCTCTCGCACCTCGCCCCCCCCGCTCCCTTTGATTTGTCCCCACCTACATTCATTTCCACAGGGCGCTCAATGCCGCCAACAACCCCTCTGTAACATACCAAAATCACAAATCACTGCCAACTTCACTTTCACCTCTTTTTCCCGACTCTTGAATAAACTCCCTCACTCATTAATTCCACATTCTCCCTCCAGCCTCAAAAACAGCTCACCACCACACCTCTTATCATCCCATCCAAATCCTCGATCTTTTACCCCGGATAATCCACCCAAGCCCCCTCCTTCGAAAATTCCCTCTCCTCCTGAAAGTCCTGAAATGTCCATCTCTTACTCCCATGTGCCCGTACCCTCCTCTCCCTTCACAAGCTCCTAGTTCTGTCCCACTAGTTGCCCTTCCTCTCCTTTTAAGTCCACTCCCCTCTTGTCAGCCTAGCGCGGTGTGTTTAGCTCTCACACAACGCCCAACAAGTTATACAAAAAAAAACCCACTATATTACTGAGTGCACAATCATCAATGAATAAGAACAGCATAAGCACCTGAGATAATGGAAAAGACAGGCTGCAGACAAAAAAGAGTAAGAACACGAAAGAGTTACGAATCGATATGAAAGTTATAATCTCAACATCGGAAAGGGTGGCTGCGCTACCGACGACTTGTGACTAACTTTTTGTGGAAGGACACACCTGTGTTGTCGTGAACAAAAACTGTACCTCGGATGGAAGGCGAAACCAGCTCAGACTCGCAGCAGCGAAACATTGAGCTACAAAGTAGCAGTCAAAAAAGAAACTATTAAAGTGGAGAATTCGCAAATGTTGATGATGGAAGATTATAAAAGAAAATTGTGAAAGGAGAAACGAGAAGAAGAAAATCGGTGGGATTCAGATGACAGCCCGCGACACCAAAGGAAAGCGGAAGTACCAATAGCCCCACGTGCAAGTCTGGCAGAAGACTCTGATGATGACACAAGATCTTTCTCCATCAAGCCAAATTGGAACACAAAGCCAAAATGGAGATGTGCGAAAAATAGTATGAGAGCGCTCCCTCGTGGGCCGTCTCCAAACCCAAATGCTTGTTACAGTTGCGGGAAAGCTGGACATTGGAAAAAAAACTGTCCGCGCAACCGAAGGCCGCGTAGGGATTCTCAAGTACGGTATAGAGAGCGGGTGGGGAGACAACAAGAGAAACGATATTGACAATACGAGAGCGGGTTAACCTCCACACTCCCGTTGTTAACAGCGACCCCTTCAGATGAACCTACTTTAAATTTGAAGGTAAATGGGAAAAATGTTTCATTTTTAGGAGATATGGGAGATACCCACTCAACAATTAGAAAGGGCATTATGCCCATTATACCTTTATCACATGAGTGTGCAAACGTGGTTGGGATAACTGGTATAGTTGAAAAGATTCCTATAGGCTATAACATAAAAGTCTGATGGTCGAATAGGGACCTTTGGAAGCACATCATGCCTCTTACTAGCTGCAAATTCACCTGTAAATTTATTGGGACGCAATTTGCTTTGTCGCTTGGGATGCACGGTAAAATGCTCGGAAAATGGGGTGTATTTAAATATTCCAGAGAACAAAGAAACTGAGACCTTGGAAATGCTATCACGAACGATCGGACCTGCCGTGTACCAGTGGCGAATACACAAAGGACATGTCCGAGAAACAACTGAGCAGAATTTGGCAGAGTTAAAAAGGATTCCCGATATAAAACATTGGGTGGAGCACCACGATGGAAATATGGAAGAAAATATGGCACAATGGATCGAACCTCGACACTGCACACAGCATGTATACTATGATGCTTCGGGAGGGGATGTGAATTATGCAAATGAAGTACAGAATGCGCTCGGTATGGAATTCAAAATTGCAACTACTGATCTTTGGATTGGTGAGGAGGGGATTGGATTGGAGGTGGAATTTACACAACAACAATGCAGTTTGATGTACCAATCCATGAATATAACGCCGCATATTACATTAATTGTTGCAAAAGGACACAGAGCGAAGGAGATTGGACCATTGATTGCACGATTAAAGGGTTTATCGAGACAGTATGTATGTCAGGTACGGGGCAGAAATATGTATCGCATGAAAGGAAACAAAGGGAACGTGAACGTACGGACTCTATGGCCATTTTTGAGCGGATAGAGTAATGTCTGTGTGACCAGGGATTAATGTGCACGTCTCCAATTCAGGTCTCCAGTTCGCCCAAGATTGAAAGAGAACTATACATTGTCCACATAGAGTTAAAAAGCCCCCAGCAGTCAGTCTCATCCACCTGCATTTCAACATGTGTAAAACCAGGTATATCTTCACATTTTGTAAACCCGTTTCCCATGAGTAAACACCAACCAATTCCTCTACTAAGTGTGAGGAAATCAAGCACTCTTTTTATTTGAGCAGTTGAAGTTCAGGGGAAATAGAGACGTGAGTCTATAACATTCATCCAACCCCAAGTCCACGCCTTTAGTCTGAAAGGTTTGAATACTCTATTCAAACATTTTCCACAATCGAAGCAAGACACCATTTTAATGAAAGTAGCTTACAGGTAGCCAGGATCAAGATGGCTGCAACATGTCTCACCAACTCTGTTATAATCCAAAGCAACTGGTAAACAATGTTGCATAAACGACCTGGAGGTTGAAATTCTGGAGAATAAAGGATTCCGAACTAATGACTCATGTACGAACTTTTGGGCATTGTATGATACCTCTAAATGTTGCACTCCGAGGACTTGTCAAGCATTCAAAAGGCTCTGATGAAAACTGGGGAGCTGAGACATGTCAACTCCCTTTTTCCCTCTCTGATCTCTCTGTTCTCTCTCTGTCTCTCCTCTCTCTCTTCTCCTCTCTCCCTCTCTCTCTCTCTTCCTCTCTCTCTTCTCTCTCTCTCTCTCTCTCTCTCTCTCTCTCTCTCCCCCCCCTATCTCTCTCTCTCTCTCTCTCTCTCTCTCTCGCCCACCCTATCTCTCTCTCTCTCTCCTCCCCACCCCTATCTCCTCTCTCGCCCACCCCTATCTCTCTCTTCTCTCGCCCCTATCTCTCTCTCTCTCTCTCTCTCTTCTCCTCTCTCTCTCCTCTCTTTCTCTCTCCTCTCTCTTCTCTCTCTCCTTCCTCTCTCTCTCTCTCTCTCTCGCCCACCTCCTATTCTCTCTCTCTCTCTCCTCCTCTCTCTCCTCTCTCCTCTCTTCTTCTCTCCTCTCTCTCTCTCTCCTCTCTCTCTCTCTCTCTCTCTCTCTCTCTCTCTCTCTCTCTCGCCCACCCCTATCTCTCTCTCTTTCTCTCTCTCTCTCGCCCACCCCTATCTCTCTCTCTCTCTCGCCCCCTGCTGGCTGTTGGTGAGTCGAGTGGAGTTCATGGCGGCTGTGTGTGGTCTTGGTGAGCTGTGATCTGCCCTGTTCTTGCGCCTTTCTATCCCTTTCAATCGTTTTCACCTCCTTCTTTGTTTCCTCTCTACGCATCGTTTATTTGTCTCCCACCCTCTCCCTCTCTTCGTTGTAGACCTCGCGCTCGGCCTTCCCTCGCACCGTCGTCAACCCCGCCCATCTGTCCTTGTTATTTCACGGTCCTTCGGGTTCATCCCTTCCCCTTCCCTCCCCTCTTCCCTCCCCACCCCCCGTTTTTCTCCTCGCATACCTTTTCCCCGAGATCGAGAGAGAAAGAGCCCACAGCTTCGTGTTGGATAGCTTTTTAGTTGTCGGCCCATTTCCCGGGGCCCTTCAACTGATTTCGTTTTTCCTCACTGTAGCGTGTTTATTCCTTTGGAAACCCGTTCTCGCTCGTATTAATTACCGCACGAAGAGCAACCCCCTCCCCTTCCAACATGACTCATTCCTTATTGCGCCATTTTGAAGCATTAAACAAAAAAGATGGCGTCGTCTGTGGCAAAAACCCGACGACGTCAGCCGTCGAGGACTCTATAGTCCGTACTGACAAAGTTCGTGCAGCCTACAATGAACAAACGTGGTAATCATCGATGTCTGAGAACAGAACTGGTTCATGTGAAATCGTTATCGACGATACAAAGACGCACGGACATTTCGTGCTCGTTCTCCCGCTTGGACACACCGGCCCCTGAAGTCATATCCGAACGCTCCTCCTTTCCTGAAGGATCAGACCACTGATCGTCCGAATTATTCTCGTTATGGTTTGTGGTTTCTCCAGATCACCATTTACCTTTACGTAGCCAGGACGATTCGGACGAAGCATGTGATGTCTTTTCGGAGACAAGCTTATGTGGTGTCCTCCCTCTAACGCGAATAGAACCTTTGCAACATCGTTTTAAAACTCAAAATTGATAATTCATGATTACCGAGCTACGTACACACTGACACCTTTGAAAGTTCTGTAGTGGTAATTCGGCACGAAACGATCTTGCCCACAAGTTCAACCCGTAACGAACGGATGAAACAACCTCCAACAAGAAAGTCTTCTTCTTCATCTTTCCTCGACTGTTGAAGGGAAGCGAATCCCGTGCGGAATGAGGCCCAGGGCTCTCAGTTCCGATCGTCAAACAGCAAAACGAATTTCTTTGGGATGTTTCACCGTCGTTTCACCAATAAAGAGAAAGACTACCTGATGGTCGTTTAACCCGAGAAGAAAGGAGCTATGTACAAACGAGGAAATCTCGTCTGTAATGTTCCTGCAGTTGTGACTGACAGTCACTCGTACAATGTTTACCCGGACCATGAACCTGGAATGGACCCGGAACCCCGGTACCTACGACCAAACAAGTACCCTATCTTGTCGTGATGGACAGAGACGTCTCTCCTTATCAGAGACCACTTTACCTGTTATGCAGTATGAATGAAAACTGTTTCACTCGTTTAAAAGAACTCTCCTATTTGGAAAGTCCATCGACGGTGATACACGGAACCACTAGTGATATCCTGCTGTCACTTTGGTAAATGTAACCCTGAGTCCTGGTCAGCAGGATCAATAGCGAAACAAATGTTAACCCTGTTACTGCTCCCATCTCATGTACGTTGGTGTGCAAGCTTGGAACCGCAGGAAAATGTTAAAATTGGTCTAAACTGTTTTCGAGAGACCCCAAAGGATACGATATGACCCCAACGTCCTGCCTTGCGATGCGATCAACATCCGGTGACGTTATCGTGCAGGCAAGCCTATCGACGAAATATGCCAACACTTATCTCTGCACACGCTACCTCAGATGAAGATGCCTTTCGTGTACTTCCAATACAACCCCTCCCACCACCTCCCGTTGTGTCCGATCGATTTCATTACTGTGTCACCAGTGCAGAGGTGTTCCCCTAAGCAATGGCACGATTAGAAGCACTATAGACGTTTCAACCGTCAGCCAGAACCACTAACACGACTGCCTCACCAGCATCTCCGTATACCTATAGATAACCAGTTCCGTTGTTTCATCGTTACACTCCACTCAGTCGCACCTACTGTCTGCTCACAATAACTGACTCCAATGTACATACCACCGTTCTCAAAAGCTAAATCGATCATACGCAGGACCCAGTACAAGCCGCTTGTGTGCACTCGGGAAACTAAGACTACCCGATCCTTTCCTGACCATCGAATCTGAACTTTCCTGCGTGATCCGAGAATGCAACAAAACCCCACCAGGACACCAGCTACTCACGGTCCGCGCGAAACCGGTGCTCGCGAGCGCATACATCCATAGTACCCCCGCACCCCAGTCAAAGATCACCTACCCCTCCCCCAACCCCCCTGAAAACAATTCATAAGACTCTATACTTCCTTACAAACAACCATAATAGGCAAACAGTGCAAGTTTTATAATCCTGACGGAAAAATAACCCTTTCCAGAATCTACCGTCCTTCCTCGACCGTGCTCCGCTCAGGCTAATCGTACGTCACCAGCCTGACTTCATTCACCCAAGTGTTCACACTATCCCCTACCACAAGGCACCAACCGTGCCAACACAAAAACCAACACACAAACTACCTCCAATTAAGACAGCTCATCTCTTCTTCTCTCATCTTCTTCCTCCTCTCACTCCTCTCTCTCTTCTACTCTCTACATCTATATCTCTACTCTATCCTCTCTTCTCTCTCTCAATACATCCTTCTTCCTTTTCTCTCTTTCTCGCCCTGCTGGTACGAATAACACATGTAAGCTCACTTCACCTTGATCATGGCCACCGCTCACATTGCTCTTCTGTTGTCGTGATCCTCAAGTAACACCTCCTCCTCTTTGCTCGTGCCTGTTTCGTTTTCACTTCCCCATTTTACTACGCATTTCTATGCTGTTCGCTTTTCTAACTTCGTGGACTATTTCCCCATCGTCTTTTTTTCCTTCACTTGTCCCTGGAGAGAAGAAACGAAGAAGAAGAGCCCAAACGGTCTCGTGTCCGAGAAAATCGTTAGGCCTAAAAGGCCTGGTCATGGCGCCGGGGCGAGTTTTTTTCTCGGTCACTCGCGGACCGTGTTATTTTGTCTAATTCTTTCAACTTTATTCGTGATTTTCTTGATCTCCCATGTTTGTGAAAACGCCTTATTTCTTCCCGATAAAGTTTACTTTAACTCTGTTTTCTCTTGAGTTAGAATGACGGCGCACACCGTGAACGTTTCTCCGTGTCTCCTGTCGCAGATGGTTCGAGTCACCTAACTCGTTAAAAACGCTGCTTTTTGCTTCCCTTCCCAGTGCAGGTGTGGAACTTAAACGATGTGCTTTCCGCCATTTGGTAGATCGGTTGGATTACATAATATTCGGCTGCTGCTTCTCGCCACATGAATAAGAACATTGTCACACCCGGTGTTTGTGTCGCGAGAAGAGAAGAAACCACATGGTCGCCACAGTGGGGTTGAGCATGACCTGTTCATCGAATCCCGAACACCTTACCTCTCTGTGTTCGCTTTACAGGCCTCCCAAAACAGTTCTTAAACCGTTAATATTCAATAAATATAACTCCACCATTCGTTAAGGACTCAGGACTTGTGTAACCAGTTAACAAGTTCCCTCTTCTCCCTACGGTAAGGTTTGTGTCTCGAGGATCTCCAATTTTTTGCTGCCATGACCCGGAAGTTGCCTGCTCTCTCCCATTCATCCGCAGGTGTTCCCCGCCGATCCTGTCGTCAATCCGTTTCTCCCATAGCTGATAAATTTAAAACACGTCGTGTCCTTTAAAAGAGAGTGTTTATATGTACTTACCTGAAAATGAAAAAAACACTGAATGTTGTACTCAGGTTGTACAAATCGAAGGGTTGAAGATAAAATGTTTGCCTCCTCAGAGGTTGATGATGTGTTTGGGTGTGGAGCTTACGGGCACGTTGAAGAGTGTTTGTTCCCAATGCGGTTACACCGCAGAAGTGAAGGTGCGGTGAGGAACGATTTCTTCCTCACCAAACTAATGCGGGATAAGGTGAATCGGAAGCCCTAGCCCCTCCTCCCCCCCCCTCTCACACCCAACGGCTGAGGTGTACGACGACATTGCGACTCGTCCCCACCTCCGACCGGCCCGTTTGGTGAATAGGCGGTTGTTCTTCTGACGTAATTAATCCCACCCCCACCAACGGGAAGTTTGAAA
>CM068952.1:51499744-51511040 GCA_035128595.1 Eptatretus atami
GGCGTCGCCATACGATCCGGCTTGTTGTTGCCTTCATTGACCGCCTGCAGGCTCTCAGGCCCCATCTTGCTGCGTTTCACCCCGCTATCTGTTTCTTTATTTTCTTCCTTCATCTCCGTTTGCGCATTTTTCATATTTCGTTTCATTCGCATCTGTGTGTTGTTCCCATTCTGAGTGCGTTTTCCATCCATTTTTTCGGGTTTCTTTGATTGCGTTATTATGTATCCATTTTTTCGTTCAATCGTTATTCGATCCTTCTTTTGTTGCTGCTTGTGTATACCATTTTCGCTTTTCATTTCGTCTTTGTGTATTGTAGCCATCTGCTGTTCACTCCCTTTTATTTCCGTTTTCATCTTCTTCGCATCTTCCCCACCTCATTCAGCTTAGTGTGATCATTCTCCATCATTATGTGTACGGATGACTAACTGGCGAATCAAGCACGAGGGGCCGACGCCGCCATCCATCGCTCCCCCGATGGTCTTCTCGGACGGCTGGGAATGGGATTTTGACGGAGGTGCGGGAGGGCCGGTTCATACGACCGCGGCTCTGCGCTGCCGAGCCTCATCTTCGGGCCCCTGGGTTCGATCGTTGGCGGGGAACTGTTTCCGCACACCGAATATGCCATGCTCGGATCCGTCTACATCCCTGGGCCATGGATTCTAAAAATTTACATCCATTGTCTATTACCCCCGGCTCTCCGCTCGCCTTGAGGACCCATCTTCACTCCACTGTAATGGGTATTTACATCGCTCGTAATTTAGCAGGCGAATCGGTCGCTCCTCTTCACCCTGAGACCCGAGTTCCCTTGTGAATTGGGAAGCTTGAGACGAACGAATCACATCCTCACCGCTTGGAGGATTCCGCTGAAACAGACCCTGTACCGACCAGTCGTGCGGAATCCACGCGCGACTCGTTGCGTGCGCGGACTGACTCGATACCGCCTCGCCCACCGGAAAACGGACCAATTCAGTCGTGACCCTCCCGCGACTAACGCCTGGGGGATACTAGTCTAACGGCGTGGACCTTTCGGCCTCACCCACAAACCCAGTCCGCATTCTACGCCGCAGGGATCGCAGTAGCTCAACGGAGGCGACTCAGCGTGCACTGACAGGACTCGGCCGCCCGCAATAGTCCGTGTACAGATAGCGCCGCCCCGGCATGACGCACACTACCCTGCAGGGTCACAACCACGAGGACGGCCGTTACCGCTCTACTCCCTAGCGCGCGAGCCCAGCAGACACGACCGCCAAACGTCCCGATCTGTGCTACAGAGATCCCTCAACGACCGCACGCCTGTTGTTATCGTCGCCTGACGGCTTCAGATTAATTCTTCGGCGCCGTATCCCGCCCACCTCAAACGCCTTTATCGTGACAGCAACGATCGGACAGCACCAACAAGAAAGGACGCAGCGAAGACGGGAACAGACTTCAACCAAAGTAAGCATTTATTACACCACACACACGAAAAGCACAACATAAAGCATTATTTGCATAGCAGAGATGCACATACTTTAAAATGGAAAGTTAAGAGACTGAACCACGGCGTAAACACCGGGCCACATCTTACACAGTTTCACTTGACGGACCTTCGGCGCCACACACACACGTTCACACAAAACCCCAACAAGAAAATGGAAGTCCAGCGACTTCCTGGCGTATCGAGTCGCCTGCGCGACCGTTCCGCGAACGTTGGTCCACTTGCGCCGTGACGTCCGGTGCCATCGCGTGGTCGCGACGAGGTCTCTTCCGGGTCTGCAACTCGTGCTGCTCGTACGCTGGCTCTCCGACGCCACGGACCGATAGCACCGACTGAGAAAGAGCCGAACAAGAACACACCGGACATGAGAGCAACGTGAACGAGACGACACAAGCCAAGACAGAGAGAGGAGAGACTTGAGACAACCCGACTCACCAAGAAGAGAGCTGAACAAACGAGGAACCACCGACCACAAGAGAGACAAGAATGACCTGCCTGCGCCTCCGAATGCTCCTATACTCCCCGCGCGCCCCGCCGCGCTGCCCCGCCGTTCTTCGGCAGCTCCCACCCCTCCTCCGACGAGGGTTCCTGGGAACAGGTGGGCGGTTCCCTCACCCCGACGCCTCACACTGCGGTCATCCGCACAAATCGGCGGCGAGAGCGCCCTCTCCCTCGCTCTCTCCTCCACAGCGCGGGGAAAGCCAGCCGGCGAAACAAAGATGCCGTGTAAACAGTGCGCACTCCTCCTGCTAGCTCTGCGACGATTCAGACGAGCCCGCACGTGAGCCTGCTGTGAACGGCCGGGGGGCGAAAGACTGTGTGCGGGTGCGGTCACAACATGCTCACGCCGACACTCGGCAGGTCGGGTGCCACCGCGGTTGTTGAGAAGCGGCGCTTGTGGTTTGGTGGTTGTTGTTCAATTTAAAGAACAAGCGACAGAAAAACGACTAACTCACCAAGGTGTTCGCAGCCCGAATGAATCACATATATTCCTCTAAACAATGGTTTGGGCAACTTACATGTACTTCAGAAATATCTCACTACGGGGCCCTGAATGTATATGGTTCGCAATTTCCACAGCCGTACACTACCCCCTCCCTTTTTACAGGACTTCGTCCCAGTCGTCAAATTCTCGTGTTGCCGTTATGTGTAGTTCTCCCCTTAGTACGTTTTACACTACCGGATCCCCTTGAGTGCGACATCATTGGTAGTTCGTGTCCCCAAAATAAATAATCCTGAGGTCTGAGTAACTAACTAAACAAACTCTCATACGGACGACTTAAATAAAAATTGCCGGCGCTAAGACAGGCATCCCGGGGGCGCACTCGATATTTAACAATACATTTCTCTAACACCCTAACCTCTTATAACTTTACACTGAACACCATGGCCAGGATCAAGGACTCTGCAGGCAAAAAAAGGTAAAAAGAGTTCAACAGCAGCACCGGCGCACGAGGCCGCCACGCAGGCCCGTGTGTAGCTGCCAACAGGGAAGTTCCTGCAAGCTTTGCAAATGTTGCTCGAGTGATCCTGGCGCAACATGGCCATTGAACAAGGGGGAGGGGGGGGCAAAGCAAACGAAAGGGGCCAACATACGATGTGGCAGTGGGCTGGGGCAGGCAAAGGCAGGTCAGGCAAGGCATGGCAGGCCGCTGTAGCAAACAGCCGAGGCAGATGAACTGGCCGGCACAGGCCTATCGAAGTAAAAAGCCACGGCCAGTGAGATGGAGCCGGCACAGGCCTTGCAGAAAAAAGCTCGCAGACTATCCGGCCGTCACAGCCTCAATAAACAAAACAACAAGCCAGCCGTAATGAAGTTGCCGGCACACGGCCTTGAAGCAAAACAGCCAGCGATGAAGTGGCCGGCCTCGTTGGCGGCCGTGAGTTGCAGGTGGGCAGCGAGACGGTGGTGCTGGCCACTCGGAAGGCGGGCTCGGACCTACCTACCTGTCTCCCTCCCACCTCATCGCCTCTTTGCCCTCGTTCACGGTCACTACCCCACTCCTTAAATTGTCCAAAACCCATTTAGCCCCAACTTATTTTTTTGTTTGTTTTATTTTTCATCCCCTCTATAAATTCGTCTCCCTAACCCCCTTTCACTGTCCTTGTTCGGCTAACACCTGCATCCGTAGCCACACTCGCCTATCCACCTACGTGTCCCTCTCCCGGCGAGCGGGAATGCAGGAGGCTAGCGTCCGTGTCGAGGCCCAATGAACCCTCAGGATGAGCCTCCGCCAGATCTCCAGCGATCTAACCCAAAGTGCGGTCAGCGGCCCACAACGAGAGCGAAAGGGCTATGGATGGTGCGGAGGAGGTACACATTCCTAATCTACCCTAACGCATTAACCTTTTAAACTACCCGGCTTTAACAGCTCCTCTCGCTTACACTATTGTCCTACAAACCAATTTCCCGTTCGCCTGTGTTTGGTGTCCTACAATTTCGGGCCTCGCCCCTCAAATTTTTCCCCTCGGCCCTTGGACGTTTCGTGGCTGGGATCGTGGCTCCCTTGGCAGGCCACTGACCGCTTGCCAGTTCCCCTACAATGCGCACCCCCGTGGCAACTACACTGCCTCCGAACTCACAGCTCCGCTAAACACGCGGAGTGCCCTCTCAGGGCGCGACTTCCCCTGAAACGCTCACGTGCCGGCTGGCTTCCCGGGCCCCTTTCCGAGGGTCACCCGTGCCCCACCGACACTGCCCACGCGGCTAATGGCGCCCCGGGCCCCTCTGCACCAAGCGGGGCACCCGTGCCCACTAACGCTTTCCCGCCCCCCCATGGGCCCTTGGCCACACACGGCCGACTAGACCCGGTGCCCGGGGTACCCATCAGCGATTACTCACCGTTCGCAGCACGCTCCCAGCCCTTCAACAGGGGCCCTCGCACCCTCCAAATGGGTTTTTGAGCTACACTCCCACCAAACAACAAAACGACCTCCATTTTCGTTCAATTTAACTACCAGCTAACTCACTCTACACTGACCCCGGGGGTCCCTTGGGTGGGAGTCACTCCTCCCCCCAAGTCACTCATGGCACCATGCATTGTCACATTTCGCCCACTCACACAGACCCGCTGGCCTCAACTCACTTCACCAAGCACATGTTACACATCATTTCACCAACTCTTCAACACACTCATCGCCGACACTCTGCCATCTTGCTCACTACCTCCCCTAACCTACCTCGTGCTCCCACGTCGTCCCTTACACACTATAGCCACGTTCCTTTTAAACACTACGTAGCTAGCTACGATCCCCACTACACATCCACAGTCTTTACACTGTCCCGAAATCCTAAAAATCATTTCCCAACCTAAATCTCACTACAATCGCTCTAACTAATCCATTCCCGGGCCCCATGAGAGACTTACCACCTCCGCCCATGGAAAGCCCGGTCTAACTAACCACTAACCCTCAACTGTTCCATCCTGTGCACCAGGCAAGGGGTCTCTCCACGCCTTACCCGGGAATCCGGTCTTCACCCCGAAAGCGAGGCTTGCTTTGTTAAAAAAAAAAAATTTCAAATACGCGCAGCACCAGGCAGGGACAACTCGCAGCTCGCGCACTTTGCACCTTGTGCCCGTTGACGTCATGCAGCTGCCACTGTGTACCTCGTCCTCTTGGACATGTACATCCGGCAGGATTCACCCTCCTGCCGGATTCTCAACCCACGTGCAGCCATGACGTCACCCCTGCGCACCCCAAAAGACAAACCTCGCACTCCGAGGGAGCTCCCCACACGAAACACATGTGCTCTGCCCGTTGGAGCTAACACAAGCTCGCTGGAGAAACCCGTCCGAGTCCAAATCCGTTATCCTGCCTAAACTTTGGTCCGTCCGCGGCGTGATCGGCAAATGCCACCAGCTGGCGTTTCCGGTACCGGGCTTACTTCCCGGCAAGCGAGACGTGGCGCCATCGTGCGATTGCACTGGCCCGGACCTCGAGCAGCTCGCTTGCTGGGTGAACCCGGCCAGGTCCCCAAAACAGCTACGGCGGCTCCCGGCTTTTTTGTCCCTCTGTCGCCGTCGTCTCCGGTTTACCCACGCACCCTGCGTTTGTCTACGACGCACAGAACTCCACTCCAACACACTCCCCCCAGGAGACGCGGACGTCGTGCTTCCCGCATGCCGGACCGTCAATCTCCCTACAACACAGCGTGACCTTACACACACTGTCTCTCTCACCGACCCTCTCACTCACACCCCAACCTTTCACTTTGCACAGGGGGCTCACTCACACCATGACGTGGCCGCGAAAGCAGCGCACTCTCCGCACAACTCGCAACACAAACACCCTGCACAACCACACTGGGGATTCGTGTGCCCACACAAGGGTTCCCGGAGGGCTCTTTACCCCACAAAGCTGCACTGCACCTTATCCACAGCACTCGTCCCTTCACTCCGCTTTTGGCAAACGGACCGAACCCAACCTGGTCGTGGACCGCTCACAGGGTGCATTTACTCCCTCCCTGTTCCTGGAGGCAGCCATCCCGTGCTCGCACCCGGGTCACAAACACAGTCCCCAGTCCACCCCCATTAAGCTCGCGAACTTCTGTGTGTTGTGGTGTGTGTGTGTGTGTTCGTTCCTTTAACCCCGTCTTTATCGTGCAGTCTCTCCTCTACTTTTCTCTGTCTCCCCGCGTCTCTATACATTTTATTAGTTTCTGTTTCTTCTGGAGTTTTTCCATCTCTCTGGACTTCAATTTACTTCTCTCCTTCAGGTTCGATTCAAGTGTGCAAACTCGTCATAGTTTTTTGTTTTCTCTCCCACAAGTTTCTCCTGCTTCATTGTTCCAAATCTCATAGTTTCTTTCAATTGGCTCATTTCCTTCCTGTGGTTCATTCGCTGTTCTCTCATTATCTTCCTCGTCCTCTCCTGTTCCTTCCCTCTCCAGTTCATGGTTCTGCGTTTCATTTGTATCTCTTTCTTGTGTGTTCATTTGCCTTGCTGTCTCATTACTCTTCCTTGTTTCTTCTCCTGTCCTTCCTTCTGCAGTTCATTGGTTTTCTTCATTGGTTAATTTCCCTTTGTGTTTCATACGCTGTTCTTTGTCTGTTCTCCCCGCAAACTCCAAGCCTTGCCTTTTCTTTCACATGCGTCAACCTCAAGCTTCATGTCTTTTTGTTTTCTATCCCATTGTTCCTCTCGTCTTCCCTCTCCATCTCGCTTGTGTCCTTTCACTCTCCTCATTTCTCCTTTCCTGCTTTCATTCTTGCTCTTCACTTCCCTACGTATTCCCAACTATTTTTGTCCTTTTGTCGTTCAGTTCAAATTCATTTACTTCTTTCAAGTTTTCATATTTCCACTGTCTTTCTTGTTCCTCATTTCTTGTAATTCGTCATTTCTTTCAGTTGGCTGACTTCGTGCTCCTGTCGTAATCTTTGTTCGTTAGGACCTCTTTCTTGTTCCTCATCTGCCAATCTCGTGGCTTTACCTTCCAGTT
This sequence comes from Eptatretus atami, assembly GCA_035128595.1. Classification (NCBI taxonomy): domain Eukaryota; kingdom Metazoa; phylum Chordata; class Myxini; order Myxiniformes; family Myxinidae; genus Eptatretus; species Eptatretus atami. The sequence continues at coordinate 51,506,662 of CM068952.1, forward strand.
GATCGATTTCCTTCTTCGTTCTCATCGTTCTTCCATCATTACTCTTTCTTTTGATGCTCATTCTTTAGTTCTGCCCTATCGCTTCCAGCTGTTCGACGTGACAGGTGTGGTTTCTTAACGTTTTATTTCTCCGTCCTTGTTCTGTTCTTCTCTCACCATCTCAACAACTCATTATGTAGATTCGCGTCTCTTGTTTTGGTGTTTTTGTAACTCCGTTTTCTTCTCTAATTCTTTCTCAGGCTCCGCCACCCTCCGACCTTGCTTTGGCTTCTAACTGTTCTTCCGCGCTTGCCTTGTGTTTGTCTATCCCGTCTTCCCAGTTCCTCTGTCTCCCGTTTTTACCTCCGTTCCCAGCTTATCACTTCTCTTCGTTCACGGTCTTGAAGGTCTTTTCTCACACTCCACTATTTTATTTACTCCTCGTGCACGTCTCGTCACCCCATTTAAGTTTTTTTCCTCTCGTCACCGTCACTTTTCCGTCACCTCCACGCTTGCCTCACCCAACACGTCTCCGAATCTATTTTTCCTCACCCGCCTTCACCGCGGGGCCTGACAACGTTTGACCCCCTCCCAGCTCGTTCGCTCCCCACGTGGCGTCGCCATTACGCACCCGCTGTTGTTGCCTTTCAGCCGCCTGCAGGCTTCGGACCCTTTTGCTGCGTTTTCACCCGCATTTCTTTGTATTTCTTCCTTTCATTCCTTGCGCATTTTGTTTCCATTATTCGTATTATCATTTCCGTCTGTGGTTTGTTTCCATTCTGAGTGCGTTTCACATCCATTTTTCGTTCATTTTGTTGCGATTTGTATTCCACTTTTTCGTTTCAAATCGTTTCATTCATTCCTTCCATTTTTGTTTGTGTTTGTAATCCATTTCGCTTTCATTTTCGTTTTGTTTTGTAGACATTCTGCTTGTTCACTCTTTTATTTCGTTATTTCATTTCTTGATTCTCCCCCCTCATTGCTTGTGTGATTCATCCTCATCATTTGTGTGATGACTAATGGCAGAAAGACAGGCCGACCCGCCCACCATCGGTCCGGTTTCCGCTGGGAAGCTGGGCGAGGGGATTGACGGAGGTGGGAGGGAGGTGTCATACGCCCGCGCCTCTCCGGCCGCTGGCCGCGCCATTTCCGGGCCGGCACTGTTCGTTTGGGGGGAAACTGTTCCTGCCACACCAATATCCTGCTCGGGGTCTACTCCGGGCCATGGTTCAAAAAATTCTGACATCCATTTCTATTACCCCCGGTCTCACGCTCGCCTTGAGCACGCCATCCTCTTACTTCAAGCAATGGGTAATTAATCGCTTCGTAATTTAAGAGGAACGGGGGTCGCTCCTCTCACCCCTGGACCGATTCCCTGTGAATTTAGCTTGGAGACGGAGGATTCGAATCCACTCCTGTACACCAGTGTTGCGAATTCTCGCGCCCGCCGCGCGTGCGATCGGCCACGTGACTCGCAATGGTGACCGCCTCCCCCACCGGCGGACAATTCAGTCGTGACCCTCCCGGACTAACGCGCGGAGATTCTAGTCACGGTCGTGGACCTTTCGGCCTCACCACAACCCATCCGCAATTCTACCCGCGCGGAATAGGGTGAAATCGCCGAAAGTCAATTTACCGTAAAAATCCCGCACGGGTAACCTACCGAGGGGGTTGTACCTCGCCACAGGGCCGACTCCCGACACGAACCGCAAAGTCAGTCAGTTCCGTGCTACAGAGATACCGAGCGGTGTTATCGTCGGCCTTGACGGTTCAGATTAATTATCGGGCGTTATCCCGCCCACTCAAAACCCCTTACGTGAAGGCAAGATGGAGACCCAACAAAGGAAAGAGCGCAGCGAAACGGTGGGAACAATTCAACAAGTAAGCCTTTTATTTACACACAACACACGAAAAAGCAAACATAGAAGCATGTATTTATAGCAAGAATGCACATATAAAAGAAAGTTAAGACTGACCAACGCGAACACACGGCCACAACTTACACAGTTCTACTTGACGGGACTCGGCGCCACACACACACGTTCACACAAAAACCCCAAAGAAAAGGAAGTCGCGACTTCCCTGGTCGTATCGAGTCCTTGGCGACCGTCCGCCGAACGTGGTCCACTTTGGCCGTGACTCCGGTGCTCGAGCGAGTGAGTCGGCGAGGTCTCTCCGGCGTGCCTCGTGCCTGCTGCGTGCTGGCCTCTCGACGCCACGGACCGAGCACCGACTGAGAAAGAGCCGAACCAAGGACACACCGACTGAGAGCCAACTGAGAGAGAGACGAACCAAGCAAGAGAGAGAGAGGACTGAGAACACCGAACCAAGAAGAGCTGAACCAAGAGAACCCGACCCAAGAGAGACAGAATGCCTCCTGCGCCTCCGACTCTTTATACCCCGGCGCCCCGCCCCGCTGCCCCGCCCCGTTCTTGGCTCCACCCTCCTTCGAGAGGGCGTTCTGGAACAGGGCGTTCCCTCACCCCGACCGCTCACACTGTCCATCGCCAATCGGCGGCGAGCTGCCCTTCCCCTCGCTTCTTCTCTCCAAGCGCGGAGAAGCCAGACGGGGAAAAACAGGCCGTAAAACGTGCGCACCTCCTGCTAAGCTCTTGCGGAGATCGTAGCCGCACGGAGCCTGTTGAACCGCGAAGGGGGCGAAGATGTGGCTGCGTGGATGCTGGGGGTGCAGCGTTGTTGAGAAGCGGCGTTGTGGTTGGTGGTTGTTGTCAAATTAAAGAAGGACAGAAAAACGACTAACTCAAGTGTCGCAGCCCAAATGAATCACATTAATTCCCTCTAAACAATGGGTTTGGGGCTAACTATACATGTACTTCAGAAATATCTCACCTACGGGACCTGAATGATCGTTCGCGAATTTCCACAGCCGTAACAATATTATTATATATATATATATATATATATATATATATATATATATATATATATATATATATATATATTACATATGTATATACCATGAAGTTGTGGGAAAAGTCGTGGAAGCTAGGTTGAGAAGAGAGGTGACGATTTGTGAGCAGCAATATGGTTTTATGCCAGGAAGAAGCACCACTGATGCGATGGTTTGCTTTGAGAATGTGATGGAGAAGTATAGGAAGGCCAGAAGGAGTTACATTGTGTGTTTGTGGATTTCGAGAAAGCTTATGATTAGGGTGCCAAGAGAGGAGTTGTGGCATTGTATGAGGAAGTCGGGAGTGGTGGAGAAGTATGTGAGGATTGTGCAGGATATGTATGAGGACAGTGTGACAGCGGTGAGGTGTGCGGTAGGAATGACGGACCGGTTTAAGGTAAAAAGTGGGATTGCCCAAGGATCGACTCTGAGCCCTTTCCTGTTTGCAATGGTGATGGACAGGTTGACGGACGAGATCAGACTGGAGTCTCCATTGACTATGATGTTCGCGGATGACATCATGATCTGTAGGGAGAGTAGGGAGCAGGCTGAGGCGAGCCTTGAGAGGTGGAGGTATTGCACTGGAGAGAAGGGAAAATGATAGTCAGTAAGGAGTAAAACGGAGTACATGTGCGTAAATGAGAGGGAGGTGGTTGGTATGGTGCAGATTGCAATGAGTTGAGGTGGGGAAGGTGGATGGGTTTAAATACTTGGATCAACTGTCCAAAGTAACGGGAGAGTGTGGGAGAAAAGTGAAAAAGAGAGTGCAGCAGGATGGAGTGGGTGGAGAAGAGTTGCAGGAGTGATTGTGACAGAAGGGTGTAGCTGCAAGAGTTAAGGGGAAGTATATAAGATGGTAGTGAGACATAGCATGTTGTATGGTTTGGAGGTGGTGGTGCTAACAAAAAACAGGAAGCGGAGCTGGAGGTGGCAGAGTTAAAGACTGCTGCGATTCTCGTTGGGAGTGCACGAGATGGACAGGATAAGGAATGAGTATATTAGAGGGACTGCACAGGTAGGAACGGTTTGGAGACAAATGAGAAGAGGCGAGATTGAGATGTTTGGACATGTGCACAGGAGGGAAGCGGAGTATATTCGGGAGAAGATGCTGAAGATGGAGCTGCCAGGCAGAGGAGAAGAGGAAGGCAAAGAAGAAGGTTCAATGGGATTGCGGTGAGGGCGGACATGCGGGTGGTGGAGTGTCAATGGAAGATGTGGAGGAGAGAGCGAAATGGAGACGGTTTGAATCCGCTGTGGCGACCCTAACGGGAGCAGCCGCACAAGAAAGAAGAAGAAGATATATATATTGTTCTACGTTACGGAAATGGCCCTTATTGGACTACTAAATATAGGATCAGCTCAGATCCCCCATTAAATGCATGTTTCGCTAGGTTGTATGGTAAAATGGACGTTACATGTGTGTCTGGAGGTGTAAGAGGCTGTTTTATTGTTTGTGCGGTGGTGGTGGAACGAGAGCTCCCTCTTCTTC
>CM068952.1:51579616-51597137 GCA_035128595.1 Eptatretus atami
GAGTGATCCCCTTTCTCTCCCTTGCGCCCCTCCCCTCTCGCTCCCCTCACTCGCGTCCCTTTCTCTTCTCCCCCGCGCCACTCCCGTTTCTCTACCCTACACCGCCTACCCTTTCTCTTCCTCGCCCCTCCTCCCGTTTCATCACCCTCGCGCTGCTCCCCTTCCTCTCCCCTCGTGCTGCCTCCTCATTTACTCCCTCGCGCCTCCTCCCTCCTTCACTCCCCTCGCCACCTCCTTTCTCTCCCTAGCTCCGCGTCCCTTTTCTCTCTCTCGCGCCTCCTCCCCTTTCTCACCTCATGCTCCGCTCCACCTTTCTCTCCCCTCGCAGCCACCTTTCTTCTCTCCCCCTCACGCCGCCTCCCCTTTCTCTCTCCTCGCGCCGCTCCCTTTCTCTCCTCGTTCCGCCTCCACTTTCTCTCCCCTCGTGCTGCCTCCCTCATTTCTCCCCCTCGCGCCTCCTCCCTCCTTTCACTCCCTCGCACCTCCCCTTTCTCTCCCCTAGCTCCGCGTCCCCTTTCTCTTCTCGCGCCTCCTCCCTTTCTCACCTCATGCTCCGCCTCACCTTTCTCTCCCCTCGCACGCCACTTTCTTTTTCTCTCCCCTCACGCGCCTCCCCTTTCTCTCTCCTCACGCCGCCTCCCCTTTCTCTCTCCTCGTGCCGCCTCCACTTTCTCTCCCCTCGCGCCGCCTCCTCCTTTCTCTCCCCTCCGCGCCGCCTCCCTCCTTTCTCTCCCCTCGTGCCGCCTCCCTCCTTTCACTCCCCTCGCGCCGCGTCCCCTTTCTCTCTCCACGTGCACACCCTCCCCTTTCTCTCTCTCACGCCCGCCTCCCTTTTCTCTCTCCTCACACGCCGCCTCCCCTTTCTCTCCCTCGCGCCGCCTCCCCCCTCTTCTTCCCTCGCGCCGCTCCCCTTTCTTCTCCTCACGCCCCTCCCATTTCTCTCTCCTCACGCGCCGCCTTTCTTTCTCGCCCCTCGTGCACAGCCTCCTCTCGTGCCGCCTCCCCTTTCTATCCTCTCGTAACTCTTCCCCTTTCTCTCTCCTCGCGCCTCCTCCCTTTTCTCCCCCGTGCAGCTCCCCATTCTCCCCGTCGCGCCACCAACCCTTTCTCTTTCCTCACGCGCCTCCCCCCTTTCTCTCCCTCGCGCCGCCTCCCTTTCTCTCCCCTCGCACGCCGCCTTTTCTTCTCTCCCTTGTTCCTCCTCCCCTTTCTCTCCCCTCGCTCCTCCTCCCCTTTTCTCTCCTCACGCGCCGCCTTTTCTTTCTCTCCCCTCGCACGTCGCCTTTTCTTTCTCTCCCCTCGTGCACAGCCTCTTCTTTCTCTCCCTCGTGCATCGCCTTTTCTTTCTCTCCCTCGTGCCTCCTCCCTTTCCTCTCCCCTCGCTCCTCCTCCCCCCTTTCTCTCTCCTCACGCGCTGCCTTTCTTCTCTCCTCACCCGCCGCTTTTCTTTCTCTCCCCTCGTGCGCCGCCCCCTTTCTCTCCTCGCGCCGCCTCCCCTTTCTCTTCCCTCGCCCTCCTCCCTTCTCTCCCCGCGGCCTCCTCCCCTTTCTCTCTCATGCCGCCTCCCCTTTCTTTCTCTCCCTCGTGCACAGCCTCCCTCACGCCCCCTCCATTTCTCTCCCCTCGCACCGCCTCCCCTTTCTCTCCCCTCGCGCCACGTCCGCCTTTCTCTCTCTCGCGCCGCCTCCCTCTTCTCTCCCCTCACGCCAGTCCCCTTTCTCTCTCGTGCCTTCTTCCTCCTCCCCTTTCTCTCCCCTCGCTCCTCCCCCTTTCTCTCTCCTCACGCGCCGCCTTTTCTTTCTCTCTCCTCACGCGCTGCCTTTTCTTCTCCCCTCGTACACAGCCTCCTTCGTGCTTCTCCTCCTTTCACTCCCTCTCGTGTCGCTCCTCCTTTCACTCCCCTCGGCGCCGCCTCCCCTTTCGCTCCCCTCACTCCGCATCCCCTTTCTTCACCTCGCCGCCTCCCCTTTCTCTCCCCTCGCGCCGCCTCCCCTTTCTCTCCGTCGCGCCACCAACCCTTTCTCTTTCCTCACGCGCCTCCCCCTTTCTCTCCCCTCGCGCCGCCTCCCTTTCTCTCCCTCGGCGCGCCGCCTTTCTTTCTCTCCCCTTGTCCCTCCTCCCCTTTCTCTCCCTCGCTCCTCCTCCCCCTTTTCTCTCCTCACGCGCCGCCTTTTCTTTCTCTCCCCTCGCGCGTCGCTTTTCTTTTGTCCCCTCGTGCACATCCTCTTCTTTCTCTCCCCTCGTGCATCGCCTTTTTCTTTCTCTCCCCTCGTGCTCCTCCCTTTCTCTCCCTCGCTCCTCCTCCCCCTTTCTCTCTCCTCACGCGCTGCCTTTCTTTCTCTCTCCTCACGCGCCGCCTTTTCTTTCCTCTCCCCTCGTGCCGCCGCCCCTTTTCTCTCCCTCGTGCCGCCTCCCCTTTCTCCTCTCACGCGCCACCTCCGCTTTCTCTCCCTCCGACCGCCTCCCCTTTCTCTCCCCTCGTGCCCCTCCCCTTTCTCTCCCCTTTCTCCTCTCTCGCACCGCCTCCCCTTTCTCTTCCTCGCCCTCCTCCCTTTTCCTCCCCTCGCGCCTCCTCCCCTTTCTCTCTCATGCCGTCTCCCCTTTCTTTCTCTCCCTCGTGCACAGCCTCCCCGCGCCCCTCCCATTTCTCTCCCCTCGCACCGCTCCCCTTTCTCTCCTCGCGCCACGTCCCCTTTCTCTCTCTCTCGCGCCGCTCCCCCTTTCTCTCCCCTCACGCCACGTCCCCTTCTCTCTCTCGTGCCTCGTGCCTCCTCCCCTTTCTCTCCCTCGCTCCTCCCCCTTCTCTCTCCTCACGCGCCGCCTTTTCTTTCTCTCTCCTCACGCGTCGCCTTTTCTTTCTCTCCCTAGTGCACAGCCTCCCCTCGTGCCGCCTCCCCTTTCTCTCCCTCTGCCGCCTCCCCTTTCTCCCCCTCGTGCCGCCTCCCCTTTCTCTCCCCTCGTGCACATCTCCCCTTGTCTCTCCTGCGCCGCCTCCCTTTCTTCTCCCTAGCGCCGCCTTTCTTTCTCTCCCCTCGCGCCGCCTCCCCTTCCTCTCCCCTCATGCCACCCTCCTCCTTTGTCTCCCCCTCGCACCGCTCCCCATTCCCTCCCCTTGCGCGGTCTTCCCCCCGCCGCAGCGGTCTCCCCCCCGGTCTTCCCCTCCTCCCGAGCCGTCTCTCCCCCGCCACCGCGGTTTCCCCCCCCCTGCGCCGTCTCCCTCGCGCCACCATGTGTCTCACCCCCCCCCCCCACGCCGTCTCCCTCCCCGCCACGCCGTCTCCTCCCTGCCCCCTAACCCCCGCCGTCCTTCCCCCCGCCGTCCTCCTTCCCCCCGCCGTGTTCCCCCCCTCCCCCCGCCGTCTTCCCCCCTCCCCCCCGCCGTTCCCCCGCCGTCTTCCCCCCCTCCGTCTTCCTCCCTCCCCCCCACCGTCTTCCCCCTCCCCCCCGCCGTCTCCCCCTCCGTCTTCCTCCCCTCCCCCCCGTCTTCCCCCCCCCCCCCGGAATGTTAACTCCTCCTTCAAACTCACTATTGGTCCGTGGTCTGGTTCATGGGCAGGGAAAACCCTTCCCAGCTCCACTGAAAAGGGCTGCTGAAACTCTACATGGCTATCGCAGTCTTTTCCACCACATTAATGCCTTCAGGCTTGCAAAACACTAAATATACCCATCAGAGATGGGAATCCCCCGCCATTGAAACATTTTTTTCAAGATGGCCCCCCAGTCGGCCATCTTGGATCCGGCCACGCCCAAAATCAATAGGGTTCTTCCTTTTCAGGTGGTACATGTGTGACCCAAATTTCAAATCGATATGGCAAACAGTTTATGAGTTATCGCACTCACACCTATAAATGTTGACGCCCAGCCAGCCGGACGGACGGACCCGGGTGACAATATCCCCCTTCGCCACGCCCGCCACGCGGCGGGGGATAAAAAGCATATATGACAGATTGGAGGGCAGAATGGTAAAACGTGGATCAATCACTGATAATTTTAGACACAGACATTGGGAAAGGGAGGTGTCGTCTCACTAGACATAAAAGCGAGGCATACGTAATATCACAAGTAATTTATGCTTACGCTTGACATTCACTTTAAGGAAATAACTGCTCTATTCTTTACGGGATTAACACCTAGGAGCCATTTCCACAATACAGTAATATTATAACTACTCAACTTTTTACCTTTCTATACTTTTAGAATAAACATCTCGCCTCAAAAAGATTACATGGTGTAGTCACATATAAACAATTTCTTCCACATTGAATCATAAGTATAGAAGTGTGAGCATCGGATTGAACCAACACATACTTAAGTCACTCGTAAATAATTTGTGACACGTGTGTATGTATTTGTAGCCCTCCACGAGTTATGATTTCTGGATTGTATGTGGAGATTTCAAGTTAAAATCTCAATCCCACGAGGAGGGCAATGGCAAGCCAGTGTTAGTCCTTGCCCTGAGGCTGTGAGAAAAGCAGAGATGACAACAGTGAGAATGTGAAACAACTCTTTTCAAATGTCAATGAACTTTAAATGAGACAACTTATTATTTAGGGGGTTGTTATGAGTAACAGGACCGGATTGGTGTTCTAGTCCAAAGCGGAAGGGTTTATGCTGCTTTTAATTTCAATTGTCCAGACAGGCTCTCCAGACCTGCTTGTGTGAACCACAGGCAGGATGCTTTGTAGCAAGCATTCCTGTTGGTGGGATTTCATCTAGCAAGAGGTGGTGTGGCACATGGTTCCTCGTCCCACGACATGGAAGAAGTTTATATTTGATTCAAGTACTCAAGGTGTAGCCAGCTCATTTTGTTGGTGTACATTGATTTCGGACATGACAAAGTGAGGAAATGGGCAGAAATTTCTCATGGAAAAGGTAGAACATTTTTCACTTCAAATGCTTTATTAACTGTCCAGCCGAGGCCTGTTATAACACAAATATGTCTTTCAGTAGTGTAACCATACAGATGGACATATTTACAATAAATGAGCTTCACACAAAGTTATCAAACATCAAAATCTACATTTATAACTTTGCATCTCCTTTGTGTCATTGTTCACAGAGACATTTTTGTTCTTGCCCTTGGATATGTTAACCTCATCAAGCCTCATATACACAAACACAAGGTCACACATGATATGTGCAGATGGCACTGAGATGCCAAGCAGGATTCAGTAATATTCACACGTTGTTTGAACTAGAAATTTTGAAATAACTATCTTTATACATTTGTACAAAACAGCAAAACAAACATTTTCTTAACAAACAATGCTGATACATAGAAATAGTTTGGCTGGATAAAATTATCATTTCATTTTTCGCACCGAACCGTCATCATTCTCATATACCATTGTAATCATTAAAGGAGCAAACTTCACCTAGTTTAGGTTTGTAATCTTGGAATAATGTAGTTATTCATCCAAATCCAACTTGTCCCAAGTAGCTTCGAGTACTCCTGTTGTCGTGAGGGTGTCACACTGTTCTTTGTAAAGACTCAAAGCGTAGTTTATCTCCTGGGCTATTTTGACAGCTAGAGACTCTGAGTTCACCCGTACCTAGTGAAGGAAATAAATAAAATCAGATGGGATGTGCGAGTTCATAGAATTGGAAAATATCTGCACTTGCAGCATCATTTTAGGTTGATTGATGAAGGTCTTGAACTTTTAAAGGACCAATAGAAAACCCTATACAGTAATACCTCGCTTTGCGCTACCCCGTAGTATGCTGATTCATGACAGAGCTCTGTTCTGGAGAAAAAAAATTTCAAAAAAATAAAATGAAGAAAATCCATAACAAGCAGTGTTCACTGAGGTAATGCACCCACCACCATTTTTTGTTATGCACACGCTCTGAGACAATCAGGTGGAAGTGGGTCGTGCGTTAAACTTTGCTATGTTGACTATAAGCACAATTCTCAATAATGCAGACAAGATAAAAGCTTCTGCTCAGTCTACCACTTTGTTAACTCGAACAAAGTTAACTTGTTGAAGGGGCAGTTTATTGGAGAAGATGGAGAGCTGATTAAGCTTTGTTCGACAAGTTTAAGTTCCGCAGTAACTTTCACATTATCTGCATCAATGGCGAAGCTGCGAGCACTGACGACCAGGCAGCCCTTGAATTCCCCGAGCTGTTGTTTACCATCTGTATTCAAGCATTTAATAAAATATTATATTCACCATCTATATTATTATTCGCACAATTACCAACACCCCAAATGAAGCCCTCATATACCACTCATGTGTAAGAAATAATGGTGCTGAGAACATTTCCATTTAAACAATGGTACGACGACGCCGCCTTTAAGTGCATTTTCGATTAGCACACTTTTCCAGAAGAACATCCTGAGCACGAAGCGAGGTATTACTGTAGAGACTTGTTAAAACAAAATAGTGAGATAAATGTTGATGTGATATTTGGTGTTATCGCAAACAATTAGATATTCTCAGCAAGACAGAGCACAAGTACGTATAAAGAGTCCTCTGACTATCTCAACGACATTTTTAAATTTTGATGATGTGAAATAAATAGATAAGCAACAAGCCATCCATAGCTGTAATAGAGAAAAAAATTACAGGCATTGCTTCTTCAACACATCAAACTGTGTTTAAATACATTCAAAGTAAAACAAATGGCAAAGCAAAATTCACAATCGAGCCAAAAAATAAAAAATAAACCAATGTCACCCTTAGGGTGACCCGTATCTTGCCAAAAGGTGACCACGTGTGACTTCTTTAAGGTCACACTGAGGTGAACAGAGCTGCTATCCACCAGGAGCGACTCCTTGAGGAATATCTGCCTACGAGAGATTCCGATGAGAATCGTTCTAACGAGTAACCATGAAAAATATGCGTTTGCCTCATAACGTCACCAAATGACGTCTCAAGCTTGATATATCTAGAAAGCACTCATCGAGGTGTTCAATTTGAGGTACTACACGATATGGTTCCTAAAACTTGAAAATTTGACCTTGGGTCAAATGTTTGACTTAGCGTTAACCATGAAGGTCAAGGCCAATCGCCACCAAAAATTAATCAGCTGAATGCCACCATGAACTATATTCCCATGAAGTTTGAAGACGATCCGATCAAAATTACTCAAAAAATAAGGGTTTCGTCGACTCCCCTGATTTGCGACAAAGTGACCTTGACCTTTGACCTTCAAAATTTTATGCGCTGAAAGGACCTCTATAGGCCTCTGATATGCGAAGTTACAAAAATTTCCAATGAAAACTGTGTCTCTGCAGAGTGATTTATACGTGATTACAGACAAAAAACAAAAAAAAAAACACATGAAGGTCAAGGCCAATCGCCACCAAAATTAATCAGCTGAGCGCCAGACCATGAACTATATCCCATGAAGTTTGAAGACGATCCATCAAAATTACTCAAAAAATAAGGGTTTTGTCGATTACCCTGATTTGCGACAAAGTGACCTTGACCTTTGACCTTGACCTTCAAAATTTTATGCGCCGAAAGGGACCTCTATAGGCCTCTGATATGCGGTTACAAAAATTTCCAATGATAACTGTGCTCTGCAGAGTGATTTATACGTGATTACAGACAAAAAAAAAAAAAACACATGAAGGTCAAGGCCAATCGCCACCAAAAATTAATCAGCTGAGCGCCAGACCATGAAACTTATTCCATGAAGTTTGAAGACGATCCGATCAAAATTACTCAAAAAATAAGGGTTTTGTCGATTACCCTGATTTGCGACAAAGTGACCTTGACCTTTAACCTTGACCTTCAAAATTTTATGCGCTGAAAGGACCTCCATAGGCCTCTGATATGCGAAGTTACAAAATTTCCAATGAAAACTCTCTGCAGAATTTTTTTTTTGTGATTACAGACAAAAAAAATAAAAAATAAAAAACATACAGACTGACTAACATATCTTGCAAAAACTTCGTTTTGGCAAGATAAAAAAACACATGAAGGTCAAGGCCAATCGCCACCAAAAATTAATCAGCTGAGCGCCAGACCATGAACTATATTCCCATGAAGTTTGAAGACGATCCGATCAAAATTACTCAAAAATAAGGGTTTGTCGATTACCCTGATTTGCGACAAAGTGACCTTGACCTTTGACCTTGACCTTCAAAATTTTATGCGCTGAAAGGGACCTCCATAGGCCTCTGATATGCGAAGTTACAAAAATTTCAATGAAAACTGTGCTCTGCAGAATTTTTTTTCGTATTTACAGACAAAAAATAAAAAAATAAAAAAATAAAAACATACAGACTGACTAACATATCTTGCAAAAACTTCGTTTTGGCAAGATAAAAAGCAATAAATTAAAATAGAGAAATGGTCATTAACCTCCGCCATCGGAGATGGACGGAGGTTACTGTTTTCACCCCTGTCTGTTTGTTTGTGAACAGTATTACGGAAAAACTCCTGGACGGATTTCGACGAAACTTGGTGGGGGGATTAGGTATGGTCCAAGGATCATGCCATTAGATTTTGGACTTGGTCCAAAGTCCAATATGGCGCTATGGCGGCCATTTTGAAAAAAATATTAGAATTTTGTTTTTGCATTTCTACATGTTTTAAGTGATTTCCAACCAAAAACTAGAGGGGAGCACTCGGAGAGTGCAAAACCTCCGCCGCCAATACTGCTGGATCACTCAAGTGAACCTTATATCTTATTCATTAAATATGATGTCAACAGTGCTGACAGTTATAGTTCTTTTCTCCAACATTTTTTTTTGGGGGGGGGGGTTGGAAATCACTTAAAACATGTAGAAATGCAAAAGAAAGAAATCGAAATTTTGTTGAAAAAAGTAGCAAAAAATGTTTTTTTCTCAAACAATTTTTTTTTGGGGGGGGGTTGGAAATCACGTAAGACATGTAGAAATACAAAAAAAAAAAATTTTTCTCTAACAATTTTTTGGGGGGGGGGGGGGTTGGAAATCACTTAAAACATGTAGAAATGCAAAAAAAAAAAATTCTTTTTTTGGGGGGGGGGGGGGTAACAATTTTTTGGGTGGGGGGGTTGAAATCACTTAAAACATGTAGAAATGCCAAAAAAAAAATTTTATATTTTTTGAGGGGGGTAACAATTTTTTTTTGGGGGGGGGGTTGAAATCACTTAAAACATGTAAAATAAGCAAAAAAAAAATTTTTTTCTCTAAATTTTTTTTTGGGGGGGGGGGGGACCATACCTAACCCAAGTCCAAAATTTAATGGCATGATCCTGGACCTACCTAACCCCCCCCACCAAGTTTCGTCGAAATCCGTCAAGGAGTTTTCCGTAATACTTTCACAAACAAACAAACAAACAGAAAAGGGGTGAAAACAGTAACCTCCATCCATCTTCGAGATGGCGGAGGTTAATAAATAAATTTGTTAGAGAAAAAAACAACAAAATTTTGCAACTTTTTTTCAAAAAAATTTCGATTTTATTTGAAAAATATTTGAATTTTTTTTTACATTTCTACATGTTTTAAGTGATTTGCAACCCCCCCCCCCAAAAAAAATTTGTTAGAGAAAAAAAACCCAGAAATTTTGCAACTTTTTTTTCGAAAAAATTTCGATTTTATTTTTTTTGGCATTCTACATGCGCGGTCGAATCAGTTTAGTTTATTCAATCGTGGTTCAGTAGAGTCTTGATCGTGTTGACTACAATGAATAGGATATCAGGTTCACTTAAGTGACCCAGCAGTATTGGCGGCAGAGGTTTTGCACTCCACCGCGTGCTCCCCCTCTAGTTGAGGTTGTTTTCACAAAGTTTAAAAGCAAGTAAGAAGTTGTGTCCAACAAATAATGTGTATTGTGAGATGAATTTGGACTTGGTAGTGCAGAATACCATCGGGGTGTCACGTGGTGGTGGAGAGAGTGTGACAGATGCAAGGCCAGTTGTCGCTTGCTGCCGAACCAGCATCAGGTAAACCTTTCCACGATCTCGTGCTACGAGACACTGACATAGCCGAGAGTACGGTACCTGCAAGAACACTGACTGGGAAAGAGCAGGAGATGGAAAACAAATCGGTCTCCTTATAACATGTGACCTGGAAAAATACTTGTGTTCATACAGGGTGATACAAAATGATAGCATCCATTTCAATCTCAAATATAAGTGGATAAAACAACAATGCATTCGCCAAGTATGACCAAAATTATTTTGAGATTAATTTGTGGTGAAAAACTTGTTCAATGTGATCACCATTTTGACTGTTCACATCTAACCAATGGATGAAATTATTCAGTAGCCTCAATATAAGCCCTCATCACTAGAATTGGACAATTCAACAACTTTGGTCTTAAACTCCATGAAAGTTAATTGCCCTTGTGTAAAGACGAGCTTTCTATGCCAGTTGTAGATCACAGCAACTGATCATGTGGTTCCACCTTCCATGGGGGAGGAGGGTTGGATGGGAGGAGAGTCTAAATTATATGCCTAAATTATATTGAACTAGAAACCTGCGACAAATTTTATAAGATAAAAAAACTCAAAATCAAAATACGGTGTATTTTTAAATAGGAAGGAGAAGAGCGACAGACAGAGTGAAGACCCTCTGTGAGAAAAGGAAGTGAGTTAATAAACTGAAAATCCAGGTCATTCTTCCAACACCCAAAGACTGAAGGCACTTTTCTGTGTGTTAAGCAAAATTGAGCCACAGATATAGATAACTGATGGTTATCGTTAACCATCGTTAAATGACGTTAAAGCGCATTACAGCAATTTCTTGATTTACGAACACCATCTGTTCCTGAAAAGTAGTTTGTAAATCAGTATTGATTTTTTTCCCCATAGATATAATGATATTCTTGAAGAGATGTCTCCTAAGGGTTAATAAAATGTTTAATATAGTGCAGTTTTCCCCATATTGAGTGTTTAGAATAAGCGTGGTCATTAAATGTCTATCAATATGCATTGACAATTACTTTGGCAAGAGACGAGAAACTCACCCCATTGTGTGTCTAAAAAAAGATTACATCCCATTTGACCTTTATTAGCCCCTGTTGGACTTAGTTCAAAATGGGGGCTTTTGGATTTGGTCTCGATTTTCATGTGCGTGTGAGCATCCCCAACCATATCTTGGACATGTAAGGACCGAATGAATGATGCCTTACAGATGCATCTTTTTTTGAGATTAGATCCAAGATGGCCGACTGGTGGCTATTTTGTTACTGACACCATTTCTCAGACATGCATGGTCCAATTTTGTTCAG
The DNA here is from genome assembly GCA_035128595.1 of Eptatretus atami. Lineage (NCBI taxonomy): Eukaryota > Metazoa > Chordata > Myxini > Myxiniformes > Myxinidae > Eptatretus > Eptatretus atami. Next base: position 51,590,788 of record CM068952.1, read on the forward strand.
ACTTGGCAGGAGCACAGTGCATGATGGCATACACGTGCACCTCATTTTATTTTGCAATCTTATCAAAAATGGCCGACTGGTAGACTGGCAGCCATTTTAGTTGTACATAAATATGGGCTCGTCCTTTCACTTCACATAGCAAAATTACTAAAACAATGGGGACGATGACATTTTATGTCTTTTTTTACTTGTTTCATCCATGTTCTTACCTCTGGCTTTGCTGTTAAATTTGCTTTAGAAGTGTTTGACAGGCCCCCAGACCAAAGTCGAGACAGGAAAGCAAGACCCAGATTATCCAGGTAGCTGATGTCATTGGCTCGCCCGGGCCAGGGGTCATGTGTAGCTCAGCCCGCCCTCGGGCCGGGCTGTAGCCCAATAGCGAGCGAGCGGGAAGAGGTGAAGTGTCAAGGCTTGAGGTGGGGGCGGTACATTATAAAAGCGCACGCAGCGGGCAGACGTGAGGAGATGCCAGGGATCGACACCAGGAGGGTGCGCTGAGTGTGTGCAGCTGCCTGTCGACGCTGTCTCCACCTCACCAGATTTGCCTCGCTTGCTGGCGTCACACCTGTCCAAGGTGCCATGTCTCCTTCCCCTACTTGCGCTCACAGAGTTGGACATTTCTCCGACCATGCAACATATGAGTTTGAGCCCAGTGAACCCTGCTGTCTTTGTGATGACCCTCGTCTTTCGTTGTGTGTGTCTGAGGCTTTAAGGCATAGCTTATTTAAGGATTCGTTCATTGCATGATCTGTACGAGGGTGATGTTTGGTAGGGTCGGGGTTAATAATTATTGGGGATTTATTATTGTGATCGCTCTTCTGTACATACGTCTTTTACGCCACATATAAATACATTTGTTGAATTGATATGTTCTTGGCTCATCCTGTTGGCTCGAGGGGAAATCTGTTTGAGATATGAATTGACTGCTGTCTTAAACTGCTGAGGGTTCGGCATCAAGATGATATTGGTTGCTCGGCCAAACAATAAGATCTGTCCTGTGTTTGTCTCGGCGCGTCACTCGTCCAGCACAGCAATTTCAATCGACACGATAACACGACGTTGAGTGCGAGACCCAACCAGGAATCTCTGTGGTAGGTGGCTGACGTGGTTGCTAAGCAACTCACCGTATTCAAACCACATGGACTGTCACAATATAATTGGAGGAGGGGGTGATGTCCTCCCCAGCCCCCCCCCCAAATTCCTCCTAAAAATTAAATAATAATGGAGAAAACTAAACAATAATAAATAATACTTGTAATAATAATGGTGCTTTTCTCTTAAATCAGAAATTACGTCAGGTTTACATCACAAAATTAAACTTTTGCACTGCACTAGAAGGTGTCGCAGATTGAGCACATATCCTGATTTTTTTTCTCTGTTTTTGCGAATCGTAATCACCATTGTATTTACAAGGCAAAAATCATCCGCAATATACCTAAGGCGAGCACCATCGTCAAACTCTCAGAACTTCTAATTTCCTTTCTAACGATACCACTTTCCCATCTTTCATTCCACAAGTATCACTTCCTTGAGCACTTATCTACTTTTAGTAGCCATAGCTATGGATTAGTAATATACAACGTTTAAATCATTTTGCACCCCGAGTGAGGTCTAAACCATGTCGGTTATTAAGATTATCATGAGGCCAATTTAATCCTCTTGGGATTATCAATCAAACCAAATTGGTTTGTGCCAGAAGGATGCCAGAAACAGACATGCACACAGAGCTTAGGAGGTGAATACCACAAACAGAATACAGTGGAAAATCGATATAACGCTCACCGGTGGGGTCCAAAGCAACTAGGGTGTTATAAATGATCAGCCTATACTGATGCATGAAAAATATTTTATATTACATACAAACCAGAGCCAAAACACGTGGACATGTACGTCCGCCATCTTGGATTGTTGGGGTTGATGACGAAGCGGTCAAGTTATTTTCTTTTCTTTTTTTTAAACAAGAAATAAACACAGGAATTGAATGCATATAGATATATTTTATTTTTTTATGTACAATCGAACATTACTTACAAAATAAAAATACAAAATGTACATTATCACATAAATCGGTAAAATATTTTACGCTTCTTAATCACAAAACGGATACGGAATTTATATCTTGAAGAATTCGAATTTATTTCTTGAAGAAATCGGTGATCTTGGTTGGTTTCATGGATGCTCTTGAGAGTCTTCGGGTGTCATCCAGAAGGATTTTAACCTGGTGTATCTTCAAACGAAGATTGGGCATTCCTGCTCATCCAAGGACTCCAACCAACGAAGACCATAAAGGAAGACTGTTCAGCTTTGGAGTGGAGAGGCTGGGGAGAGGTTCAACTGGTGCCTCTTCTTCTCCGACTCCTCTAGGGGTTCCTCTTCCTCTACAGTTGACAGCTGTTCTTCTCTGAGCAGTTCTTCAGCCAGGTCTCTTTCTTCTTGATACCCCAGGCCTGGAGAGCATCAAGAGCTGATGTGCCAGGGCGAGGTTGAGGGCGTGATGGCAGACCTGCCCACCTCCTCCTTGGAGAACCCATTGAAGTCTTCTTCATTATCAGACTTGGGAGGACCTAGGCCTTCCTCCAGCAGTTAATGATGGTGTCCTTGGTGACCTTCTCCCAGGCTGGCCCTGCAAACTCCATCGTCTTCTTAACGTCCATGGCCTTGAGGAAGACGGTCATCTCTTTCTGCTCCCTGGCCATAGCTTCGCATAATTGATCTTTGTAGAATAGCTTGAAACAGTTGATGACCCCTGGTCCAAAGGCTGGATCTTGCTGGTGGTGTTCTTGGGCATAAAGGAAGCAAAAATCTTCCCATCCTTGGACTTTAAGATGTCTCCTGATGGATGAGATGGGGCGTTGTCAATGAGGAGGATAGCTTTCTCTTCTTGCCCAAGCTTTCTCAGGTGCTTCCGCACAGCAGGGCAGAACTCTGGAAGAACCAGTCCTTGAAACAGGCTCCTGTCATCCAAGCCTTCCTGGTGTTGGTGTAAATGCAGGGAAGGAGGGATCTGTTGACATGGTGTAGACACCTGGGGTTTAGTGACTTCCCTATGACCACGGGGTCATCTTCAGAGACCCTGACCTGTTGGCACAGAGAAGGAGGCTTACTTTGTCCTTTGGCTTCTTGTGTCCAGTCTTTTCTTGATGGGTTGTATCCAGGTCCATAGTTCTGTCTGGAGGGTCTGTAGTACAGACCAGTTTCATCTGCATTGAAAACCTGGTCTTCTGTGAAGTTGTTGTCTTCGATTAGTTCATTGAAGACAGAGAGGTAGTTCTTGCAGATTCAAGGTCTGCAGACTTGGCCTCTCCATGTTGTTGGTTCATGTGGACCCCATGTCGATCCTGCCAGCGTTGCAGCCACCCCTGGTTAAGCTGTAGTCAGCATCTTCACTCTCTCTTCCTTGTGAAGATCCTGTTGGTCTTCTTGGCCTGATGAAGGAGGATGGTGCCTGAGATGGGTATGTCAAGCTCTCTAGACTTGCAGAACCAATTGAATAGTTCCTGGTCCAACTCTGATCCTCCCAAGCTTGACCCTCTTCCTCTTCATCCTTCATTGGAGTTGACAGTGACGATGAAGCTCTTGATGTTCTCTTCATCCTTCAACATCCTCTCAGAGTTGAACCGGCGATGCCTGTATCCTTGCTGATGGTCGCTTGAGTTTCACCATTCCGTATCCGTTTAATTATGTGTAGCTTCTCTCTATGGAATAACACTTCCGCTTCGGCATGGCGGGCTGAACTGAACAGAGCAAAACAACTAACAATTTGAAGATTTCTCGGCTGGTAGGTGATGAAGATGTCGAAGAACTGGTACAGGAGATGTAACGGGAGCTTAGATTTAAGTTGTTGACAACTCTTCCTAAAGGATGTGGGCGGTAGAGCACGCGAACATTAGTTAATCTTGTACAGTACAGTACTGTACTTACGTTGTTGTATGTGTTGTATGGTGTTAGAAGGGAACATGAACGTGAGTTACAGGAGATACGGATGCTATGATGATTTGAATTGAATTGATTTTGTTCATCTCAGCTTCGCCATTTATACGGGAAAGGTGCGAGAAGATGACAGCTCGTGAGTATTTTCACAACACAGGGCGATGACAGCTTGAATTTTTTCGCCATCTTAGCGCTATTTTGGACTAACTTTGTCTCTATTTTCTCACTTTTTGCTTTTAAACATGAAATAGTAGTATTTTTTGGGGTCCAAGGTGTATGAGCGTTATATCAGTACAAGCGCTATAACGTTTAGCGTTATATCGATTTTCCACTGTACCACACGAAAACAGACAATAAATAAAGACAATTTCAACAAACAGTGAAACAAAAACACTATGGTACTGTGCATGTGCACACACACCCCCCAACTAGGCCAAAGGAGAGTGCTTTTGAGCTGTGTGACACAAGGGCTCAGAAGATACAAACGAGGTTGGCAAGTGAGTGGGCATGAAAACGACAGGCAGGCAAAACCACGAGGACACAGCAGGAGGGCGCGCTCGGTTTCACCACGTGGTCCAAATGGGTGCTTCTGGCTTCTGAGGGCGTGAGCTGTTATATAGTGCCCTCTATGTTGTCACGTGTTCCAGTCCTCGGGGTGGTGGTTAAGAATCTTACGATGGCCATCAACAAATGACGGTTGGTGCTTCGCACATCCCTCATCGATTGACATGGAGGTGGAGCAATCTCCCCACGTCAGCGGCTATAGGTTTAAAACCAATAGTTTCAACTATCTTTTTTTTGTACACTATGTCGAGACTCGTGTAAGAGTCAACACACAACATATAAAAAGGCAGGAGACAAGAGGGGCGGGAGAGAGAAGCACAAAACAGTGGGGTACAACAGAGACGATAGGAGATCTGTGGAAGGGAGAGGGATGTGACAGGGTAAACAAGAAGGACACTACCGGGATTTTCAAGGAAGGAAAACAGGGAATTTAAGAAGGTGGGTTTGGGGTGGTGTAACACGGACAGAAAAAGATCAATATCTTGGATGGGGAAAGATATGAGATGGTGGTGAACAGCTGTTTTGAAGACCTGGAGGGAGGAGTGAGATTGAAGACAGTGTGAGAGTTTATTCTAGAGGCAGGAAAAAGGAGGATTGAAACAGTGAAGGTGAACAGTGATTCTTGATTTTGGCAGTTTTACCAGAAGGGTTTTTTTTTGGTGACCTTGAGCAACCCTGTGGAAATATAGGGGGGACAGAGCACAGATAGAGCGGGGGGGGGGGGGGGTGCATGGCCGGAGAGGAGACGGTAGAAGACAAACACCGACCTGCTGCGGTGAGAGAGAGAGACCCAAAGAATCAGCCTCATCGCAGGAGATACCAATGATCCTAAAAGCCTTGGTTTTCCACGGCGTGAAGTAGGGCTAGGTGTGAGGCAGGAGCACCACCCCAGATGGAAGAACAGTACCCGCATCAGACTGCTGAAAGTTTGTAAGTGGCAAGAAGCACAGGTGGTGTCAAGGAAGGACTTTGACATTATGTAGGATGCTCGACGGCAGACTGGCTTTGGAGGCCAGCTTGCAGATGTGGCTTTCCCAGGAAAGATCGTGGCAGATAGTGAGGCCTGAAAGCTTGACTGAAAGGACTTCTTCAGGGGGATTGTTGAGAAAGTAGATTGGGGGGGGGGGGGGGTTCCAGACGGTCCTTTCGGAGAGACGTAGTGAGGGTGTAAGATTTGTCAGGATTGAAAGACATATTCCAAGTCTTTGACTAGCTTGTGATGTTATCCAGATCTGCATGGAGTGAAGAGGCTGCTGCCTGCTGATCGGAGGGATGAGAGATGGTACGGCAGAGGGTGAGGTCATCAGCAAAGAGATAAAGGATTTTCCAGGTAGTTGGAGAGATCATTGATGAAAACCCGAAAAAGCACATGGCCAAGTACACTGTCTTAAGGAGCTCCAGCCTGGACAGAAAGAGATGAGAGAATTCCATTCAGAACCACGCGTTCACTGCGAGAGGAGACGAAGTCCACGAGCCATAAGTGGAGATTGCCTTGGATACCATAAGAAGAGAGTTTATTGAGCAATGCGGGATGCCAGACCATATCGAAAGCTCACGATATGTCTTGGGAGATGGCTCTGATCTCATGTTTGGTATTTAGGACCTCCATTGTTGGGAAAGCAAAAGCAGCATGTCCAGGGTAGGGTGACCTGGTCTGAATCCAAATTGATGGGTGGAAATCAAGCCATTGGAGAAGAGGAAGGATTTGATGTCAGAAGTGATGATGGATTCCATGACTTTGCTGATGATTGGGAGCAGGCTGATTGGTCTGCAGTTGCAGGGATCAGTTTTTGCACCTTTTTTAAGTGGAGCAGTAATGTTTGCTGATTTCCAAGCAGATGGCAGATGACCTTGAG
>CM068952.1:51616586-51630436 GCA_035128595.1 Eptatretus atami
CAGCAAGGTTATGGAATCCATCATCGCTTCAGACATTAAATCCTTCCTCTTCTCTAATGGCCTGATTTCCAATCATCAATTTGGTTTCAGACCAGGTCACTCTACCCTGGATCTGATGCTTCTGCTCTCCCAACAATGGATGGAGGTACTCAATGCCGGACATGAAATCAGAGCCATATCCCAAGACATCGCTGCTTTTTTGACACGTTCACCCTTGCTGATCACCCAACTTTCCATGTATCCAAGGCCTTCTCCACTCATGGCTCGCAGACTTCCTCTCCTGTCGCAGCCAACGTGTGGCACTAAATGGAATTCTCTCATCTCTTCCTGTCCAGGCTGGAGTTCCTCAAGGCAGTGAGTGTACTTGGCCATGTGCTTTTTGTGGTTTTCATGAATGATCTGTCCAACTTTCTGGAAAATCCTCTTTATCTCTTTGCTGATGACTCCACCCTCTGCTGTACCATATGTCATCCCTCAGACCGGCAAGCAGCAGCCTCTTCACTCTCTGAGATCTGGGTAAATCACAAAATGGTCCAACAGGTGGAACATCCCCCCCCACCCCCCCCCCATCTACTTTCTCAACAATCCTCTAGAAGAAGTCCTTTCGTTCAAGCTTCTGGGTCTCACTATTTGCCATGGTCTTTCATGGGAAAGCTACATTTCCAACCTGGCCTCCGAAGCCACTCCCCAACTGGGAATCCTCCGTCATGCAAAGTCCTTCCTCGGTCCACCTGAGCTCCTGACCACTGACAAAGCTTTTGTCCGCAGCCTGATGGAGTACTGCTCTCCCATCTGGCTCTCTGCTCCTGCCTCTCACCATTCTTGGCTTCACGCTGTGGAAACCAAGGCATTTTAAAGCATTGGTACTCCCCGCGATGAGGCTGAGTCTTTGGGCCTCTCTCTCACCACAGGCAGGTCCGGTGGGGTCTTTCTGTCTTCTATCGTCTCCTCTCCGGTCTCGCCCCCCCCCCCCCCACCTCCCTTGTTCTGTCTGCGATTTGTCCCCACCATATTTCACAGGATGCTCAAGGTCTGCCAACAACCCCTTTCTGGTAAAACTACCAAAATCACAGAATCACTGCTCACCTTCACTCTTTCATTCCTCTTTTTTTCCCGCCTTTGGAATAAACTCCCTCACTCTGTTCAATTCCCATTCTTCCCTCCAGGCCTTAAAAACAGCTGTTCACCACCACCTCTTATCGTCCTCCATCCAAATCCTCGATCTTTTCTATCCCCGTTAATCCATCCCAATCCCACCTCCTTCAAATCCCCTGCTTTCCTTCCTGAAAGTCCCTGAAATGTCCATCTTGTATACCCCGTGTTCCCCGCCCCATCCTTTCTCCCTTCCACAGATCTCCTAATATCTCTGTTCCCCACTGTTTTGTCCTTCCAACTCCTGCACATTGTTTGGGTGTGGTGGTTGGGGGGGGCAGAGAGAGGTCAGAGTTGGGAGGGGGGTTAAGGACATGGAGTGTGTGTGAGTGGTGGGGGTGGAGGGGTTAGTTACCTGAATTCAGGGGGGGTGTTAGGGAGCAGAAGTCACATTTTGCATGATGCAGAATTTCCATGGGTCCGTGATAGTCTCGTGTCTTTTGGGTCCTCCAGGTATTTTGGGTGCTTTGGATCTTTTTGTTGTTCGGGGTCCCCAGAGACTTTTGCCTCCTCTGGGTCCTTTGAGTAGTTTAGGTCTTAAGGGTCCTTGGGGTCTTTTGGTTCCTTTGTGGTCTTAAGGGTCTTTTGGGGCATTTTTTGGTCTCTGGGGTCTTTCAGGTCGTTTGTGTCTTTCAGATATTTTGGGTCTTTCGGATATTTTGTGTCTTAGGGGTCCTTTGGGTCTTATTTTAGGTATTTACGGTCTTCGGGGTCTTTTAGGTCTTTTTTTAAAGGTATTTTGGGTCTTTTTGGTATTTGGGGTCTTTTGGATCTTCAGGGTCTTTTGGGTCTTCGGGGTCTTTTCGGTCCTGTTAAGTATTTCAGGTTACAATTGTGGGTGATGTCAGGTCTGCTGTCCAACCAATGGGTGAAGAGCGGATATACATATACATACATACATACATACATACTTACACAATGTGTAAGCATACCCTGCTAGTAATGACATAAACTTCCATTATATATAGATTATTACCTTCGCAACCGATGGTGGATGGAGATTGTTTTCACGCCTGTCTGTTTGTCTGTGAGCAGGATATCTCAAAACGTTATGGACTAATTCAGATACATCTAATATATAAAGCTCTTTCTAACCACTGACTCTCTCTCTTCTCTATCGAGTGCAGCCTGTGGCTGCTGGTTGCATCATTGGTTGGGACGCGGCTATGCCGATGCAGTCCCCTTACCAGTGCACTGGTACTTTTTGCCGACCTCTCGGAAGGATGACAGGCTGAGTCAACCTCCTGGTGTATTAATTCAGCGGCCCTGGCCCATCCCCATCTCCTTGAGATTCCAATCAACCTGCTGCAACCAAAAGGCACATGGTTGGCCAGTTAGCCTCCTCCACCCACAAGGCTCCCTCGCTGAGAGAATCTGGTGAGCAGGATCAATGTCAGGAAAATGAGCCACATGTCCATACAGCCACAGCTGAGGGTAGCTGAGAAGTTCGTGGACAGGCTGAGTGGGGATTTGGAGGAGAATGGGTGTTTTTGGTGCCGAAGCACTCATTCTCTGAAGAGACCTGGTACCGAAGGAGTTAAGTCTCCATCTCAGATTCTTGGTCAGAGTCCATGTCTCATATCCATAGAGCAAGACTGGAAGCACTAAGGACTTAAATACTCGAACTTTCATCCTCCTGCATAGGTACCGACAGTGCCACACCCCATGATCAAGTGAATCCATGACTCCCTAGGCCCGACCCAGATGTCTATCGACCTCTGGCTCACATAATGCGGAGACATGAATATCACTGCCAAAGTAAGTGAATCTCTCTGTGACTTCAACATCCTCACCACAAACAGGTACAGACAAGATAGCAGCATCCGATATGTCATTGAAAGCCTGGATCTTAGTTTTGACCCAGGAAACCTGTAATCCCAGTGGCTCTGACTCCTCATTTAGTGCCTGGAGGGCCCCCATAATGATATCCAGTGTCTCCGCAAAGATGACTGCATCATCTACAATATCAAGGTCAGAGATCTTGACATTCCCAAACGATGCACCGCAGCTTGATCTCTCCACCATCCTTCCCAGAATCCAATCAATACAAGCGCTTAAAAGTGTGTGGGCCAGGACACACCCATGACAAACTCTAGTAACTAGAAATAAGTCAGAGATGGAACCACCACACCTCACAGCACTCTCAGTACCAGAATATAGTTCAGAAATTAGATTGATCAGTTTTGGTGGCACCCCAGGAAGACCGAGAATCCTCCAGAGGGCATCCTAATTCACTGAATCAAACGCTTTGTGGAGATCAACAGGCTGTGAGCAGCCCCTGTTGAAATTCTCGCCTGCATTCGGCGAGGACCCGAAGATCAAGGATAAGGTCAATCGTTGACCTCTTTGGTGTAAAGCCCGACTGCCCTGGGTGCTGGTGCTCAAGCAGATGGTGGCAAACCCTATCAATAATTATCTTAGCAAAGACCTTGCCCAGCACTGAGAGCAGCGTCACCCCTTGGTCATTGTTACAGTCTGAGCAATCACCTTTCCCTTTCCAGAGAGGGACAACAAGGTCCCTCTTCCATTCAGTTGGGATAATGCCTGGGCACCAGAGTGCAGAACTGGATGCAACACCACAAATGCAGCATTTCCACCAGCCTTGAGAAGTTAATCATGGATGCTACAGATCCCAAAAGCTTTACTACCCTTCAACTGATTCACACCAGCCTGTTTCCACAAACAAAGGCGGTTCACAGTTGATTGTAGGGTCGGCAATAGGCATATACAGTAGATATGGGAGACCCATCCTGAAGAGAGATGGCTGCTTGCAGTCCCTGCCAATCTGCCCGAGTGAACTGCCAGACTCGCCAACACTGAGGCAGCTCTCTGAGAATAGCCAGTGATGTTGACTTTCACAAGCATATGATCAGATGAACCAATTGGAACTAGAATGGCACTCTTCGACGTTGCAACGTCGACAGATGTGCCTCCGCTCACATTATTACATCATTATACATAGTGTACCAAGTTTGATTTAAATCCCTTCAGTTGTTCTCAAATATCACATTTTTACCTGACATGACCTTTGACCTCTTGACTCCATCGTCTAATCTAATTGGTTTATGTATACATCATTATACATACTTGTACCAAGTTTGACTGATCCCTTCAGCCGTTCTTAAGTTATCTCGGTAACAAAAACCTATCACGAACGCACGGACGGATAACCTGAAAACATAATGCCTCCGGCGACCTCATTGGCAGAGACATAACTATTGAAGGAAGAATAGGAAGAGGCAGACCTTGTATGTACCTGATGGATGGGGTAAAGGCTGAAACCAAGTCGTCACTGCTCGAGCTTTGGAAAGAAGTGCAGGATAGGGATGTTTGGAGAAATATGATCATGAATGTCACCAGAAGTCAGCCACTGGTGCTGATAATTTTTAATTCCAATGGGTGTGTGGACAGAAGTGACTGAATATTTTGTGGTTATAATAATTTTTCATTCACAGGTGTGCCCTACAAAATGCCATGATAAGTTATTTATACACCTTAACAAGGAGTTCGTCCAAGGTGAAAATCTCCCTTGAGGGGGCGGGGTAAATGGTAAAGGAAGTCACAACTTCCGTCATATGACCCCTTGTCCCCCTGTCAAGTTTAGTTGAGATTGGATAAGTGATGACTGAATGTGTCACATTCAGACAGACAGATAGACACCAAATTGTGTATTTTAGAATAAAATCAGAACGTCTTTTTTCTTTATACACAAAGTCAAAGCTGTTGAAGAGCTAGGACGCAACAGAACAAAAGGAAGAGCAGAAGGGGGGTGGGGGTGGGGGAAGAACACTAATAGCAGGGCTGAGGGACAAATAGAGGGAGACAAACAGGGGATGTGGTTAAGAATGAGATGGAGGGCAAGATGCAAGGGGTAGACAAGATAGATACAGGAGCAATCTCTCAGGAAAGAAAAATCTGGAGATTTGAGAAGGGGGAGGGAGGCTTTATGGGGGTAGAAAAGATCATGGTGGTGGATGGGGGATGATCTGAGATGGTGGCTTCTGAGATTTTTCTAAAAACATGTTTTCACTTTGTCATTGTGGGGTATTATGTTTAGAGCAGTGGCAAAATTTTTTTAAGTTTTATCTATTTTAAATTCAGGTTGTAACACAACAAAATACGACAAAGGTTGAGGGGTGTGAATACTTTCTGAAGGCACTGTACCTGCATAGTGCATACTCCAGCAAAAAATAAAATATAAAGTATATGTACATAATTGACATCATTAATGCTGCCAAAATACCTATTAAAGTGGGATTTTGGTGAGGAAAGGTAAAAAGGTCAAATAGAGGAGTGGTTACACAGTGAAGGCCCAACTGTTTCCTCATTTCTGCAAACACAACAAACATTTGGATGTTCAGCAATACCTTTGTGTGCTTGTAGCAGTGGTATCTCTCACAGCACGAGCCGCTTCAGAGGCAAAGTCAAGCGCCCCGGCGATGGGTTTGGTCACTGTGCCCACCACCCCACGGCTAAGACTGCTCACAAAGCCCGAGAGGCCCGAATCAGATCTCATACCTTCAACGGTGCCCGTAACAACACTGGTAAGCCCACCGACGATGCCTAAGAATTTTGAAAAGCAATAACAGATATAAAAGAAGGGAAACAATCAATTAGAAAACGAGAAAAGAAAAGTATCCACACAAATATTAAGCAAAAGTTGTGGCAAGCAGACTGGGGTTAGTAAAAAAAAACAAAAAACATGCATGACAACATACACCATGAAGTACTCAACAGATGATGAAAAACTGGTTCTGGATTCAATCAAAGTTACACCGTGGTGAACTCACATAGGTGCATGAAGCTGTCTAAAGAATAGCGTACCATGGGCGAGACCATAGACCCCTGCAACAAGGTGGTCTCCGGTGCGTACTGCCTGGCTGTGGATTTGCTCCCGCTCTGATTGGTGTCGCTGGTCCATGGTAAGTCCCAAGCTGGCAGATAATGAGCCTGCCACCTGTTTGTACCCCGAGAAGCAAAATGATAGCATATAATTTAATAAAATTAGAAAGAAAAAAAGCCTCCCCACCCCCAAAACAAAAACACGCAAGGTAAGAGAGGATCATATAATTCAGAGCAACAAACCCCGTGCTTCGCTTTAACATCTGCTTGTAGTGGAATTATTTGTGCAACATGTGACACCATTATAATTGCTAATGGGTGGGCCAAGATCTTAACTCATGCAAAAAAATTTAGTTCATGACTTTTAAAAACTTCCAGATTTTACATTTTATGATATTGTTACAAAAATGACTCCAAGGGGTTAATAAATGCTAAATAGTTATTATTATTAATGCATCGTTATTTTCTTAATGAGTGTTTAGCATAAGCGCAGAAGTAATTAAATGTACTGATCAGGTTTGAGTCGCTTATGTAATAGACAGACACTGTGCATCCACCCCATTGTTTATCGAAAAACCTACATCCCAATTGGCCCTAATTTCATGTCTTTTATCTTTTTTATCTGTTATGTGTCTTTTCACAACACACAAGGCCATTTTTCCTTGTTTCGGTGGGAAAATTTGGACCTCACTATCCCGGTCGTCATCTCACTATTCAGGCTTTGTGGCCCCCAAGAACATCGGTGGGGGGAGGGTGGGGTCAACTGGGGTCCACTACACCAATGGTGTATAAGGGGGGAGGGGAGTCATGGTCACCTGGTGATGTCGGCTTGGACCTGATAAGGGACGGGACGTGAACAGAAATGCTCTTTTGTAGTTCATGGGGATTTTCAAGAATGTAACCCCCGCGAAGGGCAATGTCCTCCTGTATACTGTATGCTGTATACTTGAACACTGCGGGAGGTATCGTGTTCTATGAACTCTCTAGTTGAGTGTCTCTGAGTCTCTTTCTGCGTTATTGGGTCTCTCTCTCAAGAGTCGACGAGGCTCTTTTGTTTTCTTCTTGTCTGTTGAAGAGCATGCTTAGTCTGTCTCTGAGTGTCTCTGTCAGGGTTGTTGAGTCTGTCTCTGACAGCCCCTCTGTCTGGGTGATGGAATAATGCCTGAGAGCTTGCACAGCCCACACACTCATCTGTCTGATTTCATCTTTTGTTCTCAAGTCTTTCTCTTTTGGTTTCTTTCTTTCTTTTATATTTTCACTTTCCCTCTCACACCTCTTTCACCTCCACACTTCACACCTTCTTCACCTTTCACCCTTGCACACCTTCACCTTGAATCCCAATCGCTACATTTCCGCCATCTGGCTGCATCGCCAGCCCCCCTTTGCCTCATACACCTCAAGTGTTTCCCGCGAAAACCTACACCAACTCCACGCCACAGACATTTCATCACCAGGTGCACAGAGAAGCATGGCACATTGGCGGCATGGGGGGAGGAACGACAGCGGAGCGAAGGACCATCTTTTGCAGAACATTGGGTGGCACGAGATCAACTGGGCTGGTGCAAGGTGTACAGGGACTTGACACATCCCCATCTTCTTCTTTCTTTCCTTATCTCTCATCTCTCTCTTCAGCTTTGGCCTATGTTGACCTAAAAAATAGTTGGTGGTTGAATTTAGTGAACTGATATGCAAATCCCCTTCAAATTTCTCGTCAATCAGATAAAAATTGACAATTTAGACATTTGGCCTCTGTTGACCTTTTTGCCCATGTTGGCCTCAAAAATAATTGGTGGTTGAATCAAGTGAGCTGATATGAAAATCCAGTTCAAATTTCAAGTCAATCGGATGAAAATTGTCAATTTTAGAAATTTTGACCTATGTTGACCTTTTGGTCTATCAATCCATTGGGACCATACTTTGTGCAGAGTGTTGGTGCTGCCTAAGCAGTCTCCTTGGCTATTGGGCACAATCTTGGATGGGTCGCCACTCCGACACAGGATACCAGCAAGCTCGCACTCATTTTGCCGACCTTGGAAGGATGACAGGCAGTCAACCCCACATGGTATTAATTCAACAGCCAAGTGGGATTTGAATTCAGGATCCTAGGATCGCAAGCCCACCACCCTAACCATTAAGCCAACACCCGGCATGAAAGAGTGACTGCTATATCACATGGTCATGTAACATGTGGTAAAGTTTCAATTTCCTGCACTGAAACGGTTTTCGATGTACGCCATACGTACGTACGACGTACACACACTACCGATCACTTAACCATGCTTTTCGCTTCACGAGTGCAGGGTAAAGAGAGGTGCTAATAGGCTATATGTACATGTGTTTACAAGTTCAAGACGCACCTACAATTTATTTTACAAAGTATGGATTAGTATTTACTTCTGACTATTTCGAGCTTGCATCCCACTGTTATCATGCAATTTCAAATACACATGTATGCTCATATGCAGAAACTCATGGGCACATCTCAAAACCAAACAGGTTATCAGTAAAACACTGACAACAGCAGGGTATCAAGTAGATCAATTCAGTACCCCGAGAAGCGAAAAACACAAAAGTAATCCAGCAATCCACCAAATTTTCTTTCATTCAGATTGCATGCAGTTGTACATCATGGCGCATTAAATTATGATGGTTTGTTCTTCTATGCAGATTGGTAAGCAGTGATTGTTGATGCCATACATTGTATGATTGTATGTCTAGAGAATCTTGTGGAAAAATGGTTTGGTGCATTTTTGGACATGGCGACTCAAGGTTGGTGGCCTTACAGTGTTTGCATCCAAACCCCTGGTTCAAAATCCCATATAAAATGTGTGTCCTTTGTCTATGAATGCCCTAGCAATCATGTAAAAGTACAATGGTCTACTAACATCTTTGGCCTGTTTGTGATTTATGTACAAGCTCCACCATGAGCCCCAGACAAATGTAAATAATAATTTTAAAAGGTTGTCTATCAACAGAAAAACAAATAAGAGTGTTGGTCTTTGCTGAGATGAAGAATGCAACTAAAATGTGGAATGACATGGCACTCTCTTTGCCCAGATTTAAATCCATGCAATTATTTTCTCTGGAGACAAATGAAGAGTCAAATCTCTACACAAAGACCACTCAACTGACTCATGAACCTTTGCACAAACGTTGTGGTGTTGTGCAACACAATTGACGAAGACCTGTACTGCAGAGTCGAGAATCATTTCTCCCATCAACTGGAGGAAGTGCAAAGGCAAAGTAGCAAGCAGTAACTTCGAAAATGTTGTTAATGACAATTAAATCTCTAAAGAATATTGTTCTCACTTTAATAAGATATTCTTGCATGATACACATGAAAACCTCAATACCGTTGCAAATGTGTCATCGTTTTGTGGACCACCCATCATTTTTGTAAATGAGAGGAAAAGTAGTTTACAAACCTTTGCGGTTGAATCTGAAACACCATGTGTGACCTGCCGGATGAGACCACCCACATTCCCATGACGTAAAAGTGATGTGACTCCCTCTGATACATCTGTAAGGAGTCCGACAGGGTTTCCCAGGAAATCCACAGATCCGAGGATGTTTACAGCCTGCCCAAGAAACTCCTGGCATAAAAAGGCAGCTATCAATGTGAGTTCAAGAATAATGAAATTGTTCCAAGACTTCAAATGGAAATGGCACTCGAAAATTACTTTGATTGGGAAAATTGTGTACAAAGAAGTGTAAAAACAGAAATAATATTAACAAAGAGGAACATATACAAAAATTTCAAATGAGAGAATCTTCTGTACAAGCTGAGAACACAACAAATTACCTCCCTGTAGTGCTTCAAAATGTCATTGAACAGGTTATCTGCTGTCTCGTAAGGGTGTACACGCATGTAAGGACGAAGTTCCACTGCAGCATCCTCAAAGCGCACAAATGGAATTCCCAGAGCACCCTTCAACATCTTGGTTAGGCAAAATGTAGAGAACAAAGCACAAAGGGAATTAGGAGGAGGGTATTTGTAAAGACAGGAAGAGGAAAATGAAGGGTTGACCTAAGGTAGCTTGTTAAGATTAAAAAGTTGTTTATCCAAGATGAAGAGGATGTACTCCATACATGATGGTCGATGTACCGATCACTGGGATGAACATCAGATGAAGAAAAAAAAAATGGTCACTTCAATTCCCATCTCTTGTTAATTTCTTCATTTTTCCCCCACCCCCTTAAATATGCAATTTGATTCTTAGCTTTACAATCGGCATCAGTCATTAAAGAAAATGATCAGAAACTTTTATTGAGTATAACACGTAGCACACATGGATTCAGTGGAACTTGTGTACAACAGCAGCAATGTTTTTTTTATACAAGCATATAAGCTCATGGAGGAGATAAAGGACAAAGGGCAGCAGGTTCACAAGCTAGCAAGTGCAACAGGGAGGGTGAGGGATGGGAGAGGATTGGGGGGGGTGGGATTGGACATCCACAACATGGGTAAACAGATGAGGTAGTTAATCTATATAATAACGTGCAAAAAGTGTATAACATATATATATATATATATTATATATATATATATATATTGGGTCGCCGAAATAGGTTGGGTCGCCGAAATAGGTGACCCTTATTGTCAGTAATTCTGTCTGTTTGTTTGGATGTTTGTTCGTTTGTCATCAGCATAATTGGTAGTAAACGTGGGCGGATTTTGACCAAACTCGGGTGGTAGGTACATCTTATGACCTCGTGCTTTGGAATTGTGATGGTTGCTAGGACGCTTTGGTTCCCTAGCAACAACCGAAAAACCTGAAAATCGTACCGTTCACGCGAAATCAATTCCGAAAGCCATTATCCCACGTAGGGTTATGAAATTTGGCACGAATGATCTACAGGTGATGCTCTATCAAATATATTCCGTTTTTGTGATATATGGAATACTTTACCCGCAGCGCCCCCTACAATTAGGGTATGCGCGAAAATTGGCGAAAATGAAGGCCCCTAGCGACCAGGTGAGTGCATCGATACGAATGAAACTTTGCAGGTTCATGGTACTCAATGAGTACTACAACTTTGCCTCAGGACATATTGACCATTTTGCTTAGGTCAGGGTCAAATGTCAATTAGTGCAAAAATCGATAATATGCGAGAGCTGGAGGTACCTTCGCGCCAAATGCTACTCCTCCTAGGGTTATGGTCGGATGGTCATGAAAATTCACACTAATCGTCTAGAATACATTGTGCACAAACGGTCGAGCCGGATTTTCGATTTAGATCTTTGTTCACCCACAGCACCCCTCGAACTTTGGGATTTCCGATTTCAAACCGCATTTTCGGTACTTTTCATTCAAATGGATACCGAGTAGTTATCAGTAGATGGAACTGGATGAGATTTGATATGCATAATCTTAGGTGATTCCCTATCCGCTATATGACATCCATTTTGCTCTATATCTTATAGTTTCCATGCTCGGCGACCCATCTCCGCCTACCGGCTTGTGTTATATATATATATGTATATAATATATATATATATATATATATATATATACATACATATACATACATATATAACATATATATAATAACATGCAAAAAAAAGTTAACCAAAATAAACTCCCTCCTGATGCCTTTCGCCCACTACAACCTATCCCAATTGACGGGGGCCCCGATCACTACGGAGTGCGATGTTTCGATTTCTGTGTCACGGTCATCATCGTCAGTGATCTACTACAATATACTAGAGGAAACGAAAGACCAAGAAGGAGCCGAAGAAGTAAAGAGCAAAGATGAGTCTCAGAGGAACCTGGACAGGATTGGGGTTTCACCCACGACTCCACAACCCTCAAACCCATCCAGGCGCAGCTATGTGAGCCTTACAGAAAGATTTCTGCAATAATTCACTTCTCCTTTGAGAGATAGATAATGAAAGAGAAAGACGCAGAGAGTAAAGGGATGAGAGAGAAGAAAAAGCAAGAATTAGAATGAATAAAGAGAACTGCAAAAACAACAAACAAACAAACAATATATATATATAATATTATATATATATTTATTATATATATTCTATATATATAAATATAATAAAAATTATAAAGAAATGTCAAAGGAACAACGAACAAAGATGTCGGGAAGAATCCTTACAGATAGATTTCAGTAATTACTCCCCAGGTTCAAACGCAGCAACAAATACAAGCTACCAGAGGTCAGTCAGTGGGAAAGCACAGTCCACATGGCATCAGAATATGGTACAAACATAATGAAATGGAAGACCAAGAAGGAACCTGAAGAAGTAAAGAGCAAAGATGGAGGCATCAGGAGGAACCTGGTAGGATTCGGGTTTCAGCTGCTACTCCACGACCTTCAAACACATCTAGGTATTTGTGTAATTGGTATTTAATAATTTGGTATGCCAGATAAAGCGCCAAAATTAAACAATCTGCCTGGGGCTCTGCTCGACCACTTCAACCAGGCAGATTTGTGGTGGCATGTATTCTTAAATGCCACTTCACATGCAAATTAACTAGCAGAATTGAGGGCTCTTTTCTTTTGACATTCCCTGCCAGGTGGCGTGATGGCCATTTTAGACCACACCCCATTACAAAATACGAGTCACACACACACACACACACACACACACACACACACACACACACACACACACACACACACACACACACACACACACACACACACACACACACACACACACACACACACACCACTTTGTTCCTCATACGTTTCAAAACTCCTGGGCCAGTTTCCCTGAAATTTGCTGTACTAGTACCTATTACTAGTCAGCAATTCCACAGATTGCTGCATTCATTTTTACATGTAGGTCAATGTCACAAGTGAAACTTTCAGTTATTAATTAACCAGCAGGGGTACCCGGTGTTGCCTGGCAACATCGGGTCCCTCTTCCCACCCACCCCTTCCCCTGCCTCCTTGCACCTCACCCTTTGAGGGACAAATTCATTGATTATCGCTGAAATAATGATACTATAGATGTTTATCCTCATCGCCATGTCATGAATCTGGGGTGTGTTCAGGTACCAAGTCTCTTGTAGAGCGCTTGCCAAGTGACTTAAGCACTCAAGCAAGCACTCCATTAGAAACCGTTGATGAGGAACGGCTGGCTTGGCAAGTGCTAGCTCGCTGCTTGGTAACTGAACACACCACAGGACATCTCAACAGCATACAGTACATACAAAACACTGACAAAAGGACATTAAAAAAATTAAACACTTCAAATATTAATCATGAGTATTTTCATTGCAATGAAAACGTACCTTGTTCAGACCCACATATCCACCCACCGGCACAAACTCAGCTTTATATATTAGATTCGGTGACAGTGAGACACTTCGTACGAAACTGCCATGTTTGCATATTTCCTACTCTTCTTCGTCTTCTTATTCGTCTCTTCCTTCCCTCTCATAGTAATCAGCAAATAAACTTTCTATCCTCTATCATATCATTTCTCCATGAGTTTTCGGATGTTATAAAAAGGGCTCCAATTATTAATGCATTCCTGCTATATTGTAGACATCACTGCATGATGACGTCATGTGTAGGGACAACTTTTTTCATACTTCACACGGAAGCAAACACGGGATTTTTTGCTTGTAACAGTCATTGCAAATTCCTGTACGCAAACATTGAGTTATAAACGACATGTCACTGTCTCACAGACAGAAAGTAACTTACGTTTGACGTCCCACAAAGTTATTTATTTATTTATTATTTATTTATTTTTTGTTAATGACATCAGTATTTTCTTTCCTCTGCATAATGAGAATTACCGTACCTTCATTGGGTGATGTATATTCGACAGCTGCCGTGATCGTTGTGGATAAAACAGGTATTACTTCATTTGAGTTGTAATCAAAATA
>CM068952.1:51634614-51650395 GCA_035128595.1 Eptatretus atami
CACTGATTAGTTTGTTTGGTCCAACAAAAGCTATCTCAGAGGTCTTACCTCCTCGTATCATACGATGGTCACTTTCACTCTCGGCTTATAATTACGACATTACGTGCAGACCTGGCTCCACAATTTCAAATGCAGACGCCATGAGTCGCCTGCCACTTCCGGACACAGTGTTTAACGGAAATCGCTTTTTTGTATTTGCGATGACTCCACCCTCTGCCGTGACATCCCTCATCTTTCAGATAAGGCAGGCAGCGGGTCTTCCTCTCTTCAGACCTTGACAAAATCACAAGCTGGTCCTACTGCACTTGGAATGTCTTCAATCCAGACAAATCTATCTCTCTATCTCTATCTCTATCTCTCCCGGCAACCCCCCTCCACCTATCTTCTGTCTTTAATCCTCTTGATTAAGTCCAGTCATTCAAATTCCTGGATCTCACTATCAGCCATGATCTTTCGTGGGAAAACTACATTCAAAGTTGGCCTCAAAAGCCAGTCGCCAACTGGGCATCTTTCCATCCTAAAAAGTCTTTCCTTGGCATACCTGAACTCTCTACCTACAAGGCCTTCATCCAAGCTTGATGGAATACTGCTCCTCTCTGGACAGTGCCCGTGCCTCACACCTTGCTTTCCTTGATGCCGGGGAAACAGGCCTTCGACATCATTGGAATCTCCTGAGATGAAAGCTGAGTCCCTGGTACTATCACTTTTGCTTCACAGACAGGTCGGTGGTCTCTGCCCTTCTGCCATCTCCTTTCTTGCTTTGTTCCCCCCCCCCTCCCAATTCCCCTACAGGCCACACGCATCCACAATCATTGTCCATCCAAAACCATTGATCTGTTCTTACCGCCATTACCCCATCACCACCCCAATCCCACCTCCTTCCAAATTTCTAGTTTTTCTTTCCTGAGTGTTTGCTTCTGTATCCATTTTGTCCACCTACCAGTCCTTCCCTACACCTCATTCCTACCTACAGCCATTATTTGTCCAAGCCTTCCTCTATTTTGTCCTTCACTCTGCTGTTGGTGTTTCCCTCCTCACTCTGCTATTTCTTTTGTTCTGTTGCTTCCTGATTCAGTTTCCAGCTCCGTGAGCCTTGACTTCACAAAAACAAACAATGCAATTAACCGCCAGGATGAACAACAATTGGAAGAGATCAATCCAGGACATTACACTTAGCTTTGAAGTTTTCATGGAGCTGCCAAAATCTCCAAGAAACTACAACAGTGTCTCCACACTGCAATATCTGGGTTCTCAGCACAATCTGAACCATTTTATAGTCATTGAATGGAGACCTATTGGAGCAGGATGTGGAAGAAATTTTATTACAGAAATATATAACTAGGCAAATTGCAAAACTAAGCCAAAACGACACAGAACAGAATATCCAGCACACCCATACAGTGACAACAAAATGTTTAACTGTGATTGATCATACTCTGGAAAAAAAACTGAGAAAAGGGAACCAAAAGAAAAGGTTATTTATTTTAAATAAACAAAAAGAGTTTAAAATACCTGTGGATAAAATATGTTGCACAACTCTCAAAGGAAGTTTTGTAATTTGAAGTAAAATAAATACAAATACTGTCAAAGTTTGTTTAAAAGTTGAACACAAGTTTTCCTGGAGATGTTTGTCTCCCTTCGCCTATAGCTATTTTCTGGATCTTAAAATATTTCTTTTATTTTCGCTGGAAATGTCGCATCAGTTTATTTGTACTTTCAGGAAGCAGGAAAGCGTTCTCAGCTCTGGCGTCTTACTGGCGATGGTTTTCTTCGCCATGAGGGTTCATCAGTGCCAGAAGCTCCACGGCCGGACAGACTGGACGAATCCGTTCGGTGGAAGCCAGAAGATCAGGAACCAGCCTGGTTTGGTTTTGGATATCACTGGTACAGTGCCAGGCCATGAGGGCAGGTGAGTAATGCTGTTATAAGGCTAAATTAGTAACATGATTTTGTTTCTTTATTCACTTTTTGAAGCAACATTATTTACAAATGTTTGTTTGCAGTTCGGAGCTCTGATCATTCGTTCTCCAGACCGTCGACGCAGAGCTACACAAACGTGGACCTTAAAATGGGGCAATCTACTTGTGGCTGACTGGCCTTGTGGTGCAGGTTTGTTTTGCAAAATTAGATAACCACTTTGAGCACAACATATAATCAACATTATCACCTTAAACACCAATTTAAATGATGACGACAATCACTTTTGTTTAAAGCATTAGCAAAATGTCTTGTTTTTGTATTTATAGGTGCAAGGTGGAGTGGGGGGTCTACACGAGGGTGCACAGCTGGAACTTGCACCGACTCGTGTGGTGGGGGTGGTGTGTTGGAGTGGCAGCTGAACAGGCATTTCACAACCAAGAATGCGAAAGGCTCTGGCGCACTTCTCCTGCAGATTGTGCCTGAGGACAACGAGGGTTCTGCAGGTAGAAACTAGAAGGGCACTCGGTGGAGCACATACCTCCGCCACGTAATGCCTGATCCATGAGAACATATCGGGCCAATTACATTTTTGAAATATCATTCTACACAGTACTATATCGTTTGTGCCCCAATCTCTCAATGGTGAAGAATCACTTTTGAAAATTAAATAATTATCGTATCCAGATCCGGATTCGGATCTTCACCAAAATCGAAAGATTCGTCCTTGCCACACACCCAACTTGTCCACCAAGTTTCATCCGAATCCGTCCACAACTTTTTGAGATACGTGCTGTATATTGTTTTGCCCTATCTCTCAATGATGAAGAAGCACTAAAAAATTCTCAGATCCAGATCCGGATCAGGATCTTCACCATATATAATCAATTTGTCCCTGTCACACACCCAACCTGTCCACAAAGTTTCGTCCAAATCCATCCATAACCTTCTGAGATATCCTGTTCACAGACAAACAAACAGCCAACAACAGGGGTGAAAAACATAACCTTCATCACCTTCGGTGGTGGAGGTAATTATGTTCATTCTATGTTCGATTGTCTTTTATTTGATTACACTTTCTTTTCTTTTGTCCTGATCTGTTCATTTTATTTTTAATGTTAATGATCTAATCCCCCCTCTAACAGTTTATATTCTGTATTGAACAGCAAAATTGTGCAGCTCCTTTTTTCAGGATGAAATAATAATGACTTCATTAATACTCAGAATTTTCCTTTGTTAGCTGTGATTGTACCTTTTTGGCTTTGGATGACTGACTTGCAGTAAATCAATATGGACCAATGACACTGACGTTAGACATCTGCTGTGGGGGGGGGAGGAAAGTGTGATTTTAAAAAGAAGTATGAGGAGAGGAAGAAGAAGGGAGATTTTGGGAGTTGAGCAGAGAAAGTGGAAAGGCAGTGTGAAGAGAAGCAGAATAATAGGAATGGGAGAAGAAAATAATAGAGAGAAATTGATCAGAGAAGTTTGGGAATGGGGAGCTCATTAAGTTTCTCTTTTTTTTTTCTTTGTTTTTTTTAAATTCATCATCTGTAAATGTCACCTTGTTTGGAGAAATGTCAATCTCTTTATCACAATTTTCAACAAAGTTGTTCAGATGCACTGAATCATTTGTATGTGAATAAGGAAGGATAGGGAGGGAAGGAGCATGTGATTGGTGGATGTTGTTTATTTGGACAAATGATGCTGTGCTTACAAATAATTAACTTCAAATTGAGCAAGAACCTTATTGCAATAACTGTGCACTTTGCAACCTTCTTAAGCATATCATTCTGATTTTGGAATTTTGGAGAAGTCGGTCACATAGTAAGTTAATGGCTTTAATTATATTTTTACAGGTTACAGACATGAAGCAAGGACGGCCATCTCGTATGGCCAGTGACCACAACAGACCCTAAGGAGCACTGAAAATGACAAAGAACTGCAGTGGACACTGAGATGAGGTAGTTTGTTCTTCAAAGTTTAGCTGTTGACCGACTTGGTATTTACAAAGAATATCAGTTTATTTGTACAAATACACATAAAATGTCCAATTTGTTAAAGTGGTTCTGCATTGTTTAATACCATAAGTAAATAAAGTGTCATTTACAGCAGTGATTATTTCTCACGTCTTCTGGTGGAAAACATTATGAGGAAGAGATGAGAGGAGGCATGAACCACAACAAAGATAAATGAGTGATATGACATTATTGACGGCATTGTTAGTTCAATATTCTTAATTAAAGATATGTTTGTAGGTTTATGTGAAAGATGGCAGGTGTGTGGAATCTCTCTGATTGGTGGTGTGCGAGATTCAACGAGGAGTCGCATTTTTTTGCTTGCGTGGTGTACATGACATTTCCAGCCAACATCTGCTGGAGCCACAGCTTGGAAGTCAGTGTTGCAGATGTGCAGGTGTGTTACCATTGCTGGTAGTTGAAATTTTTAAAGGCATTGATTTGAAATCTCACTGTGTGAATTTTTTTTGTATAACGTTGCTCTTCGGTGAAGTTTTTTTTTTTTTATTGTTTTAATCTTGTGATCATCATAGGCAAGAGCGAGCTGAAGAAAAATATTCCAAACCTGAAGAGTCGGATGCATGCTTTTAGCTTTCATATACGAGCCTTCAGAAAAAATTCACACCACTTGACTTTTTCACATTTTGCTGTTTTACAGCCTGATTTAAATTGATTGAAATTTTCGATTTTTGTTGTCACCAATCACACAAAATACCCCATAATAAAAATACAAATTGGGAATTGCTTAAAACAGCTACGAGGGCAAAGAAAAACTGATTGCTTGTACAGTGCTCGAGATTGTAAACAGCTTTCTTCGATTTGTTGGTGATATTTGAGTGTATTTTTTCTTTCCCTTTTATTTTAGGTATAACAGTATATTCAACATTGCATACCGTTATATCGATGTGAAAATTTATACTGATATAACCGGTATGTTGATATATCGGCGGATGTAATTAAAAGGCTGTTCATTTAATTGTCATGTTTTGTTTCATGACAAGTTTAGTTCGCTCCACTTCTTAACAGAATGGATGGTGTGAGTTAGTTTTGTAACACAATTTAACCAGGCTTTTACTCCAGGATTGTATTTACTATTGCATTTTCATTGCATGAGAGGAATTGGAAACCGGACGCCTTCAGATATTGACACGAGAAAACTCTTTGATATATTAGAATTAGATCAAATGGATTGGGTATTAAAGAGGTGGGGCGATACCGCATGCCTTCGGATATGGACAAGACGAAAAGCTTGATAGATAAGGATTATAATCAAGATGACGTATTTTAATTAATGTTGGTCTATAATTCATTTCAGAACATCTTGTAATTGCACTTTCATCCTGTATCCTGTTTAAAAAATAAAAATCTTAAATCACATAATTATGGTTTGGAATATGGTTCATCTTTGTAACGCTGCTTTGGCCATAGATTGTTTTGTAATTGCCTCTCACAACAGTTCATAGGTAAAGAGATTTGTACAGAGAAAACATACTGGTTTAAAGGAGAATGAGTTGCTCATAGGGAAACATTTTATGGAGTTCCTAATCTGTACTCCCTGTTATCATGTGTACTAATTGCTTTTGTGAATGAATTGTGGTATTACATATCATCCTAGGTTGATAACCAGCTGCTGAATGCTGGCCAGGAGGTGTTCTGAGTGTTGCTACTTCTTTCAAGTGCTTCTTCTCCCCGTCATAACACTCGGTCTGACCTCAGCCTGCCTTGCAGCTTAGTGCGGTGAAAGCATCCAGCACAAGTCCACTCACTGATATCTTTAAAGTAAGTTTAGTGGAGATTAAAAAGCTAAAAATAATCGTTTTTTTAATTAAGATTTAGTTTCAGGTGACCTGTTGTGACTTGGAACTAATAAGAAATATATCAACTGATGGGAAGTTGCTGCTTTGTTATTTAAATTGCAATTCACACTAAAGGTGCAATTTACGTTCTAAAAAGTTGCATCTCAAAAAAATTTTTGAAATGTTAGCCAGGAGCACACTGGGTTAAAATTTTGAATGCAAACTTTGTCGGTTTCGAAGTTGTCACAAATAATATAAGAAAGGAGTTATCTTACCAATTTAAAAAATAATAATTCTGAGAATAGTTTAAAACGGAACCCAATTTTTTATTTACCATGATCTAAAAGCTGTAGTGGAGCACACACCACACACACACACACACACACACACACACCAACACACACACACACACACACACACACACACACACACACACACCGATGGTTGACAGTGCGCTTTGCGCTTCCCTCTTGCTTGGGATGGAAAGGACGGCCACACCGAATACGAGTTTAAAGGCAGCGAAAAATATACTGAGGTGGAAATGCACCTTTGATGGGAACGAGGATCACCCACGAGGGGCCGATATCACGCCGTTCAACATGCCTTTGTGATGCAGCCTGCCCTGCAACTTGGTGGATTTTTTGACCCCATCCTGCCAAGAATGAAGCCTGATCTTTATCCAATCCCCTTTTCGAATTCCACCCATGAAGATGAGAGAGGCGAGTTTCGGTGGAATTGGGACTGCGCCGTAATACCAGACTTTGATGGGAGTGAGAACCGAGCGAGGCGCCGTGTATGTGGTGCCTGGAGTCGCGCAGATCGACATGTGTTTGGGACGCGACCTGGCTTTACAGCTTGTTGAGGTTTGCCAACTCCATCCTGCTGAGGAGGATGAGATGAGAAGGAACAGAGACCGAACTACAGCGGGACCGCTGTGAAATGGATGACGGTAGCAGCGGGGTGCCATCTTCGAGCAGACATAGGTGTCCCCGGGTGGAATCGGGCGTACCCAGGCATACCCTTGCATACTCCGGAGGTCGTGTGAATTGATATCATCACCATTTCGGGGTTGGCGGGGAAATTGATGAGGAGATGGCTTGGTCCATGAGTTGTGGTTCCTTGCTGGGGTGAAATTTATACTTCGGGACCAGGGAAGGTTCCTTCAGTCTTTACAGACTCACAATGGAGATGACGATCCACAGCCAGGTAATTCCTGATCCACAAGAACTATCGGGCCCAATACATTTGAATATCTTGCTATATATCGTTTTTGGTCCTATCTCTCAATGGTGAAGAATCACTTAGAAAATAAATGTTTCTCGTATCCAGATCCAAATCGGATCTTCACCAAAATTATACAATTCTTCCTTGTCACACAACCCAACTGTCACCATGTTTCGTCTGAATCCATCCACAACTTTTTGAAGATACCGTGCTATATATAATCTTGGCCCAATCTCTCAATGGTGAAGAATTCATTCAAAAAAAAAATCACGATCCGGATTCAGAATCTTCACCAAAATTGAATCATTTTTTCCTTGTCATACACCAACATGTCCACCAGTTTCATCCAAATCCGTCCACAACTTTTTGAGATAACGTGCTATATATCGTTTTTGGCACGATCTCTCAATGGTGAAGAATCACTTAAAATTCGAGTAGTCGGATCCGGATCTGGATTCACAAAATCTATTAAATTCGTCCTTGTCACACACCGACCTGCCCACAAATTTCATCGGATCCGTCCACACTTTTTGAGGATATCCTGTACACAGACAAACAGACAGCAAGGGGTGAAAACATAAGTTCCGCACCGAATTTCATGCAAAGTGGAAGGAAGAGGGGGGAGGGTGGACACACAAACGCAAGGTATAGGGACATAACCAAGGATGGACATTGGAAGAATGGGCATGAGCACGAATGAGAGGAAGGGGAGGGGAGAGGTTACAGGGGTGAACAAGCAGGGTAACCAGCTTAAACATAGCAGAAGAGAAGCAAAAATGAAACAGAAATGGATAAGGAAGGAGTTCGATTGAGGGTTGGGAATTGGGATGGTGAAAGATGATTGGTGCAAAACATGACAAATGGTTATGCATGTCAGGAATGGGTGGGGGTAAGCTGAAACAGCCGAGGCAGATACACAAGCCAAAATAAACGAATGGGCACTTACAAAAGACATTGCAATAAGCACACGATACGAACAACAATCAACACAGTGGATAACAATCGATTGCAACAGAGACAGCCCCCAAACTGTTACTTAACTTTGAAGGCAGGTCGCTCAGAGAAGAGAAGCTGCACCACCAGATGTCTACAATGTTCTATTCAATTAAATAACCACTTTGAATTTTAGTTGTTCCAACTAAAGCTCGAACTGATATGAGCTTAACTAATAAACATAATGTGAAAATCATTAACAGAAAGTGCTGAAAAAAGAAAAGATACCAACATTTAGTGAGAAAGTGTCTTCCATATTTGAATTTGTAAAACATGACAACTACCTCTTTAACAACCTAAACCAGTATTGAGTTTGTCGAGTAGTTCAGATGTCTTTTGTCTGCCGTTCCCAGCGATGATGATGGGTCTGTGCGAAAGCTCACTGTGAATCTAGAGGAGAGATTCCTTTTGAAGCTCCTGCAGCTTTTGGATATGGGCAGGGTTGAAGATGGTAAGAAATCATGCATTTCATGTTTACTTTTCTAATACTCAACAAACCTTTCTTCAAAAGATATTAATGCTGGTTGTATATAGAAAAAAGCCTCCTACTCGAAAAAATTGCTACAAAGTTTCTCAACTGGTTTATTGTAGTATCAGGTGTGCCTTAATAACATATCAAAAGGTCTACCACACGTGTGACCAATGGAAAGGTCTAATTTTCAAGATGGCGTCCAAGATGGCCGCCAAATCCTTTAAATACCCTAACTCCTTCATTATTCATCCTAGACAAGTAATTTTGGTCTGCATGGTTTTTGCCCGGTCTTTCCGATTGAATGAGATCAAAAACGGTTTTCCAACCATTTTTCAATGATCTCGCTCCCAACGGTCTCAAACTCATGCACATTCACATCCTCTTTGGCGCATATACCGCTAACGATGTTTCTCAGAGATGTGTCGGAGAAAATGGCATGCAAGTGGAAAGTTTTTCCTTAATCTTTTCCAGGTCAGAGTGATCT
Source organism: Eptatretus atami (assembly GCA_035128595.1). Taxonomy (NCBI): domain Eukaryota; kingdom Metazoa; phylum Chordata; class Myxini; order Myxiniformes; family Myxinidae; genus Eptatretus; species Eptatretus atami. The sequence goes on from CM068952.1 coordinate 51,643,516, forward strand.
CGCGTTCATCCTTGCTTCTGTTTGATTCTCGGTGTGCTCGCTGGCCGTGTAGGTGAGCTCATTGAATTCCTGCCTGGCGTTGTTGTACTCGGATGTGATGGGTTGGACATGGTCCACAACGCGCACATTTCTTGGGTCATTCCACTTCCATGAGTCAAGCCTCCACTACCTCTTAAGGACTGCATCAATGTCTGCTCGATGACAAGGTCAGAGCTAAGGCCTGCCAGAACTGGTTGCTGCGGCGGATCACATGGAAACCCTTGGAAAATTCGACATATACATCATGATGTCTGGTCTCGAGTGCACATTTCTTGGATGTAAATATGCAGATTTCAGATAGTTGTAGTGTCCAGCGGCGGCAAATATTGGCAGGCAGTGCACTGCGCCGCAAGTGCATCATACACGATCCTGTACAATTCACTTGATCACCGCTCCAGGCAGTCTGCAGCATTCTCTAATAGTTTCACACAGCTGAATGGTTTTAGACCTTGTGCTAAGTTCTGCCTTCTTTGTGTCAATCTTTTCTTTGATTGGATCAACATATCCGATGCTACAGCACTCTCCAAAGTCGTTTCTTTCGACACCCAGGATGAGTACGTTTCTCCCACATGGGTCCACCAATGACTCTAACTGTGGGTTATCCTCCAGCAGGTCTGACACAACCAGGTGATTGAAGCGTCTGATTTCCACCAGCCAAATGCCACGGAAGCTCTTTGCACTGATTTTCCAGTCATCATATGCTGGACGGCATTTACAGATAGACAACTTCCATAATGTTCCTAAGTCCTGTGCCTTCTATCAGTATGCCTATTGCACCAAGGAGGTTCATGAATGTGTGAAAACATCCCAGCATCAAACAATGCTTTTCAAGTGGCTACTCCTGTGTGATCCATGATGATCTCTGCAGCTCTCCAATACAGGGGCTGACTTGAACGTAATAATGGGCGGAGCATGGTGTTTGAAAGCGAGATCGCAAACGAAATCAGCGTGACAGAATGCATGTCTTGTCCCCAGAGTACAAGTCAATCATAGAGAACACAATTGGATGATTGGCCTGGGTGTTCTAATCCTTGATGAATGATATGCATCATTCCCTGCACCAGGGGTTTCTGTTTGAGTTTAGTGAGAGCTCCACAGTACATCAATTGTCCAATCACAGTTGACCATGCCGGGATTGTTTCGAACACGATGGGTTGGCGCACATGTTTAGCGAAGCGATGTTCGATAATTGGAATTTTACTTTGCACTGAAAATCAGGTTGGTAACGTTTCTCCTTGGAAGACACGATCCTTCTTTCACCCTGGGGCGAGTGCTGCTATGATCCCATGCCGTGGAAGGTCCCCTGCATCTATAGTAAGGATATTATGGTTAACATTGTCCCCGACTAAAATAAGTGCCATGCCCAGTAAATCAATGTCATCTGCAAACATATCTGGAGCAACTGATCCGCTGCGTTCCTTTCAAAACGCCATGACCTTCTTTATAAGAAGAACTAATCCCCATTTCATGAAGGGTATCCACGAGGAATTGTGACCGAACAAATGATGTGCCTGCACTGCAAGGCCAACTTGTAGAGAAGCTACAACGGCACGTGGTCGAATTGCTTGGACAGTTGCATGTCCTATTCCTGAAAACTTTCGTCTTGTCTCCTTACCCATGAAAGACCATTCAACAATGCCCGCAGAGCGTTAGGAACAAACGAAAGGCAGAATCAAGCTTAGTGACTTTGCACTTGGATACTGATTCGTAATGGACGGCACATTGGACTTGATATTCACTTTTAATGGTCGCGCCGCTGTTTCAATGATCGCCTGTTTTCTGTGATCTTCGTCCTTTGCTTGGTGTGTGAAATGAGATCTCAGTATCTGCGATGTCTTTACCCTCTGTTACTATGTCATGGAGCCTTCCCCTTCAGCAAAATGAACATTGTCCCCATACTGTTCTTTTTTCATAATTTTCCCTTGAGGTACTGATTTCCAATGGAACGGAATCTGTTATTTGTCAGAAATTCTTCATTTTATCTCGTGAATGTGAAATTGTCAAATGTTCTTCATCATATATCTCAAGGTAGAGCAAACGTTCATGAATGCCTGCTCCTGATCTTCGTTTTTGGGCCGCCAGACTTTCTCGCTTTGCCTCTGGGCATTCTGGAACTGAATGGTGCGCGAAGCCCAGACCGGAAATTACCACTGCATGAGTGATGGTAAATACAGTCCGCAGCATGTAGATCACAGCATAATATTCAATCCTGCCTTTCACAGTGAAGAACCATTATCCTGAACGACTATCACCAACACTCAAGAATGGTCTTCACGAACGTATCGGTCTTTACATAAGTAAAGCCTGCACCTCCTGGTGTTACTGTGTAGTCCCACAGAAAACGGAATCCGTTTGGCTGTTGAAAGGACCGGATGATACTCCTTGGCACTTCTCTTGGTGGCTCACCCTTCTTTCCTTTTTGGCTTTCAATGTCTTTTGGATTGATGACCGTTTTCGACATTTTGAGTGTACTTTTTCACCAGCGAAACGACTACGTCATCTCCTCTTTGCACACTCGCACTGTTGATTCCATCAGCTCCCTTTGACGACTTCAACCACTCAGAAGCATCTCCTAAGTCTCACGGCAGATGGGGCAAGTCTCTGTTTACGATGCTAGAACTTATGGTCAGGCCTGAAAGATGCAAAACAGAAGGTCATTAATAAATAGTCAATAAATAAATATGTTAATTAATAGTCACACAAAGCAAATTCTATCTTGGATTTCACAATTATGTAATCATGTCACTGCAATTTGAACAAGCCAAATGGAGTTCCTTAGGCCCCAAAAACATGGGTTAGACACAAATTACTTGTCTCGGATGAATAATGAAGGAGTTAGGGTATTTTAAGGATTTCGGGCCATCTTTGACGCCATCTTGAAAATTAGACCTTTCAGTGGTCACACTGTGGTAGACTTTTGATATGTTATTAAGCACACCTGATACTCCAATGAACGTTGAGAAACCTCTTTGCCAGCAATTTTTTGGGGGTCAGACCATATTTTCGCCGGCAATAAGAACGAATTAATTATTTTACTTCTTTTTTAAGCTCTTGTTTTCGTCAAATTATGTCTGAGTGCAAAGCGGATGTGGATGGGGTGTACATTTTAGATGCTTTCTAGTCTTTTTAGTTGTTCATTTCACATGACATTGATATGATATTTTATGGATACAAAGCCTACACTATTTTATGAGCACCCATTGGCTTAGTCCGAAACCGGGGGCTTATGGATTTGGCCTCAATTTTCGTGTCGTGCGTGCGTGCATCTGCAACCATATCTCAACATATAGGACCGATTTTTATTTTACCTTGCACAAAGACAACAAATAATGGTATACATATGCACATCATTTTGTGTTGATGCGATCAAGAAAGGCGCGCTGGCGGCCATTTTAGTTGTAAAAAAATCCCGGTGTCGAACATGTCCTCAACCATTTCTGGGAAATGCATTTACCAATCTTGTTCAAACTTGGCACGAAGATAATGAATGATGGCTTACATAGGCAGGTTTATTTTTTATTCAAGATCAGATCCAAGATAGCCAACTGGTGGCCATTTTGTTACTTAAATCTGTCTCAACCACTTCTGAGACAAGCATGGTCCGATTTTTGTTCAAACTTGGCACAATCACAGTTGATGATGGCATACACGTGCCTCTCACTTTATTTTGCGATCTGATCAAAGATGGCCGACTGGAAGACTGGTGGCCATATTAGTTGTACATAAATATTGGCTAGCCCTTTAACTCCATGCAGCAAATTACTAAAACAACGTGGGCTATGACATTTATCTCTTTTTTTACTTGTTTACTTGGATTTTGAGCTTACAATCTGACCCTTGAAATTTTCTTCCGTTTTCTTATTAATTCTTTCGTTACTATTGTGAGCAGGAGACAGAAGAACAAATTGTCGAAAGTATGAACATAATCTAATTTTCTTAACATTTTAAAAAATTTTTCTAAAATGAAAAGAAGTAATTTGGCAATGGGGTTCATGCTGATGGTCATGGAAAGTCTGCATCACAAACGTTGCTTTCAGACGCAATAATTTTGTTCAAAACCACATTTTGAGGATTTCTAAATGCCAATACAGCTTTGATATGTTTCCCCCCCCGCCCCCCCCAAAATGAGTACAGAAAATCATTCTGTACATTGTACAGAAAATCTGAGCACCTGGAGTGACTTTTTTTTTTTGCAAATAACAGGCACAATTTAACTTGTGTATTTGCCAATGATCAGTACCTTTGGATTCACCTCACAAGCTAATGTATTTTTTGCATAGGACATGCCTACAAATACCGTTTTTCGCGATGAGAAATGCTCCGACGGTCGACACTGATCACTGGCGATTTGTTCAGATATAAAGCTGGCATTGCCGCATCCATGTTTTTCATGAAATCCACAAGGAATTTGTTGTTGGAAATCTTTCCTTGTTGGATTGCACTTCAACTTAGCGATTGGGTTTAAAAGAATCTCCATCCTCTCGCAGTTATTCTGGAGCGACGTCCATCACACTGGGTTCCGAACAGAACCAGTGGCCATCACAATACATATGAAGTTATGTAAATGGGAAAAAAAAAACTGAGGAGGGTAAATTATTCCAAGTCTAACTGTTTTGTGAAATGAAAGGATGTCTGTTGCTGCATTCCACAAGTAAATAGTTTTAAAAGTAAATGTTTAATCACTCTTGAAACTCGAAGGGCACTCGGAGAAGAGCGCATACCTCCGCCACGTAATGCCTGATCCCCGAGAACATATCGGGCCCAATACATTTTTGAAATATCATGCTATACAGGACTATATCGTTTTGGCCCTATCTCTCAATGGTGAACAATCACTTTAAAAACTAAATAATTCTCGTTTCCAGATCCGGATTTGGATCTCCACCAAAATTGATGAGTTCTTCCTTGTCGCACACCAACATGTCCACCAAGTTTTGTCCGAATCCGTCCACAACTTTTTGAGAAATCGTGCTATATATCGTTTTGGCCCTATCTCTCAATGGTTGAAGATCACTAAAAATATCTAGTAGCCTGATCGGGTTCTGGTCTTCACTAAATCTAACCAGTTTGTCCTTGGACACACGCCCAACCTGTCCACAAATTTCATCTGAATCTGTCTTCAACTTTTTGAGATATCCTGCACACAAAACAAACCAACAGACAAACTGACAGAAAGGATGAAAACATAACCTCCTTCACCTTCTGTGGCAGAGGTAACTATCTGTGATTAGAATTGTATGTATCAGGCAGGGAAGCATTGAATGCACCATCAGTCTTTTATTGTGTCCACACACAGAAACCTCAGAACCATCCATGAGCCAGCTTCGGCGGTGTGCCGCTATGTTCCCGCCTCGTGATGACCGCGCTTCGTTGATCGATACATGAATACATGACATCTCCCCGCTCCATTAGTGTGAAAATGCATTAAAATGGCACACAGAGATAATGAAGACACTCGTAAATAATACATAATCATGAATATATGAGAATTGGCTACAAACGAGGGTGGATAGGTGCCTTTGGAACTCTGGATGATTATCGGGTACAAAGCCGACAGATGGCCCTGCTGTGGCACTGCAACAGCGTATTGGGGTCAGCCTCAGTGGCGTAGCAGTACCATCTGCAGAACCAACGTCGCTCTTCACAGGTTCAGGAAGTGGCGAGACATCATTTGTGAAGATGACAGGATCACAAGACCGATACCGACATGATCAAATGCTCCGGACGACTCGATTGTCTTCGAATTTGTCTTGAAGGACAACAATCCTCGTTTTTCTGAACCCTCCCTGGCCTTTCTGCGAACCAAAATTTCACAACATGGTCTCTGATTTAAGGGCACTGTACTGCATGTTGTCATGATGAAGTCTCTCTTTCCACCGATTTTGATGCAACCGACGACGCCAAGTCTGATCTTAGACAATCAGTCGTGTACGCAAACGTCGTTTCATCAGCAGCTCAGCTGGTTGTCACCCCGTTGTAGTGTGGGAGTAATGCGGTGAGCGAAATCAAACGTGATAGTCTGGTCATGAAGGTATCCACCGTGTATCTTATTTAGACCAGACTTGATGAAACTCCGAGAGCGTTCAGAGAGTCCATTTGAAGCCTGATGGTGTGGGCTCACAAACTTGTGAATTATACCGTTCAGGCGGGTGAATTTCAGTTGAAATTCAGAGCTTGAGAAACAGGTTCCATTGTCCAGTGATATCATGAGTGCAAGCACTAGCGCAGCCTCTCTATAGTAGATGTGAGGTTGCTGTATGTGTTACACCAGGCAATCGATCCATTTAGTGTGAGATCCGAACAATAAGATCATACGCCCTTCGATGGGTCCAGCATAGTCACGATGAATCCATCTATCTCCATGATTCAGTGGCATTCCCAGGGGTGCAAGTGGCGTCTTTGCAAGGGCGTTTTGAATGCTATTGACATGCGAAACCAATGTTTCACACACTGTCGATAGTCGAGTCAAGGTGAGGCCACAGAAACAATAGTTCCGTGACTTGTATTTCATTCATTTCAATGCCTGGAGATGACAATCGTGAAGCTGATCCAAAATCTTTCGTGCGCAGTATTTGAGGAGGAAATGACCACTCGGACAATACCCAACAAGCAAAAGATCCATATCTCGACACTTAGTTCATTCTGCTGGCAGCCTTGTATGAATACAATTCAGACTCGAGCCTCGATGTAGAGGCTCCACCCATGCCAAGTGGCAATGGAATGGACCTTGGAAAGAAAGTGGGTACCGATCTAATGTGTAGAAGCACGTATCTGAAGATAGGCATCGATTAGGGATTGTCAATTCATTCCATCGGAATATCACACTACCAGTGCAGGCGGG
>CM068952.1:51650791-51664918 GCA_035128595.1 Eptatretus atami
TTTTGCGGTCCATCTTTGACGCCATTCTTGAAAATTAGACCTTTCCAGTGGTCACACCTGTGGTAGACTTTTGATAATGTTATTAAGCAACCTGATACTCCAATAAACCGTTGAGAACCCTTTGCAGCAATTTTTTGGGGGTCAAACCATATTTTCAGCCGGCAATAAGAACGAATTAATTATTTTACTTCTTTTTTAAGCTCTTGTTTTCGTCAAATTTAGTCTGAGTGCAAAGCGGATGTGGATGGGTTGTACATTTTGAGATGCTTTCTAGTCTTTTTAGTTGTTCATTTCATGACATTGATATGATATTTTATGAATACAAAAGCCTACACTATTTTATGAGCACCCATTGGACTTAGTCCGAAACCGGGGCTTATGGATTTGGCCTCAATTTTCGTGTCGTGCGTGCGTGCATCTGCAACCATATCTCACACATATATGGACCGATTTTTATTTGTACTTTGCACAAAGACAACAAATAATGGTATACATATGCACATCATTTTGTTTTTTGATGCGAATCAAAGAAGCCGACTGGCGGCCATTTTAGTTGTAAAAAAAATCCCGGTGTCGAACATGTCCTCAACCATTTCTGGGAAATGCATTTACCATCTTGTTCAAACTTGGCACGCAGATAATGAATGATGGCTTTACATAGGCAGGTTATTTTTTTTATTCAAGATCAGATCCAAGATAGCCAACTGGTGGCCATTTTGTTACTTAAATCTGTCTCCAACCACTTCTGAGACAAGCATGGTCCGATTTTTGTTCAAACTTGGCACAATCACAGTTGATGATGGCATACACGTGCTCCTACTTTATTTGCGATCTGATCAAAGATGGCCGACTGAAGACTGGTGGCCATATTAGTTGTACATAAATATTGGCTAGCCCTTTAACTCCATGCAGCAAAATTACTAAAACAACGTGGGCTATGACATTTTATCTCTTTTTTACTTGTTTACTTGGATTTTGAGCTTACAATCTGACCCTTGAATTTTCTGTTTTCGTTTCTTATCTAATTCTTTCGTTACTAGTGGAGCAGGAGACAGAAGAACAAATTGTCGAAAGTATGAACATAATCTAATTTCTTAACATTTTAAAAAAATTTTTCTAAACATGAAAAGAAGTAATTTTAGCAATGGGTTTCATGCTGATGGTCATGGAAAGTCTGCATACCAAACGTTGCTTTCAGACGCAATAATTTTGTTCAAACCACATTTTGAGGATTTCTAAATGCCAATACAGCTTTGATATGTTTCCCCCCCCCCCCCCCCCCAAAATGAGTACAGAAAATCATTCTGTACATTGTACAGAAATCTGAGCACCTGGAGTGACTTTTTTTTTTTGCAAATAACAGGCACAATTTAACTTGTGTATTGCCAATGAGTCAGTCACCTTTGGATTCACCTCACAAGCTAATGTATTTTTGCATAGGACATGCCTACAAATACCGTTTTTCGCATGAGAAATGCTCCACGGTCGACACTGAATCACTGGCGATTTGTTCAGTATAAAGCTGGCATTGCGCATCCATTTTTTCATGAAATCCACAAGGAATTTTGTTGTTGGAAATCTCCTTGTTGGATTGCACTTCAACTTAGCGATTGGGTTTTAAAAGAATCTCCATCCTCTTGCAGTTATCTGGAGGCGACGCCATCACACTGGTGTCCGAACAGAACCAGTGGCCATCACATACATATGAAGTTTATGTAAATTGGGAAAAAAAAAACTGAGGAGGGTAAATTATTCCAAGTCTAACTGTTTGTGAAATGAAAGGATGTCTGTTGCTGCATTCCACAAGTAAATAGTTTTAAAAGTAAATGTTTAATCACTCTTGAAACTCGAAGGGCACTCGGAAGAGCGCATACCTCCGCCACGTAATGCCTGATCCACGAGAACATATCGGGCCCAATACATTTTGAAATATCATGCTATACAGGACTATATCGTTTTTGGCCCTATCTCTCAATGGTGAACAATCACTTTAAAAACTAAATAATCTCTTTTCCAGATCCGGATTTGGATCTCCACCAAAATTGAATGGTTCTTCTTGTCGCACACCAACATGTCCACCCAAGTTTTGTCCGAATCCGTCCACAACTTTTGAGAAATCGTGCTATATATCGTTTTTGCCCTATCTCTCAATGGTGAAGAATCACTAAAAAAAAATTCTAGTAGCCTGATCGGGATCTGGGTCTTCACTAAATCTAACCAGTTTGTCCTTGACACACGCCCAACCTGTCCACAAAATTTCATCTGAATCTGTCTTCAACTTTTTGAGATATCCTGCACACAAACAAACAAACAGACAAACTGACAGAAAGGGATGAAAACATAACCTCCTTCACCTTCTGTGGCAGAGGTAACTATCTGTGATTAGAATTGTATGTATCAGGCAGGGAAAGCAGTTTGAATGCACCATCAGTCTTTTATTGTGCTCCACACACAGAAACCTCAGAACCATCCATGAGCCCAGCTTCGGCGTGTGCCGCTATGTTCCCGCCTCGTGATGACGCGCTTCCGGTTGATCTGATACATGAATACATGACATCTCCCCGCTCCATTAAGTGTGAAAATGCATTAAAGATGAACAACAGAGTAATGAAGACACTCGTAAATAATACATAGATCATGAATATATGAGAATTGGCTACAAACCGAGGTGGATAGGTGCCTTTGGAACTCTGGATGATCATCGGGGTACAAAGCCGACAGATGGCCCTGCTGGTGGCACTGCAACAGCGTTATTGGGGTCAGCCTCAGGGAGTGGTGCAGTACCATCTGCAGAACCAACGTCGCTCTTCACAGGTTCAGGAAGTGGCGAGACATCATTTGTGAAGATGACAGGATCACAAGACCGATACCGGACATGATCAAATGCCTCCGGACGACTCGATTGTCTTCGAATTTGATCTTGAAGGACAACAGTCCTCGTTTTTCTGAACCCTCCCTGCGCCTTTCTGCGAACCAAAAATTTCACAACACTGGGTCTCTGCAAATGCTTTATTTGCCTCTGACGGTGCTCGTCTGGAAAACTGGCTAAACGGAGAGGCCACTAGCTGTAATATTAATACACACTCAGATTCGATCGTTTCTCTTGACTCTACACAGCATGAACCCAAGGAAGAAGAGTCTTTTGAAGATAGGGTCAGACGGCACAGCCCTAACAAGCCACAGTGGTTCAGTCACGGTATGACCTTTTCCACACAAATCTAGTAGACAGTACTACCCTATACCCGTCGGTGATCTATTTAGGATACAGATTATCAGTAGTGAAGTACGGCAAAACTGGGTCACGATTCGTAGCACAACTCAGCTGTGTCACCCCCGTTGTACGTGTGGGGGTGTAACAACTCGCGGGTGACTGAGTCGGAGAACTCAAACGTGATAGTCTGGTCTGAAGCTTCCACCGTGTTAGCATTCTCTATTAGACCATGACACTTTCGGATTGAATCACGCTCAAAACACGCTGTGTATGACGTTTACACCTGGTGTGAGAATTCTGACAACCGCAGCCTAGAGTCCAATTGCAGTGGCTGAATGGGGTGCGCGTGAACAAACTTGAGAATTATCAGCACTCTGTATCATCTAGCATATACGGCGAGGTGAATTCAGTGAATTCCAGAGCTTGTAGGAGAAAAACAGGTTCCTTGTTCGAGATTGACACTATCATCGAGTGGCAAAAAGCGCACCTGATATGCGGGATCGAGCTGTGAATGTCACACCTTACCTACACGGACACTAAGCACTCCTCCTTAGTAAGCCACACTGAATTAAGCAGTTGCTTGTCATTGGGTGCTCGCTCAGCCCTGGGGGATGGCCCCATTTCTCGGACGAACTGGCTCGACTGGTTGTCAAAACTCATTGGGAACACATCCCAACGAGTGCTGCAGGCTCCCAAGCCAACCAACCGTAACTACAGAAGCACCTTCTCGAGAGATATCCGGACATCTTCAGGATGAACTCGAGAACGGGATCGGTTTGAATCCTCAGCTCTCTCAAGTGTGAGAAGATCCGCTCAGATATTTGCAGAATAAGAGGGTATGCTGTAAGACGCCCTTCGAATTTTCTTGGCAAAGCATGACTCCAGCATATTGTCTCTCCAATTGGTCAGATTGCACAGTCGAAGTGTTCGTAGCCTATGGACTATGAGTGGGTTGCCCAGTTAACTGGAAGAAAGTTGTTTATGCAGATTGTCAGAGTGGCGTCTCACGTTTCTAAGCGGAGGTGAGTCCGCTCTCAATATTGGATCGTCTGCTTTCTCAAGCTCTAGTTCCTGGATAACAATGGTTCTACATAACGAAATAACTGCTCTAGATGTCACGGACTTTGTGGAGACAATGGTGACGGACCAACGTCGATGCAGAAACTATAGCTAATCCGTTGGCTTTCCACCTTGGAACAAATATCGTGTACATTTCAAATGGACTTTGAATAGTGCCTCGATAGACACATCGTCTAAAACTGAGCGAGAAGCTGAATCCAAGGAACAAAGTTTTCTTACTGTCGAGCGCTTCACCTAGAGTTTAGGGATCAGCGAGAGCTAACAAATGACCTTTGATCTCTGTGGATGAGATATTCTAACGAATATTCTCAATCACAGCGCTGATCAACCCACGCAATGGCAAGTAGCCATATCTCAGCGAACAGGCTGGGCTTAGTCTACATCTATGGACCTAATGGCCATTGTATTAGCAGACAACTGTGACGAGGATTCTAGGTCGCGACATAAAAGTACTCGGGCGACAGGACTCGAGCACCATAGGAAAATGTCGTCATGAACTCGCAGCTTGTGAAAAGAAATGTGGAGGCTAATGTTCGGTGCTCGCTCGAGATGAGGAGGTCCGTATCTGGTTGGCATCAGAGCTATGGGGTTACGTTCTGATTTTGCAATTTTCTGCAGCATTAAAGGCAGAATTAGCGTCACACTAGTTGTACTATCGGCCGCTCAAGAGCTTCATCATCCGTATACCAGTGACACGGGGGTTTAAACAACTGTGTCGCGGAACTGTGGTCGAAAGTGTGTGCGACTCTCAATTTGGCGCTAGCATTTGTATATTGCTCTTTGGTAGCCGACTCAGGCTTGTCTGTCAATACGTATGCCATTGTTTCGTTAATTATATCCGGAGAGACAAGGTTCCGGCAGGGAGTAGTAAGTGACTCATGCGTTCCAGTATTAGAGACCGCTAGAAGGTTTGAGGGCCATCGAGTACTCTCGTGATAGCATGACGTTCTTTTCGCATTTGGTACCCCACTGAAAACAAGAGACTAATAACATGCAGGAGGTAATTCTAGGAGTAGGTGCCTCCGTGTAAAGCACTCTATGGACACATGATGTTCGCACCGAACAAGGACCCGTTATGTTCGTGTGGAACTCAAGACTTTTTTACTTATAGCGCATGTTCCGTAATGACATGACGCTGGTGCAGCCGTACATTATGTCACCACTTCTTTGAGGTGTTCACAGTATTGCCCGAAACCATTGACTGGATGTACGTTTCATTCTTCTCAAGCGGTGGGTGTATGTGGTAGCTGGATATGAATGATGAATGTCGATTGGTGTCATCTGTGCGAGCTGCGTGCCTGGACAAGATTGTGGATAGAGCCTTAATGGCCCCACTGTAATTGCCCTGTTAAAAAAATGGGCATCTAATAGCTGGAATGGACATATCCAGAGTCATCACCCTTCCAGACGTAAAAGACATCTGCAGTCTTCAAATGTGCGCTAGTTCACGTGTGACGGCCAGACCCACGACATGGTCCTGTCGTGCGACGCGCGTCGTAACCATTATGCTGTTTTGTTGGAGTGCGTTTTGGTCAACATCATGCCAGATCGCACGAGCCAATCGCATTCACATCTGTAACACTGTCCCCAGCTGAGAGAACTACAGTCAGCTGGACCAAAGAAGGACTTGGCGTTGTAATTCGGAGTTAAAAAAAAATTTCACCACTTACGTCTTCGGTCGACATTTCATGATTTAACGGAGCCACAAAACCACTGATTATTTGTTTGTCCAACAAAGCTATCTTAGAGGTCTTCCCTCCCTCGTGATCATACGATGGTCAACTTTTTCACTCTCGCGTTATAAATACGAGACATTACGTGCAGACCTGGCTCCACAATTTCCAAATGAGACGCCATGGAGTCGCCTGCCACTTCCGAACACAGTGTTTAACCCCTGCACTTGGTAGTGTGATATCCTCTGAGGAATGAATGACACCCAATCGATGCCAACCAGATACGGACCTACACCTAGGCGTGACCCACTCCTTCCAAAGGTCATTCATGCCACTGGGTATGGGTGGACTTCTACACGAGCTGATGCTGAATTGTTTCATACAAGCCAGGCAGAATGACTAAGTGTCGAGAATGGCTACTTGCTGTGGGAATGCCGAGTGTCATTCCCCCAAATTTGCGCACAAGATTTTTGGATCAGCTTCAGATTGTCATCCAGGCATTGAAAGAATGAAATCCAAGACACGGAACTATGTTGGTGGCCTCACCTTGAACCTCTGACATCGAACAGTGGTGTGAAACCATTGTATCGCATGGTCAAAGCAGTCAAACACGCCCTGAAAGACCGCCACTCACCCGCTGGAATGGCACTGAATCATGGCAGAGATTCATCGTGACTATGCTGGACGCCCGAAGGCGTATGATCCTTATTGTTCCGGATTCTCACACTAAATGGATCGATGCCGGTGTAACACATACAGAACCTCACATGCTACTATAGAGAAGGGCTGCGCTAGTGCTTTGCCTCATAGATAGTCACTGACAATGGAACCTGTTTCTCAAGCTCTTGAATTTCACTGAAATTCAACGCGCCTGAACGGTATAAATTCCAAGTTTGTGAGGCCACACCATCAGGCTTCAATGGATCTCCGAACACTCCTGAGTTTCAATCAAGTCTGGTCTAATTAAAATAGATACACGGTGGAAGCCTTCAGACCAGACTTCACGTTTGATTTTCGCTCACCGCATTACTCCACACTACAACGGGGGTGACACCAGCTGAGCTGCTGATGAAACGACGTTTTGCGTAGCGGACGACTGGATTGTCCTAAGATCAGACGTGGCGTCGGTCGTGCATTCAAAATCGGTGGAAAGAGAGACCTCATCAATGACAACATGCAGTACAGTGCCCTATAACATCAGAGACGCCACGTGTTTGTGAAAATTTTTGGTCGGGCAGAAGGCAGGAGGTTCAGAAAAACGAGGGACTGTTGTTCTTTCAGATCAAATTCGAAGACAATCGAGTCGTCCGGAGGCATTTGATCATGTCCCGGTAATCGGTCTTGTGATCCTGTCATCTTCACAAATGATGTCTCGCCACTTCCTGAACCTGTGAAGAGCGACGTTGGTTCTGCAGATGGTACTGCACCACTCCCTGAGGCTGACCCCAATAACGCTGTTGCAGTGCCACCAGCAGGGCCATCTGTCGGCTTTGTACCCCGATGATCATCCAGAGTTCCAAAGGCACCTATCCACCTCGGTTTGTAGCCAATTCTCATATATTCATGATCTATGTATTATTTACGAGTGTCTTCATTACTCTTGTGTTCATCTTTAATGCATTTTCACACTTAATGGGAGCGGGGAGATGTCATGTATTCATGTATCAGATCAACCGGAAGCGCGGTCATCACGAGGCGGGAACATAGCGGCACACGCCGAAGCTGGGCTCATGGATGGTTCTGAGGTTTCTGTGTGTGGAGCACAATAAAAGACTGATGGTGCATTCAAACTGCTTTCCCTGCCTGATACATTACAATTCTAATCACAGATAGTTACCTCTGCCACAGAAGGTGAAGGAGGTTATGTTTTCATCCCTTTCTGTCAGTTTGTCTGTTTGTTTGTTTGTGTGCAGGATATCTCAAAAAGTTGAAGACAGATTCAGATGAAATTTTGTGGACAGGTTGGGCGTGTGTCAAGGACAAACTGGTTAGATTTTAGTGAAGACCCAGATCCCGATCAGGCTACTAGAATTTTTTTTAGTGATTCTTCACCATTGAGAGATAGGGCCAAAAACGATATATAGCACGATTTCTCAAAAAGTTGTGGACGGATTCGGACAAAACTTGGTGGACATGTTGGTGTGCGACAAGGAAGAACTCATTCAATTTTGGTGGAGATCCAAATCCGGATCTGGAAACGAGAATTATTTAGTTTTTAAAGTGATTGTTCACCATTGAGAGATAGGGCCAAAAACGATATAGTCCTGTATAGCATGATATTTCAAAAATGTATTGGGCCCGATATGTTCTCGTGGATCAGGCATTGTGTGGCGGAGGTATGCGCTCTTCCGAGTGCCCTTCGAGTTTCAAGAGTGATTAAACATTTACTTTTAAAACTATTTACTTGTGGAATGCAGCAACAGACATCCTTTCATTTCACAAACAGTTAGACTTTGGAATAATTTACCCTCCTCAGTTTTTTTTCCCAATTTACATAACTTCATATGTATTGTGATGGCCACTGGTTCTGTTCGGACACCAGTGTGATGGACGTCGCCTCCAGATACTGCAAGAGGATGGAGATCTTTTAAAACCCAATCGCTAAGTTGAAGTGCAATCCAACAAGGAGATTTCCAACACAAAATTCCTTGTGGATTTCATGAAAAACATGGATGCGGCAATGCCAGCTTTATACTGAACAAATCGCCAGTGATTCAGTGTCGACCGTGGAGCATTTCTCATGCGAAAAACGGTATTTGTAGGCATGTCCTATGCAAAAATACATTAGCTTGTGAGGTGAATCCAAAGGTGACTGACCTCATTGGCAATACACAAGTTAAATTGTGCCTGTTATTTGCAAAAAAAAAAAGTCACTCCAGCTGCTCAGATTTTCTGTACAATGTACAGAATGATTTTCTGTACTCATTTTGGGGGGGGGGGAAACATATCAAAGCTGTATTGGCATTTAGAAATCCTCAAAATGTGGTTTTGAACAAAATTATTGCGTCTGAAAGCAACGTTTGGTATGCAGACTTTCCATGAACCATCAGCATGAACCCCATTGCTAAAATTACTTCTTTCATGTTTAGAATTTTTTTTTAAAATGTTAAGAAATTAGATTATGTTCATACTTTCGACAATTTGTTCTTCTGTCTCCTGCTCACAATAGTAACGAAAGAATTAGATAAGAAACGGAAGAAAATTTCAAGGGTCAGATTGTAAGCTCAAAATCCAAGGTAAACAAGTAAAAAAGAGATAAAATGTCATAGCCCACGTTGTTTTAGTAATTTTGCTGCATGGAGTTAAAGGGCTAGCCAATATTTTGTACAACTAATATGGCCACCGTCAGCTCCAGTCGGCCATCTTTGATCAGATCGCAAATAAAGTGAGAGGCACGTGTATGCCATCATCAACTGTGTGTGCAAGTTTGAACAAAAATCGGACCATGCTTGTCTAGAAGTGGTTGGAGACAGATTTAAGTAACAAAATGGCCACCAGTTGGCTATCTTGGATCTGATCTTGAATAAAAAAAATAACCTGCCTATGTAAGCCATCATTCATTATCTGCGTGCCAAGTTTGAACAAGATGGTAAATGCATTTCCCAGAAATGGTTGAGGACATGTTCGACACCGGGATTTTTTTTACAACTAAAATGGCCGCCAGTCGGCCTTCTTTGATCGCATCAAAAAACAAAATGATGTGCATATGTATACCATTATTTGTTGTCTTTGTGCAAAGTACAAATAAAATCGTCCATATATGTGTGAGATATGGTTGCAGATGCACGCACGCACGGACACGAAAATTGAGGCCAAATCCATAAGCCCCGGTTTCGGACTAAGTCCAATGGGTGCTCATAAAATAGTGTAGGCTTTTGTATTCATAAAATATCATATCAATGTCATGAAATGAACAACTAAAAAGACTAGAAAGCATCTCAAAATGTACAACCCATCCACATCCGCTTTGCACTCAGACTAAATTTGACGAAAACAAGAGCTTAAAAAAGAAGTAAAATAATTAATTCGTTCTTATTGCCGCTGAGGCTGAAAATATGGTTTGACCCCAAAAAATTGCTGCAAAGGTTTCTCAACGGTTTATTGGAGTATCAGGTGTGCTTAATAACATATCAAAAGTCTACCACAGTGTGACCACTGGAAAGGTCTAATTTTCAAGATGGCGTCAAAGATGGCGCCAAATCTTAAAATACCCTAACTCCTTCATTATTCATCCGAGACAAGTAATTTTGTGTCTAACCCATGTTTTTGGGGCCTAGGAATCCATTTGGCTTGTTCAAATTGCAGTGACATGATTACATAATTGTGAAATCCAAGATAGAATTTGCTTTGTGTGACTATTTATTAACATTATTTATTTATTGACTATTTATTAATGACCTTCTGTTTTGCATCTTTTCAGGCCTGACCATAAGTGCTAGCATCGTAAACCAAGAGACTTGCCCCATCTGCCGTGAAGACTTAGGAGATGCTTCTGATGTGGTTGAAGTTCGTCAGAAGGGAGCTGATGGAATCAACAGTGCGAGTGTGCAAAGAGGAAATGACGTAGTCGTTTCAGCTGGTGAAAAAGTACACTCAAAATGTCGAAAGCGGTCCATCAATCCAAAAGACATTGAAAGCAAAAAAGGAAAGAAGGGTGAGCCACCAAGAGAAGTGCCAAGAGTATCATCCGGTCCTTTCAACAGCCAAACGGATTGCCTTTTCTGTGGGACTACAGTAACCACCAGGAGGTGCAGGCTTTACTTATGTAAAGACCGATACGTTCGTGAAGACCATTCTTGAGTGTTGTGATAGTCGTTCAGATGAATGGGTCTTCACTGTGAAAGGCAGGATTGAATATTATTGCTGTGATCTACATGCTGCGGACTGTATTTACCATCACTCATGCAGTGGTAATTTCCGGTCTGGGCTTCGCCACCACTCAGTTCCAGAATGTCCAGAGGCAAGAGAGAAAGTCTGGCCGGCCCAAAACGAAGATCAGGAGCAGGCATTCATGAACGTTTGCTCTTACCTTGAGAATAATGATGAAGAACAGTTGACAATTTCACATTCACGAGATAAAATGAAGGAATTTCTGACAATACAGATTCCGTTCCATTTGGAAATCAGTACCTCAAGGGAAAATTATGAAAAAAGAACAGTATGGGGACAATGTTCATTTTGCTGAAGGGGAAGGCTCCATGACATAGTAAACATGAGGGTAAAGACATCGCAGATACTGAGATCTCATTTCAACACCCAAGCAAAGGACGAAGAATCACAGAAACAGGCGATCATTGAAACAGCGGCGCGACTCATTAAAAGTGATATCAAGTCCAATGTGCCGTCCCTTACGAATCAGTATCCAAGTGCAAAGTCATAAGCTTGATTCTGCCTTTTCGTTGTTCCTAACGCTCTGCGGACATTGTTGAATGGTCTTTTCATGGTAAGGAGACAAGACGAAAGGTTTCAGAATAGGACATGCAACTGTCCAAGCAATTCGACCACGTGCCGTTGTAGCTCTCTTACAAGTTGGCCTTGCAGTGCAGGCACATCATTTGTATCGGTCACAATTCCTCGTGGATACCCTTCATGAAATGGGATTTAGTTCTTCTTATAAAGAAGTCATGCGTTTTGAAAGGAACGCAGCGGATTCAGTTGCTCCAGATATGTTAGCAGATGACATTAGATTTACTGGGCATGGCACTTATTTTAGTCGGGGACAATGTTAACCATAATATCCTTACTATAGATGGCAGGGGGACCTTCCACGGAATGGGGATCATAGCAGCACTCGCCCCAGGGTGAAAGAAGGATCGTGTCATTCCAAGGAGAAACGTTACCAACCTTGATTTTTCAGTGCAAAGTAAAATTCCAATTATCGAACATCGCTTCGCTAAACATGTGCGCCAACCCATCGTGTTCGAACAACTCCCGGCATTGGTCAACTGTGATTGGACAATTGATGTACTGTGGGAGCTCTCACTAAACTTCAAACAGGAAACCCCTGGGTGCAGGGAATGATGCATATCATTCATCAAGGATTAGAACACCCAGGCCAATCATCAATTGTGTTCTTGCCTATGATTGACTTGTACTCTGGGGACAAAGACATGCATTCTGTCCACGCTTGATTTCGTTTGCGATCTCGCTTTCAAACACCATGCTCCGCCCATTATTACGTTCATCAGCCCTGTATTGGAGAGCTGCAGAGATCATCATGGATGCACCACAGAGTAGCCACTTGAAAAGCATTGTCTTGATGCTTGGATGTTTTCACACATTCATGAACCTCCTTGGTGCAATAGGCATACTGATGAGAAGGCACAGGACTTAG
Source organism: Eptatretus atami (assembly GCA_035128595.1). Classification (NCBI taxonomy): domain Eukaryota; kingdom Metazoa; phylum Chordata; class Myxini; order Myxiniformes; family Myxinidae; genus Eptatretus; species Eptatretus atami. The sequence continues at coordinate 51,663,090 of CM068952.1, forward strand.
GAACATTATGGAAGTTGTCTATGTGAAATGCCGTCCAGCATATGATGACTGGAAAATCAGTGCAAAGAGCTTTCCGTGGGCATTTGGCTGGTGGACGACGTCTCAATCACCTGGTTGTGTCAGACCTGCTGGAGGATAACCCACAGTTCGAGTCATTGGTGGACCATGTGGGAGAAACGTACTCATCCTTGGTGTAGAAGAAACGATTTGGAGAGTGCTGTAGCATCGGATATGTTGATCAAATCAAAGAAAAGATTGACACAAAGAAGGCAGAACTTAGCACAAGGTCTAAAACCAGTCAGCTGTGGATAAACTATTAGAGAATGCTGCAGACTGCCTGAGCGGTGATCAAAGGGATCGTACAGGATCGTGTATGATGCACTTGCGCGCAGTGCACTGCCTGCCAATATTTGCCGCCGCTGGACACTACAACTATCTGAAATCTGCATATTTATACATCCAAGAAATGTGCCAACTCGAGACCAGACATCATGATGTATATGTCGAATTTTCCAAGGGTTTCCATGTGATCCGCCGCAGCAACCAGTTCTGGGCAGGCCTTAGCTCTGACTTGTCATCGAGCAGACATTGATCAGTCCTTGAAGAGTAGTGGAGGCTTGACTCATGGAAGTGGAATGACCAAGAAATGTGCGCGTGTGGACCATGTCCACACCATCACATCCGAGTACAACAACGCCATGCAGGAATTCAATGAGCTCACCTACACGGCCAGCGAGCAACACCGAGAATCAACAGAAGCAGGATGAAACAGAGATCACTCTGACCTGGAAAAGATTAAGGAAAAACTTTCCACTTGCATGCCATTTTCTCCAGACCATCTCTGAGAAACATCGTTACTGGTAAGTCGCCAAAGAGGATGTGAATGTGCATGAGTTTGAGACGTTGGGAGCGAGATCATTGAAAAAATGGTTGGAAAACCCGTTTTTGGATCTCATTCAATCGGAAAGACCGGCAAAAACCATGCAGACCAAAATTACTTGTCTAGGATGAATAATGAAGGAGTTAGGTATTTAAAGGATTTGGCGGCCATCTTGGAGCCATCTTGAAAATTAGACCTTTCCATTGGTCACACTGTGGTAGACTTTTGATATGTTATTAAGCACACCTGATACTACAATAACCGTTGAGAAACCTTTTGTAGCAATTTTTTCGGGTAAGGAGGCTTTTTCATATATACAACCAGCAATTAATATCTTTTGAGAAAGGTTTGTTGAGTATTAGAAGATAAACATGAAATGCATGATTTTTTACCATCTTCAACTGCCATATCAAAGAACTGCAGGAGCTTCAAAAGGAATCTCTCCTCTAGATTCACAGTGAGCTTTCGCACAGACACCATCAATCGCTGGGACGGCAGACAAAGACATCTGAACTACTCGACAACTCAATACTGGTTTAGGTTGTTAAAGAGGTAGTTGTCATGTTTTACAAATTCAAATATGGAAGACACTTTCTCATAAATGTTGGTATCTCTTTTCTTTTTTCAGCACTTTCTGTTTAATGATTTTCACATTATGTTTAAGTTAAGCTCAATATCAGTTCGAGCTTTAGTTGGGACAACTAAAATTCAAAGTAGTTTTTAATTGAATAGAACATTGTAGAACATCTGGTGGTGGCAGCTTCTCTTCTCTGAGCGACCTGCTTCCAAAGTTAAGTAAACAGTTTGGGGGCTGTCTCTGTTGCAATCGATTGTTATCCACTGTGTTGATTGTTGTTCGTATCGTGTGCTTATTGCAATGTCTTTTGTAAGTGCCCATTCGTTTATTTTGGGCTTGTGTATCTGCCTCGGCTGTTTCAGCTTACCCTCA
>CM068952.1:51664943-51680224 GCA_035128595.1 Eptatretus atami
CTTTTTTACTCCAGGATTGTATACTATGCATTTTCATTTAGCATTGAGAGGAATTGGAAAACCGGACGCCTTCAGATATTGGACACGAGAAAACTCTTTGATATATTAGAATTAGATCAAATGGATTGGGTATTAGAGAGGTGGGGCAATACCGCATGCCTTCGGATATTGGACAAGACGAAAAAGCTTTGATAGATAAAGATTATAATCAAATGAACGTATTTTAATTAATGTTGGTCTAAATTCATTTCAGAACATCTAGATTTGCACTTCATCCGTATCCTGTTAAAAAAAATAAAAATCTTAAATTCACATAATTATGGTTTGGAAATGGTTCATCTTTGTAACGCTGCTTTGGCCATAGATTGTTTTGTTATTGCCTCCTCACAACAGGTCATAGGTTAAAGAGATTTGTACAGAGGAAAAACATACTGGTTAAAGGAGAATGAGTTGCTCATAGGGAAACATTTTATGGAGTTCCTAAATCTGTACTCCTGTACTAATGTGTACTAATGCTTTTTGTGAATGAATTGTGGTATTACATATCATCCTAGGTTGATAACCAGCTGCTGAATGCTGGCCAGGAGGTGGTTCTGAGTGTTGCTACTTCTACAAGTGCTTCTTCTCCCCGTCATAACACTCGGTCTGAACCTCAGCCTGCCTTGCAGCTTAGTGCGGTGAAAGCATCCAGCACAAGTCCACTCACTGATATCTTTAAAGTAAGTTTAGTGGAGATTAAAAAACTAAAAATAATCGTTTTTCTTTTAATTAAAGATTTAGTTTCAGTTGACCTGTTGTGGACTTGGACCTAATAAGAAATATATCAACTGATGGGAAGTTGCTGCTTGTTTATTAATATTGCAATTTCACACTAAAGGTTGCAATTTACGTTCTAAAAAAGTTGCATCTCAAAAAAAATTTTTGAAATGTTAGCCAGGAGCACACTGGGTTAAATTTTGAATGCAAACTTTGTCGTGTTTTCGAAGGTTGTCACAAATAATAAGAAAGGAGTTATCTTACCAATTTAAAAATAATAATTTCTGAGATAGTTTAAAGACGGAACCCAATTTTTTATTTAACATGATCTAAAGCTTGTAGTGAGCACCACACACACACCACACACACACACACAACACCACACACACCACACACCACACACACACACACACACACACACACACACACACACGATGGTTGACAGTGCGCTTTGCCGCTTCCCTCTTGCTTGGGATGGAAAGGACCGCCACACCGAATACGAGTTTTAAAGGCAGCGAAAAATTGACTGAGGTGGAAATGCACCTTTGATGGGAACGAGGATCACCCACGAGGGGGCCGATATCACGCCGTTCAACATGCCTTTGTGATGCAGCCTGGCCCTGCAACTTGGTGGATTGACCCCATCCTGCCAAGAATGAAAGCCTGATCTTTATCCAATCCCTCTTTTCGAATCCACCCACTGAAATGAGAGAGGCGAGTTTCGGTGGAATTGAGGACTGCGCCGAATACCAGACTTTGATGGGAGTGAGAACCGAGCCGAGGCGGCCGTGTATGTGGTGCCTGGAGTCGCGCAGATCGACATGTGTTTGGGACGCGACCTGGCTTACAGCTTGTTGAGTTTGCCAACTCCATCCTGCTGAGGAAGGATGAGATGAGAAGGAACAGAGACCGAACTACAGCGGGACCGCATGTGGAAATGATGACCGGTAGCAGCGGGGTGCCATCTTCGAGCAGACATAGTGTCCCGGGTGGAATCGGGGGCTACCCAGGCATACCCTTGCATACTCCGGAGGTCGTTGTAATGATATCATCACCATTTCGGGTTGCGGGGAAATTGATGAGGAGATGGCTTGGTCCATGAGTTGTGGTTCCTTGCTGGGGTGAAGATTATACTTCGGACCAGGGAGGCTCCTTCAGTCTTTACAGACTCACAAGTGGAGATGACGATCCACAGCCAGGTAATTCCTGATCCACAAGAACATATCGGGCCCAATACATTTTGAAAATATCTTGCTATATATCTGTTTTGGTCCTATCTCTCAATGGTGAAGAATCACTTTAGAAAAATAATAGTTTCTCGTATCCAGATCCAAATCGGATCTTCACCAAAATTATACAATTCTTCCTTGTCACACACCCAACATGTCCACCATGTTTCGTCTGAATCCATCCACAACTTTTTGAGATACCGTGCATAATAATCTTGGCCCAATCTCTCAATGGTGAAGAATCATTCAAAAAAAAAAAAATCAGATCCGGATTCAGATCTTCACCAAAATTGAATCATTTTTTCCTTGTCATACACCCAACATGTCCACCAATTTCATCCAAACCGTCCACAACTTTTTGAGATAACGTGCTATATATCGTTTTTGGACAGATCTCTCAATGGTGAAGAAAATCACTTTAAAAATTCGAGTAGTCGGATCCGGATCTGGATCTTCACCAAAATCTATTAAATTCGTCCTTGTCACACACCGAACGCCACAAAATTTCAATCCGGATCCGTCCAACTTTTTGAGATATCCTGTACACAGACAAACAGACAGCAGGGTGAAAACATAAGTTCCGCACCGAATTTCATGCAAAGTGGAAGGAAGAGGGGGGGGAGGTGGACACACAAACAGCAAGGTATAGGGACATAACCAAGGGATGGACAGTGGAGGAAGAATGGGCATGAGCAGCACGAATGAGAGGAAGGGGAGGGGAGAGGATACAGGGGTGAACAAGCAGGATACCAGCTTAAACATAGCAAGAAGAGGAAGCAAAAATGAAACAGAAATGGATAAGGAAGGAGTTCGATTGAGGGTGGGAATTGGGATGGTGAAAGATGATTGGTGCAAAACATGACAAAAGGTTATGCAAGTCAGGGGATGGGTGGGGGTAAGCTGAAACAGCCGAGGCAGATACACAAGCCCAAAATAAACGAATGGGCACTTACAAAGACATTGCAATAAGCACACGATACGAACAACAATCAACACAGTGGATAACAATCGATTGCAACAGAGACAGCCCCCAAACTGTTTACTTAACTTTGGAAGCAGGTCGCTCAGAGAAGAGAAGCTGCCACCACCAGATGTTCTACAATGTTCTATTCAATTAAATACACTTTGAATTTTAGTTGTCCCAACTAAAGCTCGAACTGATATTGAGCTTAACTAATAAACATAATGTGAAAATCATTAAACAGAAAGTGCTGAAAAAAGAAAAAGATACCAACATTTAGTGAGAAAGTGTCTTCCATATTTGAATTTGTAAAACATGACAACTACCTCTTTAACAACCTTAACCAGTATTGAGTTGTCGAGTAGTTCAGATGTCTTTTGTCTGCCGTCCCAGCGATTGATGGTGTCTGTGCGAAAGCTCACTGTGAAACTAGAGGAGAGATTCCTTTTGAAGCTCCTGCAGTTCTTTGGATATGGCAGGGTTGAAGATGGTAAGAAAATCATGCATTTCATGTTACTATCTCTAATACTCAACAAACCTTCTTCAAAAGAATTAATTGCTGGTTGTATATATGAAAAAAGCCTCCTTACTCGAAAAAATTGCTACAAAAGTTTCTCAACGGTTTATTGTAGTATCAGGTGTGCTTAATAACATATCAAAAGTCTACCACAGTGTGACCAATGGAAAGGTCTAATTTTCAAGATGGGCGTCCAAGATGGCCGCCAAATCTCTTAAATACCTAACTCCTTCATTATTCATCCTAGACAAGTAATTTTGGTCTGCATGGGTTTTGCCGGTCTTTCCGATTGAATGAGATCCAAAAACGGGTTTCCAACCATTTTTTCAATGATCTCGCTCCCAACGCGTCTCAAACTCATGCACATTCACATCCTCTTTGGCACTATACCAGTAACGATGTTTCTCAGAGATGTGTCTGGAGAAAATGGCATGCAAGTGGAAAGTTTTTCCTTAATCTTTTCCAGGTCAGAGTGATCTCGTTTCATCCTTGCTTCTGTTGATTCTCGGTGTTGCTCGCTGGCCGTGTAGGTGAGCTCATTGAATTCCTGCATGGCGTTGTTGTACTCGGATGTGATGGGTGTGGACATGGTCCACAACGCGCACATTTCTTGGGTCATTCCACTTCCATGAGTCAAGCCTCCACTACTCTTCAAGGACTGCATCAATGTCTGCTCGATGACAAGGTCAAGCTAAGGCCTGCCAGAACTGGTTGCTGCGCGGCGATCACATGAAACCTTGGAAAATTCGACATATACATCATGATGTCTGGTCTCGAGTTGGCACATTTCTTGGATGTATAAATATGCAGATTTCAGATAGTTGTAGTGTCCAGCGGCGGCAAATATTGGCAGGCAGTGCACTCGCGCGAAGTGCATCATACACGATCCTGTACGATCCACTTTGATCACCGCTCAGGCAGTCTGCAGCATTCTCTAATAGTTTATCCACAGCTGACTGGTTTTAGACCTTGTGCTAATTTGCCTTCTTTGTGTCAATCTTTTCTTTGATTTGGATCAACATATCCGATGCTACAGCACTCTCCAAAGTCGTTTCTTTCGACACCAAGGATGAGTACGTTTCTCCCACATGGTCCACCAATGACTCAACTGTGGGTTATCCTCCAGCAGGTCTGACACAACCAGGTGATTGAGACGTCTGTCCACCAGCCAAATGCCCACGGAAAGCTCTTTCACTGATTTTCCAGTCATCATATGCTGGACGGCATTTACAGCATAGACAACTTCCATAATGTTCCTAAGTCCTGTGCCTTCTATCAGTATGCCTATTGCACCAAGGAGGTTCATGAATGTGTGAAAACATCCAAGCATCAAGACAATGCTTTTCAAGTGGCTACTCTGTGGTGCATCCATGATGGCTCTGCAGCTCTCCAATACAGGGGCTGATTGAACGTAATAATGCGGAGCATGGTGTTGAAAGCGAGATCGCAAACGAAATCAAGCGTGGACAGAATGCATGTCTTGTCCCCAGAGTACAAATCAATCATAGGCAAGAACACAATTGATGATTGGCCTGGTGTTCTAATCCTTGATGAATGATATGCATCATTCCCTGCACCCAGGGGTTTCCTGTTGAAGTTAGTGAGAGCTCCCACAGTACATCAATTGTCCAATCACAGTTGACCAATGCGGGAGTGTTCGAACACGATGGGTTGGCGCACATGTTTAGCGAAGCGATGTTCGATAATTGGAATTTACTTTGCACTGAAAAATCAAGGTTGGTAACGTTTCTCCTTGGAATGACACGATCCTTCTCTTCACCCTGGCGAGTGCTGCTATGATCCCCATTCCGTGGAAGGTCCCCCTGCCATCTATAGTAAGGATATTATGGTTAACATTGTCCCCGACTAAAATAAGTGCCATGCCCAGTAAATCAATGTCATCTGCTAACATATCTGGAGCAACTGAATCCGCTGCGGTCCTTTCAAAACGCATGACTTCTTTATAAGAAGAACTAAATCCCATTCATGAAGGGTATCCACGAGGAATTGTGACCGATACAATGATGTGCCTGCACTGCAAGGCCAACTTGTAAGAGAGCTACAACGGCACGTGGTCGAATTGCTTGGACAGTTGCATGTCCTATTCCTGAAACCTTTCGTCTTGTCTCCTTACCCATGAAAAGACCATTCAACAATGTCCGCAGAGCGTTAGGAACAACGAAAAAGCAGAATCAAGCTTAGTGACTTTGCACTTGGATACTGATTCGTAAGGGACGGCACATTGGACTTGATATCACTTTTAATGAGTCGCGCCGCTGTTTCAATGATCGCCTGTTTCTGTGATTCTTCGTCCTTTGCTTGGGTGTTGAAATGAGATCTCAGTATCTGCGATGTCTTTACCCTCATTGTTACTATGTCATGGAGCCTTCCCCTTCAGCAAAATGAACATTGTCCCCATACTGTTCTTTTTCATAATTTTCCCTTGAGGTACTGATTTCCAAATGGAACGGAATCTGTATTTGTCAGAAATTCCTTCATTTTATCTCGTGAATGTGAAATTGTCAACTGTTCTTCATCATTATTCTCAAGGTAAGAGCAAACGTTCATGAATGCCTGCTCCTGATCTTCGTTTTGGGCCGGCCAGACTTTCTCGCTTTGCCTCTGGGACATTCTGGAACTGAAGTGGTGCGCGAAGCCCAGACCGGAAATTACCACTGCATGAGTGATGGTAAATACAGTCCGCAGCATGTAGATCACAGCAATAATATCACATCCTGCCTTTCACAGTGAAGACCCATTCATCTGAACGACTATCACAACACTCAAGAATGGTCTTCACGAACGTATCGGTCTTTACATAAGTAAAGCCTGCACCTCCTGGTGTTACTGTAGTCCCACAGAAAAGGCAATCCGTTTGGCTGTTGAAAGGACCGGATGATACTCTTGGCACTTCTCTTTGGTGGCTCACCCTTCTTCCTTTTTGGCTTTCAATGTCTTTTGGATTGATGGACCGCTTTCGACATTTTGAGTGTACTTTTTCACCAGCTGAAACGACTACGTCATCTCCTCTTTGCACACTCGCACTGTTGATTCCATCAGCTCCCTTCTGACGAACTTCAACCACATCAGAAGCATCTCCTAAGTCTTCACGGCAGATGGGGCAAGTCTCTTGGTTTACGATGCTAGCACTTATGGTCAGGCCTGAAAAGATGCAAAACAGAAGGTCATTAATAAATAGTCAATAAATAAAATGTTAATAAATAGTCACACAAAGCAAATTCTATCTTGGATTTCACAATTATGTAATCATGTCACTGCAATTTGAACAAGCCAAATGGATTCCTAGGCCCCAACATGGGGTAGACACAAAATTACTTGTCTCGGATGAATAATGAAGGAGTTAGGGTATTTTAAGATTTTGCGGCCATCTTTGACGCCATCTTGAAAATTAGACCTTTCCAGTGGTCACACTGTGGTAGACTTTTGATATGTTATTAAGCACACCTGATACTCCAAAAACGTGAGAAACCTTTGCAGCAATTTTTTGGGGTCAAACCATATTTTCAGCCGGCAATAAGAACGAATTAATTATTTTTACTTCTTTTTAAGCTCTTGTTTTCGTCAAATTAGTCTGAGTGCAAAGCGGATGTGGATGGGTTGTACATTTTGAGATGCTTTCTAGTCTTTTTAGTTGTTCATTTCATGACATTGATATGATATTTTATGAATACAAAAGCCTACACTATTTTATGAGCACCCATTGGACTTAGTCCGAAACCGGGGCTTATGGATTTGGCCTCAATTTTCGTGTCCGTGCGTGCGTGCATCTGCAACCAATCTCACACATATATGGACCGATTTTATTTGTACTTTGCACAAAGACAACAAATAATGGTATACATATATGCACATCATTTTGTTTTTTGATGCGATCAAAGAAGGCCGACTGGCGGCCATTTTAGTTGTAAAAAAAATCCCGGTGTCGAACATGTCCTCAACCATTTCTGGGAAATGCATTTACCAACTTGTTCAAACTTGGCACGCAGATAATGAATGATGGCTTACATAGGCAGGTTATTTTTTTTATTCAAGATCAGATCCAAGATAGCCAACTGGTGGCCATTTTGTTACTTAAATCTGTCTCCAACCACTTCTGAGACAAGCATGGTCCGATTTTTGTTCAAACTTGGCACAATCACAGTTGATGATGGCATACACGTCCTCACTTTATTTGCGATCTGATCAAAGATGGCCGACTGGAAGACTGGTGGCCATATTAGTTGTACATAAATATTGGCTAGCCCTTTAACCCATGCAGCAAAATTACTAAAACAACGTGGGCTATGACATTTTATCTCTTTTTTTACTTGTTTACCTTGGATTTTGAGCTTACAATCTGACCCTTGAAATTTTCTTCCGTTTCTTATCTAATTCTTTCGTTACTATTGTGAGCAGGACAGAAGAACAAATTGTCGAAAGTATGAACATAATCTAATTTCTTAACATTTTAAAAAAAATTTTCTAAACATGAAAAAGAATAATTTTAGCAATGGGGTTCATGCTGATGGTCATGGAAAGTCTGCATACCAAACGTTGCTTTCAGACGCAATAATTTTGTTCAAAACCACATTTTGAGGATTTCTAAATGCCAATACAGCTTTGATATGTTTCCCCCCCCCCCCAAAATGAGTACAGAAAATCATTCTGTACATTGTACAGAAAATCTGAGCACCTGGAGGTGACTTTTTTTTTTTGCAAATAACAGGCACAATTTAACTTGTGTATTGCCAATGAGTCAGTCACCTTTGGATTCACCTCACAAGCTAATGTATTTTTGCATAGGACATGCCTACAAATACCGTTTTTCGCATGAGAAATGCTCCACGGTCGACACTGAATCACTGGCGATTTGTTCAGTATAAAGCTGGCATTGCCGCATCCATGTTTTTCATGAAATCCACAAGGAATTTGTTGTTGGAAATCTCCTTGTTGGATTGCACTTCAACTTAGCGATTGGGTTTTAAAAGAATCTCCATCCTCTTGCAGTTATCTGGAGGCGACGTCCATCACACTGGTGTCCGAACAGAACCAGTGGCCATCACAATACATATGAAGTTATGTAAATTGGGAAAAAAAAAACTGAGGAGGGTAAATTATTCCAAAGTCTAACTGTTTTGAAATGAAAGGATGTCTGTTGCTGCATTCCACAAGTAAATAGTTTTAAAAGTAAATGTTTTAATCACTCTTGAAACTCGAAGGGCACTCGAAGAGCGCATACCTCCGCCACGTAATGCCTGATCCACGAGAACATATCGGGCCCAATACATTTTGAAATATCATGCTATACAGGACTATATCGTTTTTGGCCCTATCTCTCAATGGTGAACAATCACTTAAAACTAAATAATTCTCGTTCCAGATCCGGATTTGGATTCTCACCAAAATTGAATGAGTTCTTCCTTGTCGCACACCAACATGTCCACCAAGTTTTGTCCGAATCCGTCCACAACTTTTTGAGAAATCGTGCTATATATCGTTTTGCGCCTATCTCTCAATGTGAAGAATCACTAAAAAAAAATCTAGTAGCCTGATCGGGATCTGGTCTTCACTAAAATCTAACCAGTTTGTCCTTGACACACGCCCAACCTGTCCACAAAATTTCATCTGAATCTGTCTTCAACTTTTTGAGATATCCTGCACACAAACAAACAAACAGACAAACTGACAGAAAGGGATGAAAACATAACCTCCTTCACCTTCTGTGGCAGATAACTATCTGTGATTAGAATTGTAATGTATCAGGCAGGGAAAGCAGTTTGAATGCCCATCAGTCTTTTATTGTGCTCCACACACAGAAACCTCAGAACCATCCATGAGCCAGGCTCGTCGGTGCCGCTATGTTCCCGCCTCGTGATGACCGCGCTTCCGGTTGATCTGATACATGAATACATGACATCTCCCCGCTCCCATTAAGTGTGAAAATGCATTAAAGATGAACACAAGAGTAATGAAGACACTCGTAATAATACATAGATCATGAATATATGAGAATTGGCTACAAACCGAGGTGGATAGGTGCCTTTGGAACTCTGGATGATCATCGGGGTACAAAGCCGACAGATGGCCCTGCTGGTGCACTGCAACAGCGTTATTGGGTCAGCTCGGCGAGTGTGCAGTACCATCTGCAGAACCAACGTCGCTCTTCACAGGTTCAGGAAGTGGCGAGACATCATTTGTGAAGATGACAGGATCACAAGACCGATACCGGACATGATCAAATGCCTCCGGACGACTCGATTGTCTTCGAATTTGATCTTGAAGACAACAGTCCCTCGTTTTTCTGAACCCTCCCTGGCCTTTCTGCGACCAAAAATTTTCACAAACACTGGGTCTCTGATGTTATAGGGCACTGTACTGCATGTTTGTCATGATGAGTCTCTCTTTCCACCGATTTTGATGCACGACCGACGCCACGTCTGATCTTAGACAATCCAGTCGTGTACGCAAACGTCGTTTCATCAGCAGCTCAGCTGGTGTCACCCCCGTTGTAGTGTGGGAGTAATGCGGTGAGCGAAAATCAAACGTGATAGTCTGGTCTGAAGGCTTCCACCGTGTATCTTATTTTAGACCAGACTTGATGAAACTCACGGAGCGTTCGGAGAGTCCATTTGAAGCCTGATGGTGTGGGCTCACAAACTTGTGAATTTATACCGTTCAGGCGGTGAATTCAGTGAATTCAGAGCTTGAGAAACAGGTTCCATTGTCAGTGACTATCATGAGGCAAAGCACTAGCGCAGCCTCTCTATAGTAGCTGTGAGGTTGCTGTATGTGTTACACCGGCATCGATCCATTTAGTGTGAGAATCCGAACAATAAGGATCATACGCCCTTCGATGGGTCCAGCATAGTCACGATGAATCCTCTGCCATGATTCAGTGGCCATTCCCAGGGGTGCAGTGGCGTCTTTGCAGGGGCGGTTTGACTGCTTTGACATGGATAACAATGTTTCACACACTGTTCGATGTCAGAGTCAAGGTGAGGCCACCAGACATAGTTCCGTGCTTGTGATTTCATTCTTTCAATGCCTGGATGACAATCGTGAAGCTGATCCAAAATCTTTGTGCGCAAATTTGGGGGAATGACCACTCGGCATTCCCACAGCAAGTAGCCATTCTCGACACTTAGTTCATTCTGCCTGGCCTTGTACTGAATACAATTCAGCATCAGCCTCGTGTAGAAGGCTCCACCCATGCCCAGTGGCATGAATGACCTTGGAAAGAAGTGGGTCACGCCTAGTGTAGGTCCGTATCTGGTTGGCATCGATTGGGTTGTCATTCAATTCCATCAGAATATCACACTACCAAGTGCAGGGGTTAAACACTGTGTTCGGAAGTGGCAGGCGACTCATGGCGTCTGCATTTGAAATTGTGGAGCCAGGTCTGCACGTAATGTCTCGTAATTATAACGCGAGAGTGAAAGTGACCATCGTATGATACGAGGAGGGAAGACCTCTGAGATAGCTTTGTTGGACCAAACAAACTAATCAGTGGTTTGTGGTCCGTGTAAATCATGAAATGTCGACCGAAGACGTAGTGGTGAAATTTTTTTTAACTCCGAATACAACGCCAAGTCCTTCTTTGTCCAGCTGACTGTAGTTCTTCTCAGCTGGGGACAGTGTACGAGATGTGAATGCGATTGTGTCTCTGTGCGATCTGGCATGATGTTGACAAAACAGCATCAACAAAACAGCATAATGTGTTACGACCGCGTCGCACGACAGGACCATGTCTTGTCTGGGTCACAGTGAACTAGCACATTTGAAGACTGCAGGATGTCTTTTGACTCTGGAAGGGTGATGACTCTGGAATGTCCATTTCCAGCTGATGATGCCATTTTTTTAACAGGGCAATACAGTGGGGCCATTAAGGCTCTATCCACAATCTTGTCCAGGCACGCAGCTCGCACAGATGACACCAATCGACATTCATCATTCATATCCAGCTACCACATACACCCACCGCTTGAGAAGAATGAAACGTACATCCAGTCAATGGTTTCGGGCAATACTGTGAACACCTCAAAGAAGTGGTGACATAATGTACGGCTGCACCAGCGTCATGTCATTACGGAACATGCGCTATAAGTAAAAAAGTCTTGAGTTCCACACGAACATAACGGGTCCTTGTTCGGTGCGAACATCATGTGTCCATAGAGTGCTTTACACGGAGGCACCTACTCCTAGAATTACCTCCTGCATGTTATTAGTCTCTTGTTTTCAGTGGGGTACCAAATGCGAAAAGAACGTCATGCTATCACGAGAGTACTCGATGGCCCTCAAACCTTCTAGCGGTCTCTAATACTGGAACGCATGAGTCACTTACTACTCCCTGCCGGAACCTTGTCTCTCCGGATATAATTAACGAAACAATGGCATACGTATTGACAGACAAGCCTGAGTCGGCTACCAAAGAGCAATATACAAATGCTAGCGCCAAATTGAGAGTCGCACACACTTTCGACCACAGTTCCGCGACACAGTTGTTTAAACCCCCGTGTCACTGGTATACGGATGATGAAGCTCTTGAGCGGCCGATAGTACAACTAGTGTGACGCTAATTCTGCCTTTAATGCTGCAGAAAATTGCAAAATCAGAACGTAACCCCATAGCTCTGATGCCAACCAGATACGGACCTCCTCATCTCGAGCGAGCACCGAACATTAGCCTCCACATTTCTTTTCACAAGCTGCGAGTTCATGACGACATTTTCCTATGGTGCTCGAGTCCTGTCGCCCGAGTACTTTTATGTCGCGACCTAGAATCCTCGTCACAGTTGTCTGCTAATACAATGGCCATTAGGTCCATAGATGTAGACTAAGCCCAGCCTGTTCGCTGAGATATGGCTACTTGCCATTGCGTGGGTTGATCAGCGCTGTGATTGAGAATATTCGTTAGAATATCTCATCCACAGAGATCAAAGGTCATTTGTTAGCTCTCGCTGATCCCTAAACTCTAGGTGAAGCGCTCGACAGTAAGAAAACTTTGTTCCTTGGATTCAGCTTCTCGCTCAGTTTTAGACGATGTGTCTATCGAGGCACTATTCAAAGTCCATTTGAAATGTACACGATATTTGTTCCAAGGTGGAAAGCCAACGGATTAGCTATAGTTTCTGCATCGACGTTGGTCCGTCACCATTGTCTCCACAAAGTCCGTGACATCTAGAGCAGTTATTTCGTTATGTAGAACCATTGTTATCCAGGAACTAGAGCTTGAGAAAGCAGACGATCCAATATTGAGAGCGGACTCACCTCCGCTTAGAAACGTGAGACGCCACTCTGACAATCTGCATAAACAACTTTCTTCCAGTTAACTGGGCAACCCACTCATAGTCCATAGGCTACGAACACTTCGACTGTGCAATCTGACCAATTGGAGAGACAATATGCTGGAGTCATGCTTTGCCAAGAAAATTCGAAGGGCGTCTTACAGCATACCCTCTTATTCTGCAAATATCTGAGCGGATCTTCTCACACTTGAGAGAGCTGAGGATTCAAACCGATCCCGTTCTCGAGTTCATCCTGAAGATGTCCGGATATCTCTCGAGAAGGTGCTTCTGTAGTTACGGTTGGTTGGCTTGGGAGCCTGCAGCACTCGTTGGGATGTGTTCCCAATGAGTTTTGACAACCAGTCGAGCCAGTTCGTCCGAGAAATGGGGCCATCCCCCAGGGCTGAGCGAGCACCCAATGACAAGCAACTGCTTAATTCAGTGTGGCTTACTAAGGAGGAGTGCTTAGTGTCCGTGTAGGTAAGGTGTGACATTCACAGCTCGATCCCGCATATCAGGTGCGCTTTTTGCCACTCGATGATAGTGTCAATCTCGAACAAGGAACCTGTTTTTCTCCTACAAGCTCTGGAATTCACTGAATTCACCTCGCCGTATATGCTAGATGATACAGAGTGCTGATAATTCTCAAGTTTGTTCACGCGCACCCCATTCAGCCACTGCAATTGGACTCTAGGCTGCGGTTGTCAGAATTCTCACACCAGGTGTAAACGTCATACACAGCGTGTTTTGAGCGTGATTCAATCCGAAAGTGTCATGGTCTAATAGAGAATGCTAACACGGTGGAAGCTTCAGACCAGACTATCACGTTTGAGTTCTCCGACTCAGTCACCCGCGAGTTGTTACACCCCCACACGTACAACGGGGGTGACACAGCTGAGTTGTGCTACGAATCGTGACCCAGTTTTGCCGTACTTCACTACTGATAATCTGTATCCTAAATAGATCACCGACGGGTATAGGGTAGTACTGTCTACTAGATTTGTGTGGAAAAGGTCATACCGTGACTGAACCACTGTGGCTTGTTAGGGCTGTGCCGTCTGACCCTATCTTCAAAAGACTCTTCTTCCTTGGGTTCATGCTGTGTAGAGTCAAGAGAAACGATCGAATCTGAGTGTGTATTAATATTACAGCTAGTGGCCTCTCCGTTTAGCCAGTTTTCCAGACGAGCACCGTCAGAGGCAAATAAAGCATTTGCAGAGACCCCAGTGTTGTGAAAATTTTTGACGGTCTCGCAGAAGGCGCAGGAGGGTTCAGAAAAAAACGAGGAGACTGTTGCCTTCAATGATCAAAATTCGAGACCAACATCGAGATCGTTCCCGGAGGGCATTTGATCATGTCCGGTATCGGTCTTGTGATCCTGTCATCTTCACAAAATGATGTCTCGCCACTTCCTGAACCTGTGAAGAGCGACGTTTGGTTCTGCAGATGGTACTGCAACCACTCCCTGAGGCTGACCCCAATAACGCTGTTGCAGTTGCACCAGCAGGGCCAATCGGTCGGCTTTGCTACCCCGATGATCATCCAGAGATTCCAAAGGCAACCTATCCACCTCGGTTTGTAGCCAATTCTCATATATCAGATCTATGTATTATTTACGAGTTGTCTTCCATTACTCTGTTGTTACATCTTTAATGCATTTTCCACACTTAATGGGCGAGGGAGATGTCATGTATTCATTTGTATCAGATCAAACCGGAAGCGCCGTCATGCACAAGGCGGGAAACATAGCGGCACACGCCGAAGCTGGGCTCATGGATGCGTCTCTAGGTTTCTGGTGGTGTGGAGCACAATAAAAGACTGATGGTGCATTCAAACTGCTTTCCCTGCCTGATACATACAATTCTAATCACAGATAGTTTACCTCTGCCACAGAAGGTGGAAGGAGGTATGTTTCAATCCCTTTTCTGTCAGTTTGTCTGTTTGTTTGTTTGTGTGCAGGATTATTCTCAAAAAGTTGAAGAAGATTCAGATTGAAATTTTGTGGGACAGGTTGGCGTGTGTCAAGGACAAACTGGTTAGATTTTAGTGAAAGACCCAGATCCCGATCAGGCTACTAGAAATTTTTTTTTAGATGATTCTTCACCATAAGATTAGGGCAAAAAACATATATAGCACGATTTCTCAAAAAGTTGTGGACGGATTCGGACAAAACTTGGGTGACATGTTGGTGTGCACAACTGCCAAGAAACACATTCATTTTGGTGGAGATCCAAATCCGGATCTGGAACAAGAGATATTTAGTTTTTAAAGTGATTGTTCACCATTGAGAGATAGGGCCAACAAACATATAGTCCTGATCTCTATAGCTATGCCAACTATTTCAAAAATGTATTGGGCCCGATATTGTCTTCCTCGTGGATCAGGCATCTACGTGGCGGAGGTATGCGCTCTTCCGAGTGCCCTTCGAGTTTCAAGAGTGATTAAAACATTTACTTTTAAAACTATTTACTTGTGGAATGCAGCAACAGACATCCTTTCATTTCACAAACAGTTAGACTTTGGAATAATTTACCC
>CM068952.1:51693298-51703581 GCA_035128595.1 Eptatretus atami
GAAGCTGCAATCCAACAAGGAGATTTCCAACAACAAAATTCCTTGTGGATTTCATGAAAAACATGGATGCGGCAATGCCAGCTTTATACTGAACAAATCGCCAGTGATTCAGTGTCGACCGTGGAGCATTTCTCATGCGAAAAACGGTTATTTGTAGGCATGTCCTATGCAAAAAATACATTAGCTTGTGAGGTAATCCAAAGGTGACTGACTCATTGGCAATACACAAGTTAAATTGTGCCTGTTATTTGCAAAAAAAAAAGTCACTCCAGGGTGCTCAGATTTTCTGTACAATGTACAGAATGATTTTCTGTACTCATTTTGGGGGGGGGGGGGGGAAACATATCAAAGCTGTATTGGCATTTAGAAATCCTCAAAATGTGGTTTTGAACAAAATTATTGCGTCTGAAAGCAACGTTTGGTATGCAGACTTTCCATGACCATCAGCATGAACCCCATTGCTAAAATTACTTCTTTTCTGTTTAGAAAAATTTTTTTAAAATGTTAAGAAATTAGATTATGTTCATACTTTCGACAATTTGTTCTTCTGTCTCCTGCTCACAATAGTAACGAAAGAATTAGATAAGAAACGGAAGAAAATTTCAAGGGTCAGATTGTAAGCTCAAAATCCAAGGTAAACAAGTAAAAAAAAGAGATAAAATGTCATAGCCCACGTTGTTTTAGTAATTTTGCTGCATGGAGTTAAAGGGCTAGCCAATATTTATGTACAACTAATATGGCCACCAGTCTTCCAGTCGGCCATCTTTGATCAGATCGCAAAATAAGTGAGAGGCACGTGTATGCCATCATCAACTGTGATTGTGCCAAGTTTGAACAAAAATCGGACCATGCTTGTCTCAGAAGTGGTTGGAGACAGATTTAAGTAACAAAATGGCCACCAGTTGGCTATCTTGATCTGATCTTGAATAAAAAAAATAACCTGCCTATGTAAGCCATCATTCATTATCTGCGTGCCAAGTTTGAACAAGATTGGTAAATGCATTTCCCAGAAATGGTTGAGGACATGTTCGACACCGGGATTTTTTTACAACTAAAATGGCCGCCAGTCGGCCTTCTTTGATCGCATCAAAAACAAAATGATGTGCATATGTATACCATTATTTGTTGTCTTTGTGCAAAGTACAAATAAAAATCGGTCCATATATGTGTGAGATATGGTTGCAGATGCACGCACGCACGGACACGAAAATTGAGGCCAAATCCATAAGCCCCGGTTTCGGACTAAGTCCAATGGGTGCTCATAAAATAGTGTAGGCTTTTGTATTCATAAAAATATCATATCAATGTCATGAAATGAACAACTAAAAAGACTAGAAAGCATCTCAAAATGTACAACCCATCCACATCCGCTTTGCACTCAGACTAAATTTGACGAAAACAAGAGCTTAAAAAAGAAGTAAAAATAATTAATTCGTTCTTATTGCCGGCTGAAAATATGGTTTGACCCCCAAAAAATTGCTGCAAAAGGTTTCTCAACGGTTTATTGGAGTATCAGGTGTGCTTAATAACATATCAAAAGTCTACCACAGTGTGACCACTGGAAAGGTCTAATTTTCAAGATGGCGTCAAAGATGGCCGCAAATCCTTAAAATACCCTAACTCCTTCATTATTCATCGAGACAAGTAATTTTGTGTCTAACCCATGTTTTTGGGGCCTAGGAATCCATTTGGCTTGTTCAAATTGCAGTGACATGATTACATAATTGTGAAATCCAAGATAGAATTTGCTTTGTGTGACTATTTATTAACATTATTTATTTATTGACTATTTATTAATGACCTTCTGTTTTGCATCTTTTCAGGCCTGACCATAAGTGCTAGCATCGTAAACCAAGAGACTTGCCCCATCTGCCGTGAAGACTTAGGAGATGCTTCTGATGTGGTTGAAGTTCGTCAGAAGGGAGCTGATGGAATCAACAGTGCGAGTGTGCAAAGAGGAGATGACGTAGTCGTTTCAGCTGGTGAAAAAGTACACTCAAAATGTCGAAAGCGGTCCATCAATCCAAAAGACATTGAAAGCCAAAAAGGAAAGAAGGGTGAGCCACCAAAGAGAAGTGCCAAGAGTATCATCCGGTCCTTTCAACAGCCAAACGGATTGCCTTTTCTGTGTGGACTACAGTAACACCAGGAGGTGCAGGCTTTACTTATGTAAAGACCGATACGTTCGTGAAGACCATTCTTGAGTGTTGTGATAGTCGTTCAGATGAATGGGTCTTCACTGTGAAAGGCAGGATTGAATATTATTGCTGTGATCTACATGCTGCGGACTGTATTTACCATCACTCATGCGAGGTAATTTCCGGTCTGGGCTTCGCGCACCACTTCAGTTCCAGAATGTCCCAGAGGCAAAGCGAGAAAGTCTGGCCGGCCCAAAACGAAGATCAGGAGCAGGCATTCATGAACGTTTGCTCTTACCTTGAGAATAATGATGAAGAACAGTTGACAATTTCACATTCACGAGATAAAATGAAGGAATTTCTGACAAATACAGATTCCGTTCCATTTGGAAATCAGTACCTCAAGGGAAAATTATGAAAAAAGAACAGTATGGGGACAATGTTCATTTTGCTGAAGGGGAAGGCCTCCATGACATAGTAACAATGAGGGTAAAGACATCGCAGATACTGAGATCTCATTTCAACACCCAAGCAAAGGACGAAGAATCACAGAAACAGGCGATCATTGAAACAGCGGCGCGACTCATTAAAAGTGATATCAAGTCCAATGTGCCGTCCCTTACGAATCAGTATCCAAGTGCAAAGTCACTAAGCTTGATTCTGCCTTTTCGTTTGTTCCTAACGCTCTGCGGACATTGTTGAATGTCTTTTCATGGGTAAGGAGACAAGACGAAAGGTTTCAGGAATAGGACATGCAACTGTCCAAGCAATTCGACCACGTGCCGTTGTAGCTCTCTTACAAGTTGGCCTTGCAGTGCAGGCACATCATTTGTATCGGTCACAATTCCTCGTGGATACCCTTCATGAAATGGGATTTAGTTCTTCTTATAAAGAAGTCATGCGTTTTGAAAGGAACGCAGCGGATTCATTGCTCCAGATATGTTAGCAGATGACATTGATTTACTGGGCATGGCACTTATTTTAGTCGGGGACAATGTTAACCATAATATCCTTACTATAGATGGCAGGGGGACCTTCCACGAATGGGGATCATAGCAGCACTCGCCCCAGGGTGAAAGAAGGATCGTGTCATTCCAAGGAGAAACGTTACCAACCTTGATTTTTCAGTGCAAAGTAAAATTCCAATTATCGAACATCGCTTCGCTAAACATGTGCGCCAACCCATCGTGTTCGAACAACTCCCGGCATTGGTCAACTGTGATTGGACAATTGATGTACTGTGGGAGCTCTCACTAAACTTCAAACAGGAAACCCCTGGGTGGCAGGGAATGATGCATATCATTCATCAAGGATTAGAACACCCAGGCCAATCATCAATTGTGTTCTTGCCTATGATTGACTTGTACTCTGGGGACAAGACATGCATTCTGTCCACGCTTGATTTCGTTTGCGATCTCGCTTTCAAACACCATGCTCCGCCCATTATTACGTTCAATCAGCCCCTGTATTGGAGAGCTGCAGAGATCATCATGGATGCACCACAGAGTAGCCACTTGAAAAGCATTGTTCTGATGCTTGGATGTTTTCACACATTCATGAACCTCCTTGGTGCAATAGGCATACTGATAGAAGGCACAGGACTTAGGAACATTATGGAAGTTGTCTATGCTGTAAATAATGCCGTCCAGCATATGATGACTGGAAAATCAGTGCAAAGAGCTTTCCGTGGGCATTTGCTGGTGGACAGACGTCTCAATCACCTGGTTGTGTCAGACCTGCTGGAGGATAACCCACAGTTCGAGTCATTGGTGGACCATGTGGGAGAAACGTACTCATCCTTGGTGTCGAAAGAAACGACTTTGGAGAGTGCTGTAGCATCGGATATGTTGATCCAAATCAAAGAAAAGATTGACACAAAGAAGGCAGAACTTAGCACAAGGTCTAAAACCAGTCAGCTGTGGATAAACTATTAGAGAATGCTGCAGACTGCCTGAGCGGTGATCAAAGTGGATCGTACAGGATCGTGTATGATGCACTTGCGCGCAGTGCACTGCCTGCCAATATTTGCCGCCGCTGGACACTACAACTATCTGAAATCTGCATATTTATACATCCAAGAAATGTGCCAACTCGAGACCAGACATCATGATGTATATGTCGAATTTTCCAAGGGTTTCCATGTGATCCGCCGCAGCAACCAGTTCTGGGCAGGCCTTAGCTCTGACCTTGTCATCGAGCAGACATTGATGCAGTCCTTGAAGAGTAGTGGAGGCTTGACTCATGGAAGTGGAATGACCCAAGAAATGTGCGCGTTGTGGACCATGTCCACACCCATCACATCCGAGTACAACAACGCCATGCAGGAATTCAATGAGCTCACCTACACGGCCAGCGAGCAACACCGAGAATCAACAGAAGCAAGGATGAAACAAGATCACTCTGACCTGGAAAAGATTAAGGAAAAACTTTCCACTTGCATGCCATTTTCTCCAGACACATCTCTGAGAAACATCGTTACTGGTATAGTCGCCAAAGAGGATGTGAATGTGCATGAGTTTGAGACTGTTGGGAGCGAGATCATTGAAAAAATGGTTGGAAAACCCGTTTTTGGGATCTCATTCAAACGGAAAGACCGGGCAAAAACCCATGCAGACCAAAATTACTTGTCTAGGATGAATAATGAAGGAGTTACGGTATTTAAAGGATTTGGCGGCCATCTTGGACGCCATCTTGAAAATTAGACCTTTCCATTGGTCACACTGTGGTAGACTTTTGATATGTTATTAAGCACACCTGATACTACAATAAACCGTTGAGAAACCTTTTGTAGCAATTTTTTCGGGTAAGGAGGCTTTTTTCATATATACAACCAGCAATTAATATCTTTTGAAGAAAGGTTTGTTGAGTATTAGAAGTAAACATGAAATGCATGATTTCTTACCATCTTCAACCCTGCCATATCCAAAGAACTGCAGGAGCTTCAAAAGGAATCTCTCCTCTAGATTCACAGTGAGCTTTCGCACAGACACCATCAATCGCTGGGAACGGCAGACAAAAGACATCTGAACTACTCGACAACTCAATACTGGTTTAGGTTGTTAAAGAGGTAGTTGTCATGTTTTACAAATTCAAATATGGAAGACACTTTCTCACTAAATGTTGGTATCTCTTTTCTTTTTTCAGCACTTTCTGTTTAATGATTTTCACATTATGTTTATTAGTTAAGCTCAATATCAGTTCGAGCTTTAGTTGGGACAACTAAAATTCAAAGTGTATTTAATTGAATAGAACATTGTAGAACATCTGGTGGTGGCAGCTTCTCTTCTCTGAGCGACCTGCTTCCAAAGTTAAGTAAACAGTTTGGGGGCTGTCTCTGTTGCAATCGATTGTTATCCACTGTGTTGATTGTTGTTCGTATCGTGTGCTTATTGCAATGTCTTTTGTAAGTGCCCATTCGTTTATTTTGGGCTTGTGTATCTGCCTCGGCTGTTTCAGCTTACCCCACCCCCATCCCTGACTTGCATAACCATTTGTCATGTTTTGCACCAATCATCTTTCACCATCCCAATTCCCACCCTCAATCGAACTCCTTCCTTATCCATTTCTGTTTCATTTTTGCTTCCTCTTCTTGCTATGTTTAAGCTGGTATCCTGCTTGTTCACCCCCTGTATCCTCTCCCCTCCCCTTCCTCTCATTCGTGCTCATGCCCATTCTTCCTCCAACTGTCCATCCCTTGGTTATGTCCCTATACCTTGCTGTTTGTGTGTCCACCTCCCCCCCCTCTTCCTTCCACTTTGCATGAAATTCGGTGGCGGAACTTATGTTTTCACCCCTTGCTGTCTGTTTGTCTGTGTACAGGATATCTCAAAAAGTTTGGACGGATCCGGATGAAATTTTGTGGGCAGGTTCGGTGTGTGACAAGGACGAATTTAATAGATTTTGGTGAAGATCCAGATCCGGATCCGACTACTCGAATTTTTAAAGTGATTCTTCACCATTGAGAGATCGTGCCAAAAACGATATATAGCACGTTATCTCAAAAAGTTGTGGACGGATTTGGATGAAACTTGGTGGACATGTTGGGTGTATGACAAGGAAAAAATGATTCAATTTTGGTGAAGATCTGAATCCGGATCTGATTTTTTTTTTTTTTTTGAATGATTCTTCACCATTGGAGATTGGCCAAGATTATATATAGCACGGTATCTCAAAAAGTTGTGGATGGATTCAGCGAACATGGTGGACATGTTGGGTGTGACAAGGAAGTACGATTTTGGATCTGGATACGAGAACTATTTATTTTCTAAAGTGATTCTTCACCATTGAGAGATAGGACCAAAAACGATATATAGCAAGATATTTCAAAAATGTATTGGGCCCGATATGTTCTTGTGGATCAGGAATTACCTGGCTGTGGATCGTCATCTCCACTTGTGAGTCTGTAAAGACTGAAGGAAGCCTTCCCTGGTCCCGAAGTATAAATCTTCACCCCAGCAAGGAACCACAACTCATGGACCAAGCCATCTCCTCATCAATTTCCCCGCCAACCCCGAAATGGTGATGATATCAATTCACACGACCTCCGGAGTATGCAAGGGTATGCCTGGGTACGCCCGATTCCACCCGGGGACACCTATGTCTGCTCGAAGATGGCACCCCGCTGCTACCGGTCATCATTTCCACATGCGGTCCCGCTGTAGTTCGGTCTCTGTTCCTTCTCATCTCATCCTTCCTCAGCAGGATGGAGTTGGCAAAACTCAACAAGCTGTAAAGCCAGGTCGCGTCCCAAACACATGTCGATCTGCGCGACTCCAGGCACCACATACACGGCGCCTCGGCTCGGTTCTCACTCCCATCAAAGTCTGGTATTCGGCGCAGTCCTCAATTCCACCGAAACTCGGCCTCTCTCATCTTCAGTGGGTGGAATTCGAAAAGAGGGATTGGATAAAGATCAGGCTTTCATTCTTGGCAGGATGGGGTCAAAAAATCCCACCAAGTTGCAGGGCCAGGCTGCATCACAAAGGCATGTTGAACGGCGTGATATCGGCCCCCTCGTGGGTGATCCTCGTTCCCATCAAAGGTGCATTTCCACCTCAGTCAATTTTTCGCTGCCTTTAAAACTCGTATTCGGTGTGGCCGGTCCTTTCCATCCCAAGCAAGAGGGAAGCGGCAAAGCGCACTGTCAACCATCGTGTGTGTGTGTGTGTGTGTGTGTGTGTGTGTGTGTGTGTGTGTGTGTGTGTGTGTGTGTGTGTGTGTGTGTGTGTGTGTGCTCCACTACAAGCTTTAGATCATGTTAAATAAAAAATTGGGTTCCGTCTTTAAACTATCTCAGAAATTATTATTTTTAAATTGGTAAGATAACTCCTTTCTTATTATTTGTGACAACCTTCGAAAACACGACAAAGTTTGCATTCAAAATTTTAACCCAGTGTGCTCCTGGCTAACATTTCAAAAATTTTTTTTGAGATGCAACTTTTTTGGGACGTAAATTGCAACCTTTAGTGTGAAATTGCAATATTAATAACAAAGCAGCAACTTCCCATCAGTTGATATATTTCTTATTAGGTCCAAGTCCACAACAGGTCAACTGAAACTAAATCTTTAATTAAAAGAAAAACGATTATTTTTAGCTTTTTAATCTCCACTAAACTTACTTTAAAGATATCAGTGAGTGGACTTGTGCTGGATGCTTTCACCGCACTAAGCTGCAAGGCAGGCTGAGGTTCAGACCGAGTGTTATGACGGGGAGAAGAAGCACTTGTAGAAGTAGCAACACTCAGAACCACCTCCTGGCCAGCATTCAGCAGCTGGTTATCAACCTAGGATGATATGTAATACCACAATTCATTCACAAAAGCATTAGTACACATTAGTACAGGAGTACAGATTTAGGAACTCCATAAAATGTTTCCCTATGAGCAACTCATTCTCCTTTAACCAGTATGTTTTTCCTCTGTACAAATCTCTTTAACCTATGAACTGTTGTGAGGAGGCAATTAACAAAACAATCTATGGCCAAAGCAGCGTTACAAAGATGAACCATTTCCAAACCATAATTATGTGAATTTAAGATTTTTATTTTTTTTAACAGGATACAGGATGAAAGTGCAAATTACAAGATGTTCTGAAATGAATTATAGACCAACATTAATTAAAATACGTTCATTTGATTATAATCTTTATCTATCAAAGCTTTTTCGTCTTGTCCAATATCCGAAGGCATGCGGTATTGCCCCACCTCTCTAATACCCAATCCATTTGATCTAATTCTAATATATCAAAGAGTTTTCTCGTGTCCAATATCTGAAGGCGTCCGGTTTTCCAATTCCTCTCAATGCTAATGAAATGCAATAGTAAATACAATCCTGGAGTAAAAAGCCTGGTTAAATTGTGTTACAAAACTAACTCACACCATCCATTCTGTTTTTAAGAAGTGGATGCGAACTAAACTTGTCATGAAACAAAACATGACAATTAAATGAACATGCCTTTTAATTACATCCGCCGATATATCAACATACCGGTTATATCAGTATAAATTTTCACATCGATATAACGGTATTGCAATGTTGAATATACTGTTATACCTAAAAACTAAAAGGGAAAGAAAAAAATAATCAGAATATCACCAACAAATCGAAGAAAGCTGTTTACAATCTCGAGCACTGTACAAGCAATCATGTTTTTCTTTGCCCTCGTAGCTGTTTTTAAAGCAATTCCCAATTTGTTATTTTTATTATGGGGTATTTTGTGTAGATTGGTGACAACAAAAAATCGAAAATTTCAATCAATTTAAATTCAGGCTGTAAAACAGCAAAATGTGAAAAAGTCAAGTGGTGTGAATATTTTCTGAAGGCTCTGTATATGAAAGCTAAAATGCATTGCATCCTCGACTCTTCAGGTTTGGAATATTTTTCTTCAGCTCGCTCTTGCCTTATGTAATGATTCACAAGATTAAAAACAATAAAAAAAAAACTTCACCGAAGAGCAACGTTATACAAGATAAAAATTCACCAGTGAGATGTTCAAATCAATGCCTTAAAAACTTTCAACTACCAGCAATGGTAACACACCTGCACATCTGCAACACTGACTTCCAAGCTGTGGGCTCCAGCAGATGTTGGCTGGAAATGTACATGTACACCACGCAAGCAAAAAAATGCGACCTCCTCCGTTGAATCTCGCACACCACCAATCAGAGAGATTCCCACACCACCTGCCATCTTCACATAAACCTACAAACATATCTTTAATTAAGAATATTGAACTCTTAACAATGCCGTCAAATAATGTCATATCACTCATTTATCTTTGTTGTGGTTCATGCCTCCTCTCATCTCTTCCTCATAATGTTTTCCACCAGAAGACGTGAGAAATAATCACTGCTGTAAATGACACTTTATTTACTTATGGTATTACAATGCAGAACCACTTTAACAAATTTGGACATTTTATGTGTATTTGTACAAATAAACTGATATTCTTTGTAAAATACCAAGTCGGTCAAACAGCTAAACTTTGAAGAACAAACTACCTCAATCTCAGTGTCCACTGGCAGTTCTTTGTCATTTTCAGTGCTCCTTAGGGTCTGTGTGGTCACTGGACCAGTACGAGATGGCCGTCCTTGCTTCATGTCTGTAACCTGTAAAATATAATTAAAGCCATTACTTACTATGTTGACCGACTTCTCCAAAATTCCAAAATCAGAATGATATGCTTAAAGAAGGTTGCAAAGTGCACAGTTATTGCAATAAGGTTCTTGCTCAATTTGAAGGTTAATTATTTTGTAAGCACAGCATCATTTGTCCAAATAAACAACATCCACCAATCACATGCTTCCCTTCCCCTCCCCTATCCTTCCTTATTCTACATACAATAGATTATTCAGTGCATCTGAACAACTTTGTTGAAAATCTTGTGATAAAGAGATTGACATTTCTCCAAACAAGGTGACATTTACAGATGATGAATTTAAAAAAAACAAAGAAAAAAAAAAGAGGAAACTTAATGATGCTCCCCATTCCCAACACTTCTTCCTGATCAATTTTCTCTATTATTTTCTTCTCCCATTCCTATTATTCTGCTTCTCTTCACAACTGCCTTTCCACTTTCTCTGCTCAACTCCCAAAATCTCCCTTTTCTCTTCCTCTCCTCATACTTCTTCTTTAAAATCACACTTTC
>CM068952.1:51722270-51740024 GCA_035128595.1 Eptatretus atami
AGTAGCGCATGCGGTGTGATGATATGCAGAGAGGAAGATATAAAATTATGGGATCAAGTGGGCTCGGCGTAATTTGCTAATCCATTAATCCATTGTGTCCACGAGACGGACACAGAAAAAAAATACAAAACATGTGAGGAGATAGGCTAATAGTGAGGTGTAGGAGGTTGGAAAGTGTATTGCGATTTGTCTCCATACTGTGCTCAGTCTGGAAACCCCGAAGCTCCTGCTCGCCAACACTCCACTTCCGTGAGCTCCGTTTTCAACCCGTTTGCTCCGTTCCGCCCTCTTCACCAACCATAACAGAATCAAGTGCCACAAGAGCGAGCCCACAAATGAACACGCCGTGCAACTGCGATGCTTAATACGTGGCGAGGGGGAGCCTAAAGGTGATCAGAATCTGAGTGCTCGTCAGAAGTTGTCCAGCACCCCCAATTGTGGATGGAGATTAACCCCAGGGCTAGCTCCACCCACCATGGGTACAGCTGCAAAGATGTGGCCATTTGCTCGAGTTTCTCATGCGCCAGAGTTCCATAATTAACATGGCACGATATCGTTCTCCCTCCGGCCACGATTCAAGCGCTGGATACCCAAGGCGGAGTCTCTAAGATTTGAGCAGAGCGCGAGGGCTATCCAAACGATGTGAATGAGTTCAGTCACACCGGGTTCCGAGTTGGATGCCTGAACGTCCCCTCTGAGTGACGGGTATATGGTACGCCCACGCTTCCAACATTCCAGGCTGTCCCAAAAGGGAAGTTGGTAGTTAGTCGGAGGTTCTGGGTTGAGCCATTTGTAGTGGCAGCAACAGAGTGAGTATGCATGGGGTTGAGTGTCGTGGTTGTGTTGTTCATTGTGGTCGAGACGGCAGTGGTGAATGTAAATAGCTTGGATTGTGGTTAAAAGGTTCGGTGATTATAATGAAGGAGTTTTAGATGGTATATGAAATTGCCAACGTTGGGTTCGAGTATGCGTGAAGTTTGAGGTGAAAGTGTGCCGTGGAGGATGGCGTCAATTCATGGTCGAGTTGTCAGCGACAAAAACCGTCTCCCTCACCAGGTTTCCTTGGTGAGGATGTGTATGATTTGGGACACCCAGCAGGATTAAAAACAAAAAACCTGTCAAAGGGCAGAGGAGCCCTTGTGAGCCCAACAGCCATCCATATCTAGTGCCCAACTGTCTCTGTGGGACATCTTCCAGAAAGTGGGTTAACTTTGTTTTTTTTGAGCAGGTTGGTGAGCAGGATTGCAGTCTGGCCACCGTAAAACCCTCACTGCGCAAAAGACCAAGACAGAACGCAAAGAAAACTTGAAAACCCACTTCCGTGAAGTACCTACTGTGCAGCTGCCCTCCGCAGGGCAGTTCACCGGATGACGGATTGTGGGAAAACCCCTTCGGGGAACCCCACTCTTTGATGATGGGAGGAAAACCACGGGGTAACCTCTCCCGGGTCAGTTGTGTAGTGTGTGTCGGATGGTGCTGAGGTTCGTCCACCAAGGGCAGTCTCCTGGGTTAACCTGAGGTGGTCCCTTCGTTGGGGTGCCTGGCATGTCCTAGCTCAAAGAGAGGATTATCACCTGTCTCTGATATCATCTGAGCCTCAGCGTTGACATCGGTATTGCAGCGACTCTCTGAGGTCAGAAGACCGGCGTAGTGGCGAGTCATGGCGGGGTGGTTTACACCTACTCTTGGTGTCATCTGATGGTGAGCATCAATGAGCTGTGTCCAATAAGCTTGACTCCAATGATAATTGAGTAACACCGCGTTCAACAAGCAGATGAGACCAAGGAATTCGTAAAATCCTTGGTTGTCTTTCCCTCGGTCTCTGTATATGCTCCGACTGAGGCAAGTTGATCTCACGGATGAAGGTCGCATTCTATGCCCCACGCTCGAATCTGTGTTGATCAGTGCCCCAGCAAGATACTCTTCTCATCTGAGGATTTCAAATGCATCGACTGGAACTGATAGGGATGATGAGACATGTGTTTGCGTCCCCATGGGTCTTAACTATGAAGCAGAAATAGCAGCTAAGTTCCTTGACTTTGCAAGAATCATGGACTTAGGGTAGCTTGGTTTCCATGTTTTCAGTGCCCACAGGGCTCATCGCGGACGTGGATTCCAATTGCTGTGTGCGCAAAGGAGATTGACCATGTGCTCAGTTATGTCTCTCGAGATGATCCAAAACTGCCAGGGTGTATCAGAGTGCTCAGGTGATACTACCTACAGGCTTTGTTGGAACTCTGATGTTTGCAGCTTAAATCCAGGAGAATGTACCATCCCAGCGAGGCTGATGGGCAGATTGCGAACAGGCTGGAATGGGGATTTTGGGCCGTCTGGGAGCTTTGGGGAATCCTGAAGAGTTATGGAAGTGTCTTTCATGACCACCATCCTCGATGTTGCCGTGTGATGTCTTGCGAACTCACCTTAGGGCGAAGAAGAATTTTGGTCAATGGTTATCCAGTAGCCTTTGAGAGACAGAGTCGCAGGGCCAGGCTTAATGCAGAGGTGGAGCTGTTCAGGGAGTTGAGGCGTAAAACTGTATGTGGCGGCTGAGGGTGGACGAAGGGAGGGCAGATGTGCAAGGAATCTGTGAGGGGTTAGAGCATCACCTTTGCCGTCAAGTTGATTCTCGTATCCTGCTTGCAGGGAAAATTCGCGCATGCGTTCCTCTGAGCCCATTCTTCGCGATGTACTTGCAAATAGAGCGAGAGGGTGGTAGGCTTTTTGACAGAGGAGTCCGAAGTGAAGGCCTGCTGGGCCGGTTACTTTGAGCGGCTGGTTATGATGTGGTTAAACAGGTTGATCCACCAGCCTGTTAAGTTGGATCATGGTATCTATTCCCATTCTGTCCCTCCAATCAACTGGTGATCCACCCCTTTGGTTTGTGGGAAACACAGGGCTGCAGTGAAGTGAAATGGGCGTAAAGCTCCTCGGATTGTGGCACCCATGTGAACTTCTCAAAGCTGGTGGAAATTCTACTCATGTCGTTATTCCAGGCAGAGCATTCATCCCCACTGGTACTGGAAGAGGGGTCGTCTTTCTTCCTCTGGATAAGGGAAGGATGATCGCCAGGACAGCAACAACTACCGAGGGGACGCTGCTCTCAGTGCCTGCAAGGTCTGTGGAATAATTTTATGGCGTTCACCACCTCTGACTTGAGCACCAGCAGCCAGAGCAGTCAGGCTTTACACCAAGAGGTCAACGATGGACCGTTATCCTTGGCCCTTCCGGTCCTTCACCAAATCAGATTTAGCGTTCAGCAGGAGCTGACTTGCAGCCTACATTGATTCTTGCAAAGCGTTCGCTCCGGTGGAATTGGGATGCCCTCTGGAGATTCTTGCGTCTTCCTGGGGCCACCAAAACTGATCAATCTGATGTTGCTGAACTAACTTCTGGTACTGGAGTGTCTGCTCTGTGAGATGTTGTGATGCCATCTCTGACTTATTCCGTGTTCTTGGGAGTTCACCAGTGGTTGTGCTGCTGGTCCCCACCACTTCAGTACTGTAGCGGACTGGATTCTGGGAGGATGTCAGAGAGATCAAGCTGCGGTGCATCATTTGGGGGGAATGTCAAAGATGTATGACCTTGGATTTCGCAGATGATGGCATGATCTTTTGCGGAGACTGGATGTCCTTTGGGGTCCATGAGTGCTGATGAAGAGGAGCGGAGCCCACTTGGGATGTAATCTGTCCGGTCGTAGATACTAAAGATCCAGGCTCTCAATGACATTATGGATGCTGCTGTCCTGTCGGAGCCACTGGGATTACGGGCTTTCCTGAGTCAAAACTAAGATCCAGGCTTTCATTGACATCTTGGAGCTGCTATCTTGTCTGACCTGTTTGTGGTGAGGATGTGAGGTCACGGAGAGATTCACTTCCCTTGGCAGTGATATTTATGTCTCTGCTGGCTTTGTGAGCCAGAGGTCAATAGAATCTGGATCGGCCTGGAGAGTCATGGATTTCACTGGATTTCATGCAGGTTGGTGCTGTCCGTACCTGAGCAGGGGACAAAAGCCGAGTCTTTCAGGTCCTGGTGCTTCCAGTCTGCTTTACAGATGTAGACTTGCGACTCTGACAGAGATCTGAGACGGAGACATAATTCCTTGGTACCAGGTCTTCTTCAGAGAATCCTTGGCGTCACTTGTCGGACTTTTTGCCAATGAGCAGTTGCGAGAGAGCTGCCAAATGAGATTTGTTACCTGCTATCTAATGAGCGTCAGCTGCGGTTGTATGGAAGATGTGGCTTGTTTCCTGATGCTGATCCTGCCACCAGACTCTTCAGTGAGGGAGCCTCGTGAGTGGAGGAGGCCAATGGGCCGACCATACTGCCCATAATTGCAAGCAGGTTGACTCTGCATGTTCAAGGGATGGGGATGGCCAGGCATCTGCCTGGGGTATGGCCGCGGAGGCCCCTTGGGACTGCGGAAAGTGGACGCAGGGACCGCTGCCTCCGGGCGCAGCTCCCATACCTGACTGACCTGGATTCAAATGCGAATGGGCGCACATGGAAATGGACTTGCTTCTGTTGCTATGGTCTGCATGCTTGTCTGGAGCAAGGCTTGTGTGTGAGCGAAAGCAAAATAAGTAAAAAGAAGTGGAAGAAAACCTACCCTAATGCCCAAGCAACGCATATGACCCATAAACACATAGACCATCGCGGGAAGGACCATCTGGAATGAGTACTAATGAAACAACTATTGCAGGAACCACTCTATGTGGGTGTGCCATGCCTTGGGGCAGCTGATGGTTTCGCAGAACCGTAAACAACAAATTTAGAGTACAAAGGAAAGTATGGAGTTTGCTGCACCTTATACATTGGCCCAATGGGACAAGAACTTATCGAAACACCAAATATTTAAGCCATCCATTTATGCCTTTATTTCTTTCACTGCCCAAACATGCCTGGGCTTTGGGTAGGGTCGTCACCTAAATATGTAAAAAACAAATTGGCTGGGGAGAGAAGTAATTTCGACCTTCCAACTGCCTCATTATGCGTCAAAAAGTGTAATGCTGTTGAATGAAATCAAGACGCAGGTTATAAGGAGACAGATATTTCATATTTAAGAGAGGTTTCAGGAAATACAAGGAACGATTACAAAATGAGATACATTGTGGAGGGAAGATGGAAGCTCTGTCCCTTCATGTTTGCTGATTTTTAAAAAGAAAAACGTTGATGTTGTATTGCCATCTTTTTGACTCTTGAATCAAATGACATGGTTTGGAAAATGAGGGATAAAGAACAAGTTGGGGGCCAATTGCTATGCAGGTAGAGGTGACTGCGGAGGAAAGGCAAAATGTAAGATGAAGAGAAATCCACAGTTTGTATCGAAAAATATATTGGTTGGAGCAGAGAGGAGAGGGAGAGCGGAGAGGGAGAGGAGAGAGGAGGAAAGAGAGAGAGAGAGAGAAGATGGAGATGGAATGGAAGGGAAGAGAGAGAGAGAGAGAGAGAGAAGATGATAGAAGAGAGGATAGAGAGAGAGAGAGAGAAGAGAGGAGAGAGAGAGAGAGATGGAGAGAGGACGAGGGGGAGAGACGGGAGGGGAGAGACGGAGCGGAGCGGAGGGAGTATAGAGAGATATAGAGAGAGAGAGAATAGAGAGAGAGAGATAAGAGAGAGAGATATAGAGAGAGAGATAGAGAGAGATAAGAGAGAGATATAGGAGAGGAGAGATTAGAGAGAGATATATAGAGAGTAGAGAGATAGAGAGATAGAGAGATAGAGTAGATAGAGAGATTAGAGAGATAGAGAGAGAAGAGAGAGAGAGAGAGAGATCCAAGAGCTACAGCAACATTTAATTACAGTTCAGGCATAAAGGTTGAGTTAGAACCAGAATTTGTTACTGAATCCAAAAATCCATTTCTTGATTGCTGCATCCTCTGCCATTTTGGTGTTGAAAAATCAGTTTTTAGTTATGCCCGCCATTAACAAATTGTCTCCCAAAGCTGAAAAATGTTTTGTATTTTACAGATTTACTGAGCACAAACTGACACATGCAGTGGAGGTATCAATGAGGTAATGACAAGGCCAACACAACGACATGATTTATTAAGTATAAAAAGTAATTTTTCATTTGTCACAGGTAAAGATTTCTGAAAGATGCTGCAAAAAAGATGTGCAGTCGTGGCCCTGGACACATGTCGTTCGTGAATCATTTTATGCATATTTATCATCATCATATGTAAGGACCCAATACCCAATCAATAGATGACAAATAACATTTCAGTAGCCCACCACATACAACAATGGCCATGAACACATCACTAGTATTAGAGACTTGTGAGAAGTGGGGAAAATTCCTCTATGTTTATCATTGTGGTTGTGCTGGCCTTGTCATTATCTTCATGTTGATTACCTCACTTGCATGTGTGGCTTTCATGTTTAGTAAATCTGTAAATTAAAACGACTTTTCAGCGTTTTGGAAGAAATTTGGTATGGACAGAAGCTAAAAACTGCTTTTTTCAACCAAAATG
Organism: Eptatretus atami; assembly: GCA_035128595.1. NCBI lineage: Eukaryota > Metazoa > Chordata > Myxini > Myxiniformes > Myxinidae > Eptatretus > Eptatretus atami. The sequence goes on from CM068952.1 coordinate 51,728,741, forward strand.
CAGAGATGCAGCAAATTAAGAAATGGAGATAGTTTCAGATTCAGCCCAAATTCTGGTCAGAAAAAACATTCTCAAACCTTTTAGGCCTCAGACGAGTAATTAAAAGTGCCGTCGCTCTTGGAGTCGGTGCTGTATGTGCAACTTACATCAACAACCAACCAGAATATTGAAACTGTTATGGACAAATGATATCCAAGACCTACTTAAATATTATCATAGTGATTCATAAGGGTGAGACTGCAATTGTAAAGCAAGCATTGCATTTAATCTAGGCCGGCAGCAACACCAATGTAATTGAAAATTGTCTCACCCAGAGAATGTATGTGTTGATGCAAACATAGATGTAGTTTTCATAGTACAGCTGCTGTGACTCGCCCAAACCGATCCATGTTGACAGTAGCTTCTGGATTGATCCAGAACCTTAACCTAGATATCAATATAATTGTCAAGAACATGCGATGACTAACAAATCCATTGCAGCATGTGGCATTTTTGGTGGAAAGTCGTGTTTTAACAAAATATTCCAATGAGATAAACAATGAGTTGCAAAAAGTATGAGTCCACTTAATCAATGCCAAGGTTGTTCTCAAATCCCGATTTCAAAAAACACCAATTTGTTATAACCATCCATCCCATTGGGACCATACTCTGTACAAGAGCGTTGGGTCTGCCTAAGCAGTCTCCTGTGCTATTGGGTACAAATCCTGGATGGGTCGCCACTCCGACAACAGGATACCAGCAAAGCTGGTACTCATTTGGCTGACTCGGAAGGATGACAGCGGTGTCAACCCCACCTGTATTAATCCAAAAAGCAAGAGGATTTGATTCAAGATCCTCAGATCCCAAGCCCACCAATCCTAACCACCACCCTCTATTGTCAGCGAATTGAGTACCAGGTACTGCCTTATGGGCACAACATTCAGCAGCATAGTCGCGCCCAACAAAATGATTAGCTTACCGGCCAGTCAAGCTTTGCCATACCACAAGAAGAATAAGAACAACAAAATTTTCTTTCTTTTTTTTACCTCACAAGTGATGAAGGGTGGCAAAGTGGGGCTCATCAGGTGCGCAAAAGGGAGAGACGTTAATTGGTTTGACCTCTGAGCGAGCAAGGGTCAGTGACCCCTCGCTGCCAAGAATACCACAGGTTACCTAAATGAAAGTTACATATTAAATAATGAAGTCACATGTTCTCATTTTTCAAAGTTCCACATTGTTACTTCGTGGACAATTACGCAGGGTTCAGTGTTATTGCCAAGATATATTATTGTTCATGCAATAAATATCGCTATATCTATTTATTATTGTGTGTGATAATATCTTCGGACTGGGGTTTGTTCTTGAACATCTGTGACTCCGGATGCGGTCCAGTGGTGTTTGTCTCCAAACGTGTCCGGGTGTTATTTTGTCCGGATGGGAGTTTGTTTCTGGACTGTCCAGGCGTTGTTTGTCTCTGGACGTGTCCGGCGGTTGGTTTTGTCTCTGACGTGTCCGGGCCGGTGTTGTCTCTGGACGTTGTCCGGGGCGGTGTTTGTCTCTGAGACGTGTCCGGGCGTGTTTGTCTCTGGACGTGTTCCGGGCGGTGTTTGGTCTCTGACGTGTCCGGGCGGTTTGTCTCTGGACGTGTCGGGCGGTGTTTGTCTCTGACGTGTCCGGGCGGTGCTTGTATTTGGACGTGTCCGGGCGGGTGCTTGTCTCTGGACGTGTCCGGGCGGTGTTTGTCTAATGACGTGTCTGGGCGGTGTTTGTTCTCCAGACGCTCCGGCGGTATTTATGTCCGGACAGTAGTTTGGTCTCCGGAAGCGTCTGGATGGGAGATGGTCTTCGGTTGTGTCACGAGCAGTGTTTGCTGATCGGACGGCTTGGCTCAGATGCGCCCGGCGGGTTTGACTCTGACTGGTCCAGCGCGATGTGTGCCGGGCCGTTTTTATTGTGATGACCGGTAGAAAATGGATTTGAGATTATTTTGTTTCAAATTCACTGTATTCATCCAGAATCATTTGTTGAGACGGTATGAATCGTAATTAACGCTCCCCACCACGTCTGCTTTCCCTTCCTCTCACCTCACACTGTCTTCCCTTCCCCCAACCCTCCTCACTCCCCATCCCTTAACTCCTGCTCCCTCTACCACTACACCTCTCCCCCCCTCTCTCTACCACATCTCTCTCTGCTCTCTCTCTCTCTCTCTCTCTCTTTCTCCCCCCCCCTTCTAGTATTCCCGTCAGGCAAAGCGGATGGGTTGGTATTTGAAGTATTAAAGAAATTAGTCACATGTTCTCATTTTCAAATTCCACATTTGTTAGGTTAGTGGGACAATTACAGCAGGTTCAGTGTTCATTGCAATAATAATACATATATATAATAATATATATATATTGTTACGGCTGTGGAAATTCGCAGAACACATAAAGGGTCCTTAGATCAGTATTCCCGGAAGAGTGTTCAGGGTAGGTCCCCACCATTGTTAAAGGGAATTTCGGTTTACCGCGGCTGCGACCCTTTGAGGTAGCCAAATTTTCTTTTCTCTTCTTATTTTGGACCAACCAAACTCAACAACCCAATCACCACCACCTTCGCCCTCTTACCCTCCACAACCGCCAACAAACCCACACCACAAACATCGCCATCACCTTCGTTCCTGAAGCCAGCCACTTCGCGGCCAGCAGCGGGGGATACTGAACAAACGACATCGCTGCGGGCAGAGGCAAGGGTTCTCTCACCGCGAGCGGCGGTGATCCCGACGGTCGGCTTCGGGGTCGAGTCGAGCTGCAGAACGAGCGCGTCAAGTGATTTCTACACGTCGGCTTTCGGGGTCGAAGTCAGCTGTCAGACGAGCGCGTTCGGTGTGATTTCCACGACGTCGGCTTTCCGGGGGTCGAAGTCGTAGCTGTAGACGACGCGCGCGGTGGATTTCTACCACGTCGGCTCCGGATGGTCGAAGAGTCAGGTGCAAGGGTCGAATCTCGTGTTCCCCGGCCTATATAAGACGAGCAGAACGAGCTTCGGGGTTGTGGATTGGGGGGGTCGAGTTGAGTAGTTGGTGACAAAGCCTGGTGAGGTCGGAGAACGGAGCTTCGAGGCAGTGACGCGGAAAGGCACTCGCGTGGAAAACCAGAGGGCTACGTGGAGACCACAGCCGGGGAAAAGGGCACGGGAGCACAGCCGGGGAGAGCTTAACAGGCCAAGAGCGTCCGAGGTAATCGGACCGTCGGCGCATTGCGCACGCTAGAGGGCTCAAACTGTCAAGGAGATCAACACTGAGCGGCATCAACTTCTCGCTCGAACATCAACGCTGAGAGGCAATCAACTCTCTGTCGGGCATCACCAGAGGATCAACTGCTCTGTCGAGATCACTAGGCAATCTTTGCCGCAGACACGAAGAGTCGTCGTACCCCGTTCTACCTCTCAACCCAGCCGTGTGCGGCGGCCCGGATCACACTCGCCGTTGCAAGGCCGTAGGGAGAGGGCGTCCCACTGCAGTCATTGCGAGGCCGCAATCGGGCGGACTGTCCTAGTGGCGAGGCGGAGTAGACGTCGGACCATTGCCACGTCGCACTACGAGGTCGGGGTAAGACCGCTTCGTCTGTGGGCACTGGGCCGGTCATCCAGGCTCCACCGCCACAATAAGTCTCCGACGTCTGCCACCCTGCTTTGGGGGTGGCCTTCTTTGCTTTTGTATGCATGATGTGGCGCCGTCCATTAAGTAGACCTGTGTAAGTGACTGTGACTGTACGTTGCCTATATTCGGTTGTATTGCTTTCTTGCCTGTATACGTGTTACATTGTGTTGACTGTACATACGTGCATGACTTCTATTCATTGTTGGCTGTACATACGTGCATGACTTCTATTCATTGTTGGCCGGGCCACCGGGCTAGGGGCTAGTCGGCCCGTGGTAAGGCCAAGGCCCATGGGGGCCGGGTTAAGCGTAGTGGGCACGGTGCGCCGCTTGGGCGGGGGCCCGGAGCGCCGTGCCGCGTGGGCAGTGTCGTGGGCACGGGTGACCCTCGAAAGGGCCGGGGCGCCAGCCTGCCACGTGTGGCTGTCAGGGGATTGCCATGGGGGCACTCCCCGGTGTTTAGGGAGCTGGTGGGCTCGGAGGCAGTGTAGTGCCGGGGGTGCCATCGTAGGGGAATCGGCAGAGGTCGTGCCTGCCAAAGGAGCCACGCGTCCCAGCCACGAAACCGTGCAAGGGCACGAGGGAAATCGAGGCGAGGCCCGAAATTGTGTGGACACCAACACAGGCGACGGGAATCTGGGTTGTTAGAACCAATAGATAAAGCGCGGAGGCGCTTGTTGAAAGCCCCGGGTAGTTAAAGGTTAACGTTTAGGGTAGATAGGAAGTGTACCCCTCGCACCATCCATCCTTCGTCTCGTTGTGGGCCGGCTGGACCACTTTGGTTTAGATCGCTGAGATCTGGGGAGGCCATTCTTGAGGCTGGTTTGGGCCTGCGCACAGGACGCTAGCCTCTCCTTATTCCCCTCCGGGAAGGGAACGTAGGGGTTGGGAGTAGGCTAGGAGACAGATAGGTTAGCCGAACAGAGACAGTAAAGGGGTTAGGGACGAATTATAGAGGGGATGAAAAAAAAAAAAAAAATAATAAAATATAAGTTGTGGGGCTAAATTGGTTTGACAAATTAAGGGAGTGGGTATGGACAGTGACAGGCAAAGCGATAGGTGGGAGGAGGACAGTAGGTAGGTCCGAGTCCACCTTCTTGTGGCCAACACCACCGCACTCCCCTCCACCAACCTCCACAGCAAGGCAAAGGCTGGCCAACTTCATCGTCTGCGGCTGTGTGGCTGGCAGGCCTGTGCCGGCCAAGTTTCGTCATGCCGGCTGTGTTTGTCTGCACGGCCTTTTCTTGCAGCTATGTTGCCTTTACCTTTGCCATGTCATGCCCACTGCCCCTGTTCACAGCCCCGTTCAATTTGCTTGCACCCCCCCCGTTATTTCCATGTGCGCAGGATCGCAAGCAACAGTTTGCAAGCTGCAAGGAAACTGTCCTGTTGGCAGCTGCAACACGGGCCTGCAGTGGCGGCCGCGTGCACCGGTTCTCTTTGACCTCTTTTTTCTTTTCCTGCAGAGTCCATTGATCCTGGCCATGGTTTAGTGTAAAAATTGTAAGTTAAAGGTGTTAAGTTGTATTGTAAATATGAGTGCGCCCCCGGCATGTATGTGTAGCGACCGCAATTTATTTAAGTCGTCCGTGTGAGTGAGTTTTGTTTGTTAGTTACTCAGCCCTCAGGTTATTTATTTTGGGGACACGAATACCATGAATGTCGCACTCAGGGATCCGTAGGTAAAACGTACTAGGGGAGAACTACACATGATGGCACACGATAATTTGACGACTCGGGACGAGTCTGTAAAAAGGGAGAGCGGGGTAGTGTTACGGCTCTGGAAATTCGCAAACACCATAAAGGTCCCGTAGGTGAGATATATTTCTTAAGTACATGTGTAGTTAGCCCAAACCCATTGTATAAGAGGGAATTAATGTGATTCATTCGGGCTGCGATCCTTTGAGTTAGGCGTTTTTCTGTTCTACCTTTGTTTTGAGCCACCCACCGCGAACACAACAACACGAACAGCCAGCAAAAACCTACCTTCACCACTCGCTACCGGCAAACCTCACATCGCGCCATTCCAAACAGCACATGCGCCATCGAACACACGCCGAAAACCCTCCACCACCTTCTCCTACGGCATTCCCGCACCACCTGTGCGCCGAGCGTCGAGCTGTCTTCAGCGAGACACGCGAGACGGCGAGTGCAGATGGCGGGGTTTTCTGAGAGAATTCGGATCGGAAATGATACACGCCCACATCTGATTCCACCCAATCAGGAAGCGCGGGGCGGCTGGCCCCGCCTCCAGACGCGCCTGACGAAATCGGCATATGCAATTTGAGATCAGGAATGATACACGCCCCTTTTTCCCGTCCAATCGGCGAGCGTGGCTCCGCCCCTGAGTGCCGTTTGAATCCGATAATTTGCATATGGTGGGTTCCGCGAAGCCGATAAAAAGGCGAGCGGCAGTGAGTTGAGTAGTCAGTATCGAGCAGTGTCGGTGGAGCAGCCAGATCGGTGAGAAATCAGTTGGGCTGGGTCGTTGGAGACGGAGCTCAGAGAGAGATCGGTGAAGAGCGAGATCGGTGGGGCAGACGGCTGCGGAGGCGAACGGCTGAGGTGGACCTGGAGGCTCGCGTCGCGGGATTCGAGCAAGCCAGCCATACTCCCTCCCCAGAGCATCAACAATTCCCCCTTTCCCCCGCGCTGAAGAGTGCGACAAGGGGCCCCGTTCCCACTTACACCACAAAGGTGCCCACGGAACGCCGTGCAGCGACATTCTGCGGCTCGCCACGAGGCGCGGGTAGGACCTTCGGTCTCGTGGGCCTGGCCGCTATCCAGGTTCCACGCGCATTAGGCCACGGCCCAGTCTGACTCCTTGCCTTTGAGGGGTCTTTTCTTTGCTTTGGTGTGAATGCGTGTTGTGGCGCCGTGTCTTGTAAGGTAGTAACTGTATAAGTGGTCCGTGTGTCGTGTAGTCGGTTTTAATCCTTTTATATGTGCATTTCTTTTTGTTCAATGTGATATATGTGCAATCGTTATTGTGATGTAAATACATGCTGTTTGCTTTACGTGTGCTATAGGTGTGATCCGTGTGCCACGGAATAATGTGCATTGTGTGAACTGTTTTCCCGTTTCGCTTCGTCTTTTCTTAATTGAACCTCCATCCTGCTTCACGTAAAGGGTTCGTAGTGGGTGCAAAACGCCCGGTAAATAATCTGAACCGTCGAGGTCGACGATAACACGCTCGGTTTATCCCGATAGTACGGAACGGCCCGCCACAAGCGGCTCGTGTCCGGAGTCGACCTGCGGCGAGGTACGATCGCCCGGTTTACCATCCCGTGGGTACTTAGGTAGGTCGAGTTTGGCGAACAACCCTATCCTACGCGGGTGGCCGATTGGCACGATTGTGTGAGTCGAAAGGCCCACCCGTGACTGGATCCCGCGTTAGCCGGGAGGGTCACGACTGAATTGTCCGTCCGGTGGGCGAGGCGGTCGCGGTTCGAGTCGCGTGGCCGATCGCACGCCGACGGGCGCGAATTCGCAACAATATATATATATATATAACATATATATATATATATTGTTACAGGCTGTGAGAAATTCGCAGAACACCATAAAGGGTCCTTAGATCAGTTATCCCGGTAAGTGAGTGTTCAGGTAGGTCCCACCGTTGTTAAAGGGAATTCTTCGTGTTTTCACCGGGCTGCGACCCTTTGAGGTAGCCATTTTCTTTTCTGTCGTTATTTTGACCAACCATACTCAACAACACAATCACCACACCTTCGCCTCTTTACCTCCACAACCGCCAAAAACCCACACCACAAACATCGCATCACCTTCGTTCCTGAAGCGATGCCATCTTCGCGCCAGCAGCGGCGGGATCTGAACAACGACATCGCTGCGGGCAGAGGCAGGGTCTCTCACCGCCGAGCACGTCGGTGATTCCACGACGTCGGCTTTCCGGGTCGAAGTCAGAGCTGTCAGAACGAGCGTGTCGGTGATTTCTACCACGTCGGCTTTCCGGGGGTCGAAGTCGAGCTGTCAGACCGAGCGCGTCGTGATTTCCACGACGTCGGCTTTCCGGGGTCGAAGTCGAGCTGTCAGAACGAGCGGCGGTCGGTGATTTCTACCACGTCGGCTTTCCGGAGGTCGAAGGTCAGAGTGCAAGGGTCGAATCTCGTTTCCACGGCCTATATAAGAGACGAGCAGAACGGAGCTTCGGGGTTGTGGATTGTGGGTCGAGTTGAGTTGGTGGACAAAGCCTGGTGAGGTCGGAGAACGGAGCTTCGAGGCAGTGACGCGGAAAGGCACTCGGTGGAAAACCAGAGGGCTACGTGGAGACCACAGCCGGGGAAAAGGCTACGTGGAGACCACAGCCGGGGAGAGCTTACCAGCGCCAAGGCAGTCCGAGGTAATCGGACTCGGCGCGATTCGCGCAACGCTGAGAGGGCATCAACTCTCTGATCAAGCATCAACACTGAGAGGGCATCAACTCTCCGCTCGAGCATCAACGCTGGAGAGGGCATCAATCTCTGATCGAGCATCAACACTGAAGAGCATCACTCTCTGATCGAGCATCAACGCTAAGAGGGCATAACTCTTTTTCCGAGCATCCACGCTGAGAGAGCGTCGGTAGCCCCGTTGTACCTCTCAACCGCGTTGCGGGGCCCGGATCACCTCGCCGTTGCAAGCCGTGGGAGAGGGCGTCCCGACCTGCCCATCGTTGTGAGGCCGCAATTCGGGCGCACTGTCCTAGTGCCGTGGGAGTAGACGTCGCGACCTGCCCACCGTCGCACCACGAGGGTGCGGGTAAGACCCTTCGTCTCGTGGGCCTGGCCGGTCATCCAGGCTCCACGCCACAATAAGTCTCCTGACCGTCTGCCACCTTGTCTTGGGGGTGGCCATTTCTTTGCTTTTGTATGCTGATGTGGCGCCGTCCATTAAGTAGACCTGTGTGTAAGTGCTGTGACTGTACGTTGCCTATATTCGGTTGGTATTGCTTTCTTGCCTGTATACGTGTTACATTGTGTTGACTGTACATACGTGCATGACTTCTATTCATTGTTGGCTGTACATACGTGCATGACTTCTATTCATTGTTGGCTGTATATACGTGCAAATGTGAATAATGTGCTTGTGTGAAATGTTCCCCGTTCGTTGCGTCCTTTCCTTGTGAAAACGCCATCTTGCATCGTGGAATAATTGGTTTGGGTTGTAAGCACCCGTTGAGTAAAATCACATCAGGTGAGGTCGGGCAATAATATCCGTCGTTATCACTGCAGTACGGAACGGACCGCTTAAGCGGTTCGTGTCCTAAACCGACCTGCGCCGAGGTACGGTCGCCCGTCGACTGCTCGCGCAGGTACTTAGGTAGATCGAATTCGCGAGCGACCCTATCCTGCGCGGGTAGACAATTGGCACGACCGTGTGAGGTTAAACCCCCACCCGTGACTGGTTCCTGGCGATAGTTCCAGGAGGGTCACGACTGAATTGTCCGACCGGTGGGCGACGCGGTTGCATTAGAGGTACGCGGCCGCTCGCACGCCGGCGGGCGCGAATTCGTAACAATATATATATATATATATATATATATATATAATATATATATTATATATATATATAATATATAGCCCTAGAAAAAATAAAAGGGACCACTGCAAAATTATCAGTTTTTCTGGTTTTACTATTTATAGGTATGTTTTGAGTAAAATGAACATTTTTGTTTTATTTTTATCAACTACTGACAACATTTCTCCCAAATTCCGAATAAAAATATTGTCATTTAGAGCATTTATTTGCAGAAAATGACAACTGGTCAAAATAACAACAAAGATTCAATGTTTTCAGACCTCAAATAATACAAACAAAAAAGTTCATATTCATTTTTAAACAACACAATACTAATGTTTTAACTTAGGAAGAGTTCAGAAATCAATATTTTGTGGAATAACCCTGATTTTCAATCACCAGCTTTCATGCGTCTTGGCATGCTCTCCACCAGTCTTTCACATTGCTGTTGGGTGACTTTATGCCACTCCTGGCACAAAAATTCAGCAGCTCGGCTTTGTTTGATGGCTTGTGACCATCCATCTTCCTCTTGATCACATTCCAGAGGTTTTCAATGGGGTTCAGGTCTGGAGATTGGGCTGCCATGACAGGGTCTTGATCTGATGGTCCTCCATCCACACCTTGATTGACCTGGCTGTGTGGCATGGAGCATTGTCCTGCTGGAAAAACAATCCTCAGAGTTGGGGAACATTGTCAGAGCAGAAGGAAGCAAGTGTTCTTCCAGGACAACCTTGTACGTGGCTTGATTCATGAGTCCTTCACAAAGACAAATCTGCCCGATTCCAGCCTTGCTGAAGCACCCCCAAGTCATCACCGATCCGCCACCAAATTTCACAGAGGGTGCGAGACACTGTGGCTTGTAGGCCTCTCCAGGTCTCCGTCTAACCATTAGACGACCAGGTGTTGGGCAAAGCTGAAAATTGGACTCATCAGAGAAGATGACCTTACTCCATCCTCTACGGTCCAATCCTTATGGTCTTTTGCAAACCTCAGCCTGGCTCTTCTTTGCTTCTCATTGATGAAGGGCTTTTTTTCTAGCTTTGCACGACTTCAGCCCTGCCCCTAGGAGCCTGTTTCGAACCCTCCTCGCCGTGCACTTCACCCCAGCTGCCGTTTGCTATTCTTTTGTAGGTCACTTGATGTCATCCTATGGTTGTTGAGTGACATTCGAATGAGTTGGCGGTCATTCCCGGTCAGTGGAAAGTCGTTTTCGCCCTCTGCCAGTCTGTAGCTTTGTTGTCCCCAATGTCTGCTGCTTGACCTTGTTCTTATGAACCGCCGTCTTTGAAATTTTAAGGATGGAAGAACGTGACGCTCACTGTATCCCTCTGCCAGTAAAGCCAGAATTGAACCCTTCTTTTCCTCACTCAAAACTTTTCAACTCTTTGGCATGGTCAATAGTTTATTTTTTGATTCCAATTACTTTTGAGTACTACTAGCACTGTTTTTGCCATCCAGCTGTCCTATTGCAAGAGGATAGTGATGACCACAGCAGTGGTTTTTATACTTTTCCTTGTTAAATAAGATTCGTTCAGGTGATCACCTAATCAGTACCTCACTAAGTAGAATGAGGTGTGCCTGTGTTGGAATTCAACAGACACTGGGATGGAATGGCTGCCATACATGTAGAGATGCTGATTTAAAATTTTTTGGAGTGGTCTCATTTTTTTCCAGAGCTGTATGTATATTATATATATATAATATATATATATATATATATAATATATATATATATGTATGTATATTGTATATCTATATGTATATCTATATCTATATATATGTATATATTATACATATATATATGTATGTTATGTATATCTATATCTATATATATGTATATATATATATATATGTATTTATATATATATATATATATATATATATATATATATATACACATATAAATATATTAAGATTGTTGTGACTTCAATTATCTTTCATCATTTATACATATCTGTACTAATAAATGTCAGTGTGTGTGGTGTGTGTGTGTGTGTGTGTGTGTGTGTGTGTGTGTGTGTGTGTGTGTGTGTGTGTGTCTCCTCCATAACTCCAAAACCGTGAAACCTTGCAGCCTGAAACTTTGCACGCATATTCAGAAAACTCTAAGGAAGTGCATGACTGAAAATTGGGTGTTTGTGTTCATTGA
>CM068952.1:51740049-51750663 GCA_035128595.1 Eptatretus atami
GCTGTACGTAATGTGAATAAATGTGCTTGTGTGAAATGTCCCGTCGTTGCGTCCTTTCTTGTGAAAGACGCATCTTGCATCGTGGAATAATTGGTTTGGGTTGTAAGCACCGTTGAGTAAATCACATTCAGGGAGGTCGGGCAATAATATCCGCTCGGTTATCACTGCAGTACGGAACGGACCGCTTAAGCGGTTCGTGTCCTAAACCGACTGCGCGAGTACGGCTGCCGTGTCGACTGCTCGCGCAGGTACTTAGGTAGATCGAATTCGGCGAGCGACCCTATCCTGCCGCGGGTAGAACAATTGGCACGACCGTGGTGAGTTACCACCCGTGACTGGTTCTGGCGATAGTTCCAGAGGGCACGACTGAATGTCCGACGGGTGGCGACGCGGTTGCCATTGAGGTAGGGCGCTCGCACGCCGGCGGGGCGAATTCGTAACAAATAAATTATAATATTTAATATAATAATATATATAATATAAATACAATTTGTTACTCAGACTTTAATATGATACATAACAAACATAATAAAAAGTGATGAAGCTTTCATGCGCACTCTTCATATCGGGTAAACTCGCAGCAAGTGAAGAGAATTGAGCGTGTGCTCAAAGCAAGCAAATAGAGAGTAGACGCTGAATTGGTTCACCGAAAATGCGTCCGGTTATCCGAACGCCATGGGTCAGTATCATCTCACATCGAGCTCGGGTGAGAAGATTCGGTGAGTTGAGGGTTGAACCAATCCTGGAGAAGGGGGATGGGTTCCCAAAGGTCATTACCATTGTACGTACTCCCTTGATCTCCATGCTGAAGATCAAAAGATCGACAATTCATTAGGACGACTATAAATTGATAGGTGTAAGGATGAAGGTGCGCTTCAACACGTAAATGAAGAAACGAGCTCTGACCTCGGCTTCAATATCCTAACATATTGCATTGTAGAGACTAGACAGATATAGGGTTGGCAACGGTCGGCACTGGCAAGATGAAGCATTACAGTGCCGGTGGTGCTGGTATGGTCTATAAGCTCGCCGTGTGTTTAACCAATCTTCTCGAATCACAAGGCGAACGGGTTTTGATCTATCAAAACTGATGTTTGTACGGCCGCACGTCTGAGCTTCGACATCGGTACTTAAAGCGCAATAATAAATTGCTGGTTTGAGTTGGGTAGCCACTATCCTTTGTTGAGTGATGAGTGCAACGGCGAGAGGATTAAAGATACTACGGGGTTGCACAGCGCAGAGAAAAGTTGGATCCACAGATATTGTTTGGTGAAGTTGGTGATAACTCCGGCCATTGCAAATAAACAGGAGTGATTTAAATATAATATACATATATATTTTAAAAACTCACTTAACTTCTCATTATGCCGATTCCGAAGAGTGCAGCATGAAAGCTTGGTCACTATAAGTCGGTTGGTTGTACAGATTAAGTATCTGTGGACCAAACATCTTTTTATATATAAGTATACATATATATAAATAACATACGTCAATATATGCACAACACATATATATATAATATATAATCGTGGTGCGAATATCGGCGCGCGGCGACGGCAGTATCGAATCGCCGACGCTCGCCCACCGACGACATTCTGTCGGACCTGAGAACGCGAGCATCGTGGGCTTCGCCTCATCCTAGGACGTGCCAAATCGGCCACGCGCGTGATAGGTGTTCGCCAAACTCGACTACTAATACAGCGGGTAAACCGGCGATCGCATCCTCTCCCTAACCCTGCTCCTTTCTGTACCCCCTCGCGTGAAGGTCGATTCGACCGGACTGCTAAGCGGTCCGTCGACTAGTCGGGATAACGAGCGGTGTTATCGCGGCCTAGACGTCTGATTAATTAGGGAGCGGCCTGCGCCCAAACGATAGGAACAAGATGGAGACAGCCAAAGGAAGAGAGCCGAAATGGGGAAATTACACAAGAAAGCATTTTTTACACACAAACAGATAGCTCCACACATAAATGTATTTAGCCAAATATAAATGCACTATAACAATAAAACAATTAAAACGAATACAGTACAACCCACACTTAAACATTACGATTTCGGACTACGCGCCACACACACCGGTCAAAAACACGAAGCCGAAAGAAAATGGAGTCTGAGACTCCTGAGTGTCGATCCTAGGAGACGTCCTCCGTGTCCTCTGGGCTGTACTCCCGGTCGACGACGAGGTCGCGAGCATTCCGGCCGTCGTAGCTGCTGTGTTGGCCGACAACACCGAAGCATCAGACTGGTAAACGACCCAAAGAGCCACCGAACAGGACAAGAAGAACAGTACGAGAACGAAGCAGACAGAAAGAGCAACGTCACGAGGACAGAGACAAGAAGCTGCACTGGGGGTCGCCAGTCGCACCGCTCTAGACCCCGCGCAGCCTTTTCTCCGCCCCAGCTTGATCACCCCTCGAGTGCGCTTCGGAAAGGGGGTTCCATCCCGTTCCCCCTCCCGGGCATGGCGGGGGCGAGGAAATCGTCCTGGCGCCGCAGGGAAGAATGGCGGAAGAAACAGGCGGGAAATTCAGCGCTGCCACCGTTGTTGCTTCTTCTTCCCCCTTGCGTTCGACGTCCAAATGCAAGAGGTGTATGGACGGGAGGAGCGTTCAGCACGCGGTAGTGCGAAGATGGGTGTATGATGTGAGGTATGGGAGCGAGTGTAGGCTGTTTGCGCGGCGTTGATTGGTGGTTTTGTTCGGGAGTGCGTCAAAATACAATAGAAAAAGAAAACCCAACTCAAAGGAATCGCAGCCCGAATGAATACATTAATTCCCTCTAAATCGGTTTGGCTAACTAACATGTACTTAAAAAATATCTCACTACGGCTACTGATGTTTGCGAATTTCCAAGCCGTACACTACCCTCCCCTTTTTACAGCCTCGTCCGATCGTCAAATTATCGGTGTGCCATCATGTGTAGTTCTCCCCTAGTACTTTTACCTACGGATCCTGAGTGCGACATCATGGTATTCTGTCCCCAAAATAATATACCTGAGGCTGAGTAACTAACTAAACAACACTCACTCCGAGACGACTTAAATAAATTGCCGGCGCTAGACCAACATGCCGGGGGCGCACTCAATTTACATACAACTTCTAACTTACAATTTTACCAACCATGGCCAGGATCAATGGACTCTGCAGGAAAAAAAAAGAGTCAAGCAGGAAACCGGTGCACGGCCGCCACTGCAGGCCCGTGTTGAGGCAAACAGGACAGTTCCTGCAGCTTGCAAACTGTTGCTTGCATCCTGGCACATGGAAATGAACAAGGGGGGGGCAAAGCAAAAAGACGGGGCAACTGACGAGGGCATACGGCATCGTAAGTGAGAAAAGGCAGGCACATGAGGCAGAAAGGCAGCGTTGCAAACACAGCGGCAGGAGACAATGGCCGGCACAGGCCTTGCAGAAGCAACACACGCGCAACAGAAGTTGGGCCGAGCAACAGCCCGCAGCAAACACGACGAGAAGTTTGGCCGCCTTGCACTGCAGTGAGGTGGTGAGGGAGTGCGGTGGTGTTGGCCAACAGAAGGTGGACTCGGACCTACCTATTTCCTCTCCACCTATCGCTTTGCCTGTCACTGTCCATAACCACTCCATTTGTAAACCCAATTTAGCCCCAACTTATTTTTTGTTGTTTTTATTTCATTTTCATCTCCCTATAAATCGCCCCTAACCCCTTTACGTTCTTGTTCGGCACTATGTCTTCATTAGCCTACTCCAAACCCCTACGTCCCTTCCCGGAGGGAATAAGAGCTAGCGTCTGTGTCGAGGCCACAACAGCTCAAGATGGCCCCCCGAGTTCATCGATCTACCCAAAGTGGTCACGCCACAACGTAGGAAGGATGGGAACACCACTTTTAAGGATAATTTATGGCCTTATTTAATTATATCCTTTATCCGGCACATCCTCTGTAACTGCTCTCTATGGGGCCTTAAGGCGTTTCCTGGGTAACCTCGCTGGGGTCTGAAGCCACCATGTTTTTTGGGCTGCTCAACTATGCCTTAACTTGGAATCGGCCGCAACGATTTCTTAACGATAGTTTTTTTTTTGTTTCTACTTTTCTCACTCATATCATTGAATACCTGTTCATCATAGCTACAAATTGCTGGGTACATTCCAAGGCTTATAAACGCCCGGAGACGTCAGCGTTCGTGGCTTTATTTCATTTCCGCACATGCGATAACTACGAGAATCTCTTAAACTAAGCTGAATTCCAAAATTTAAGCTCGAGAATCGAACTTAGAAGCAGATACGACTCCTCAAAAAAAGTGCTCATTTGTCCAGTTCGGACATATTTGACATTTAGGGTGTCTCCGGGGGGTGTATGTTATATATGAAGGTTCGCTGATTGCTAATCACATGCCAAGCGAGCCGTTTCTTATCAAGCGTTTCATTGGAGTGCTAAAGCCACTTGGTGAGTGCTCTACAATATTCGCACTGTCAGTGAATACTGTATGTCAATTGACTTGAACAAAGTTCAAGGGTCACTCACGTGCAATGCTGGCCACATCTTTTCTGCGGTGAAACAGGTGGCGCTGGCTCGCTGAAAATGTGAAATGTTATTTTCCATGACATTTCCCCTTTTTGTTTTTCCATTATATGACCCATCACTTTCACATCGATAGACATTTTTATTTTTAGCAGCGTCTCACGTAGCGAACGCTGCTCTAAGAGAGCTCGGTGTCATTCTTCTTCTTCTTCTTCTTTTTGTGAAGACAAAACCTTTATATTAGGACTCAGCTCTTTTACATACACGATCCGGATCTCCTTAAATACTAAGCACCTGTACACATCCTCGCATTGAGGGTGCCTTTTGAGAGCGTCTATCATGAACTTTTAAATATATTTTCGGACATTTGCTTTAAAATTTCGAAAAGTTCACATTACTATTTAAAGATTATTCCATTTAATATATTGTAATTTCATAAATACACTTTATTTCGTAAATACACTATATTTCGTAAATACGTAAATACACTATAACGGGTCTCCCTATTGGCTTAATCAAGGCACGTGACGAAATATCGGAAGTTGTTTTTTTTGTTTTGTTTGTTTTTTTTTAGCCGACAAAACCTTTAGGACGCTGCTCTTGGACACATTTGTCCTTGTTTTTAAAGGTACACATCTCTCGTCGTCCAAGCTACGCGATGGCGGGTGGTCGCTCGGGTGGTGCCTCCCCGGCTGAAAATGTTGTGCAATTTCATTTTTAGACAACATCGCTTGATTTAACTTTTTGTACGATG
Organism: Eptatretus atami; assembly: GCA_035128595.1. Classification (NCBI taxonomy): domain Eukaryota; kingdom Metazoa; phylum Chordata; class Myxini; order Myxiniformes; family Myxinidae; genus Eptatretus; species Eptatretus atami. The sequence goes on from CM068952.1 coordinate 51,745,296, forward strand.
TGTTTTCATTATCTACCTGTCACCATGACATTCATACATAAAATAAAAAAACCCTTCATCGACGTCGTGATCGGAGTTCCTCCATGTTGATTCAAGCAGTGAAAAGCGTTGGCTGACATTTTGTGTTCTCTTTGGATTGTTATATCTTTGAATTGCATTTTGTTACTTTTTCACTTGAATTCCACATTTAAAGAATTATATTTAAAAGGAAAGACTGAGATTCTCCTTTTTGTGTACTTTATCCGTGCGGAACTTCATACGGAACTTGGAACAGGCCGTGTTTGCCACACAGGATTGGAGGCTGCTCACCCGGTGATTTAACAAGACCAGCAGGACACCAACCATTACCTTTTAAATGTGGAAAAAAATAACAAATTTAACTGATATGACGCTTTAATGGAGTCGGGTACATATGACGTCAATAATTAATGCTCGGGTAACACATTACCTTGGTATAGCGAGGATGGAGGTACAGACGCACAGCTACAATAGCTTTTAACTTTTAACCTCAGCAGCGTACGAGCCATCACGTTTTCCTTTGTCATCGCGGCTGTTTCTAAAGCAGTTGGTTATCTTAATTTGATCCGGGTTTGCTTTACAAATGCTATGGAGTTTCTCTTTGTGAGATTCAAAGCTGATAACACCCGATTTCCGAGCCGTTCGCCGTATTAACATACGTTTTATAAATTGCAGAGCCAATTTTTTTTTCCCATCACACGACAAGTGGCAGCTTTTTATAAATAATAATGTTTATATACATTTTGAAACGTCCATAATGCAACGTTGTTTTTTTAATCATTTATTGAAATTCCCCAAAACAAGGGTTAAAGCTACTCAAGGTTTTTGGGTTGTTTGCAGTAATTACTGCAGTAGGTAATCACACTGACTCCAATCTACTGATGCCGGTACACAGACACTTGGCCGATATCAGCAATTTTTCGTGTGTGTGTGTGTGTGTTTGTGTGTATGTGTGTGTGTGTGTATGTATGTATGTATACATACATACACACACACATACACACACACACACACACACACCAATGGAAAAAAGTTCCTGGCACCATAAAAAAATACACAAAATGGTACTGACATGTACCCTAGCAATATAATGGTCAGCCAACATGTACCTTGACCTGTTCCACAGTTTAGCCGTGAGTATTCGGAAGTTGCAAATGTATACTTTGCACTGTTAGCACAAATTGCAATGCACATATACTGAGTCACGTGACAGTGCTAAACGTGGTACTGAGCAAATTGCAATGCAGCACAACTCAGTGAACTATCCCAGCTAAGAAAAACATTTTTATTAACGTCTAAACTTTGTAAATGTGATGCCATGCTTTTCTGAAAATAAGCATCTACATGTTATTGGCATTCTTGAGACAGGAATGCCACAAAATGTTGCGGCTCGGCGTTTTGGTATTCATCGGAACACCATAGTCAATCTGGAGATGTTATCAACAAACTGGCAACATCAGAGACCGTCCACCACATGGGCAACCACGTGTGACGTCACGTCGGAGGGATAACCATATCCAGTTGGTGCAACCGAGGAATCGGTTCTAGACAGCAAGTTTGACAGTTCACAAAATCCCTGGCTTGCGATCAATCAGTGCCAGAACTGTCAGGAATCGGTAACACAATCAAAATATCAGACGACGGTGATGAGCAGTACATCCGATTTTGTTTCTATGTCATCGACACGCCCACCTAGCTTGGTGTAGACAATGTCTGAGGTTCAGGAAACAAAATTGGGATGCTATCTTCTTTACAATTGAGTCAAGGTTCCATCTTGACAGTAGTGACTGCCATTGTCACGTTTATCGACAGGAAAAGGAACGTTATGCCAACGCATGTGTTGTGCAGCATTCCGCACACCATAGAATGAAGCTGGAGGTCATTAATGGCAATTTGACAAGGTAATCGGTACTGTGATCAGGTTCTCTCTCCTCACCTCCTCCCATTCCTGCAGGTTTGTGAACGTCACATCACACTTCAACAGGATAACGCACACCCTCACATTGCATGAGTGATCACCGACTTCATTGCACAATAGAACATTCCCACACTTCCTTGGCCAGCTGTTTCACCTCATCTTTCTCCCACAGAATATGTATGGGATGAAATGGGATGATGATTACGCCGTCTTCAAAACCAGCCGGCAACATTGGCCCAACTGTAGTAGGCCTTGGTACAGATCTGGAATGACATCCCTCAAGCCTTCTTCAACCATCTTGTGTCCTCAATGAGGAGCCATTGCCAAATGTGTCAACGCAATTGGTGGTCACACTAGATAATGAGCTGTTAATTGACTTTTAACTCCACCCTTCTTTAAGCCTCTGGAGACATGTCTTGCACACATACGTGTTGACATTCTCATGTCGATTTTCAAACAATAAATATTGATATGACCAAACAATGTGATGCGTTTGTTTTCATCTCTAATTTCACATATTTCATCTCTTATTTCACATAAGTGTAAATGATGCACAGGAACTTCTCTCTACAAGTGTGTCCATATGCGCATGCGCACGCACACACGCACGCACACACATCAAGCTTCCTATTCCATTTAGTGTTGGTTGTCATATAACAAAAATAAACATCAGATAAATAATAATTTCAAGCACTTCTCCTGCACATCATGAGCCTGAAGATTAAATAAGTTTTGGAGGGTGTGTGGAAGTTAAATAAACAGTTATGATCTGGAAAAGAAAAGTGAAGTGTGAAACAGAAGAGTGAAGTTACCTCTGCAAGATTGTCAAGGCGAAAGGGTGGTGGCAGCTGGCTGGTATCCATCAAAACAACATGGTAGGTGGCACGCTTAAGGGTGATTTCTACACGCAAAAAGTAACAGCCTCCTTCTTGGTTTCTACAATGATAGAGAAAATATTAAGCGGTAACGAATGGCTGATTCCATAACACAATTGATGAAGGAGAATAAAAAGAGTTATTCACCGTGATTACAATTTTGAAAGGAAAGTATAAAGACTTGTCTGTACAAGTTTACATTTCATGGTACATGGAGCTGTATTTATATATTGTATACTAGACAATGCAGCCCTTACCAGTTTAAAACAATCTTAAAAAGTTCTCAGCTATTATAATAAAATAATGTGCGTAAAGCTCAAAAATGTATTTTTAATAACAGTTAAATTGTAGTGCTAGACGGTTTGAATAGTTTCTCTTCATAACCTTTTTTATTTTCATCATGTGGCTGATGAAATTTTTTGGTTGTTGTACACTAAGTCAAGGCTCATGGAAGACCGAGGATGGAACAGCAGAAAGAGAGGGGGGGGAACTAACAGGAGGGCCGAGGGACAAAATAGATGGGGATGGAGAAACAAAGGATGCGCGTAAGAATGAGGGACAGTGGAGGACGAAGAGGGTGGACAAGATGGATACAGTAACAAAATCTCAGGAAGGAAAAACCAGAAACCTGGAAGGAGGTAGGCCCGTAGGGGGTGGGACGAGAGGTGGATTAACGTGGGGCAGAAAAGATAATGGCCCTGGATAGGGGACGATAATTAATAAAACCCAACTCTGGCCACAAAACTGCACAAAAAAGGATGGTTTTTTAGGATTGTGGGAAGGATAAGAACAAGTCAACGTGCAAGCGAGGGGAAATGAAAAAGGAGGTAACGAGGGAAGCTCATGCTGTATTTTGTGATGATGCTGGGTGAAGCTGCACCGACGGCATGCCGGGCCCGAGAGCATGTCTATGCTCTGTTCCATTTAAACTTCACCATTGAGAGATGGGACATTGCACGTGGTAAATGCTTGGAAACCTAGGTGGTGCACGTTTCTGTCTCCAATGTTGCTGATGATTTGCCTACAAGTGATGAAACCGATCTGAGGGGGGCATGTGGCATTGGGATTCTAATGTATGTGCTACTTGTGAATGTCTGCAGCTGCAGAGGAACTCAGGTAGGCTTTGAAAGAGCAATGGGCTTACCTTGTGGAGCTTTTCTTGGTAGTTGCTTCATGAAGCTTTCTTAAGCTGGAAGAGTATGGAGGTTAATTTATATGTGTACCAGGAGGGTTATCTGGCATTGCCCAATGCTGGTCTAATCTTGTTGGCATTTTAAAGGATTTTTGTCTTTTTTTGGTGGGAGCCTAAAACACCTCCCAACACCCACTTAGGAATGGGGTCAGGGATCAATTAATATTACCTAATTAACATTACCGGGATGATGGTTTATAGCTGGGCTGACGTTCAAACCCAGGCCAGACAGTTTTGAGGTGCGTGTGCATACCTCAAAGCCATCCTGGCAGCTCAGGTCATATCTTAATGCCCTATTAATAAGCAAACTGAAATTCCATGTTGTATTTATACATTTAAAATGCATCTCATTTGGTGTCATGTATTTTTTTCTGGTTGAATGTTGAGCTTTACCTGTGTGTGGGGCTTTGCCTGCGTTTGCCGGAAATGGGAGACAGCCAAATGTGCGAACATACAAATGCACCGACAGACACCACACTTCACATTTTATAACAGCTATCATTAGTCAAAGGTATAAAAGGAAGTCAGCATGGGTTTACCCAAGGTAGTTCCTGTTTAACAAATCTTTTAGAGTTCTATGAGGCAGTGTCTGATTGGGTGGATGAGGGAAAGGCAGTGGACATAGTATATCTAGACTTTAAGAAGGCATTTGATAAGGTACCACATCGGAGGTTGTTTGCCAAAGTGAGGGCTTGTGGGGTGGCTGGTTAGGTAGCTAATTCGATTGCAAATTGGCTTAGTGGGAGAAGCAAAGAGTGGCTGTGAGTGGGAGGATGTAAGTAGCGGGGTGCCTCACGGATCAGTACTCGGACCATTACTATTCATTATTTACATTAACGATTTGGATAATGGGGTAAAGAGTAAGCTTTCCAAATTTGCAGATGACACAAAGCTTGGAGGTAAGGTGGATAGCAGAGGGGTGGTGATCAGATACAGGAAAGTATGATACTTGTATAGATTGGGCAAAAGACTGGCAGATGGAATTTAACCTGAGGAAGTATAAGGGTTGGGGATGGGAAAGAACAATGAAAATAGAGATTACAGGATGCAAGGGGTAATTTTGGAGCGTGTCACACAGGAGAAGGATCTGGGGGTGGTACTAGATAGATACGGGAGGTAAGCAGTCAGCTTTAGGTAAAGCAAATAGGGTTTTAGGTTGGATTTCAGAGGGAGGTCATTTATAAATCAAAAGAGGTGGTGTTAACATTGTACAGGAATTTAGAGAGGCCACATCTCGAATATTGTGTGCAGTTTTGATCACCACAGTTCCGGAAGGACATAGCTGCTACCATAGAGAGGGATCAGCGCAGGGCTACTGGATTGATTTCCGGCCCAGCTAGACTCAGCTATGAGGAGCGGCTGAAG
>CM068952.1:51757226-51767409 GCA_035128595.1 Eptatretus atami
TAACTGATTGCTTTGGAATATACAATTACAATCTATATGGTATTACTGTAACTTCAAATTTATCCTTGGAATCCAGACATTATGCAAATAGCTAAGTCTGCCTCGCAGAATTATGAGTTCTGTTCAGATGTCGAAGATTCTTTTCCTCTGAACAGTTGCTCCAACCATATAAAGGGATTGATTCGTCCTTGATAGAGTACTGCTCTCATCGCTTGGAGGATTCCAGCTCCACACACTTACTGGACAGAATTGAATACAAAGTTATTCGACTTGTTCAACTCCATCAAATGTGACCTCAAAACTCAACCAGCTCAAATTAGGCACATAGTAGGCTCTCTTTCTCTTTTCTACAGATATTACTTTGGCTTCTGCTCGCAAGAACTTGCTGCTTGTGTACCTCCACCATTAGCGACCAAGGAATACTCGACAAGCCTCTACATCACAATGATTATTGTGTGGCATTGGCAACTCAAGGGTGAGCCTTTACGATGTTTGTTTCTTCCCCTCACTGCCAAACTTCTGGACTCTTACCTTCTCACGTATTCCCAAACACTTACGACCTTCCCCTTTTCCCCCTTTTCAGAAAGCAGATTTTTTTACTTTCTCGAAAACTCCTAGACTATTCTCTCTTTCCTTGCTTTTCTATAATGCAATTCTTATTTATTCTAGCTTGGCCTCGATTGAGGGACTATTTAGTCGGTGACTGAAGCCTTCAACACTTCAAATATTACTAAAACTCTCATCTTGTATGTATGTATGTATGTATGTATGTATGTATGTATGTACCGAAATACAGGCCAAACGGTACACGATAAAACAAAAATTTTCGGCCCATCTTACTCACCATTCTCCTGCGGTGTGCAGTATCAAGTTTCGTTAAATTCGGGCAACGGAACAAATTATTTAAAAAACTCAATTCTGATTCATGTCAGAGTTACTCTTTGGGAGAATTTATCAATAGCAAAACAACCTCAGCGTTGATATAGTTCGCTTGAGCTATCTTTTTTTTTTTTTTTTCTGAGAATGATTTATTTTAAAAACCTCAAACATTTAGTATGGACAAGAACAATTTATTTTTAAGCATAAAATAAATACTCGCCATTTTTGATCTAATATCATTCTGTTCATTAATAATTAATGTGTTGGAAGATTATGCACAATCATTTCTTCGACTTTATCTTTTCTCTGTTTTTTTTTCACATTTGACGGGCAATACAAGTTTCGTTCAAATCGGGCAACGAAAAAAATATAATTTTTAAAAATTTCACAAAATCAATTCCCGATTCAGTGAAGTTCTCTTCGGGAGTATTTGATCAATGCAAACAACCTCAGCGGTATAGCTCGCTGGAGCTATCCCTTTTTATTTTTATATTTTATTTTATTTGAAATGATTTTTTTTATCAACCGTTGTCACAACGGGAACCCAACGGGTTCACGGGTCATCTAGTAAAAAATAAAAAAATTCCGAGTACGAGCTGCCATTTTGTCTGAAATTCAATATTTCCAAACGCTATGAGCACGGGCAGCAAATTCGACTGTTCGAGATGGCATAATAGGCATAATATTTTGTCCAAGTATTGCTGAACTGAATGTTTTTGAAGTAGAAACAAGGCGATTTGTGCTCTGCAGTGTTCAAAAATATAGATAAATTGAAATAAAATAAAAGTTTTAAAGGTTGTAGAAAAAAATAAAACAACACTTTTTTCAGAGGTTTATTGCCATTGATGCACCATCTTTTACACCACCTTACTTAACATGTTAAATTAGTTCTTCGTGCCTGCTCTTTGTGTCCTTTATGATGTCCCTAAAAACAGTAAGCTTCCTCTTTGGAATGATTTTCGATTTTGTTTGACTGCCAGACAGGTAGCGAGACACACGGAAACAATTACATTACTCCTCTGTGTACATATATGCACTTGGGACGAGATTCTGTACAATTTGCCAAAATTTAGAGCCAAAGTACTGCTAAACTGCAGGTTTGTGTTGTGGTTCGTGTTCTACAGTGTTCAAAATATATAATTCAATCAAAATTAAGTAGTGCCACGATCATACACTGACATCTGTAGACAGACCAACAGACAGACAGGAATAAACCTATTGCTTAACCCCAAATTGTGCAATGTGCCAAAAACAAGCACAAAAAATAGAGTTGCCATTAACAAGGCTTCCAAGCAATAACACCCAGTGGTGAAAGAAGGAATCATGAAATGCCTTAAAATTTGGAATTCTTGAAACCAGCATGACTACAAACCTATAAAAGGCTGTTTTTCTTGTCAAAATAAGGATAATATAGTATCTCAGTTGTTCCGAACACCATCTAGTTTGCTAAGGAAGGATTCATGAGATATGGTCACAAGTGTTCAAATCATAATTACTCATGCGTGTGACCTGTATGTACAGTGCCTATAGAAAGTCTACACCCCCTTTCAACATTTTCACTTTTTGTTGCCTTCTAGCCTGGAATTAAATTGCATTAAATCAGATTTTTTCCACCTTTATTTACACATCGTAACCCACATCTTCCAAATGAAAAACAAATTCGACAAATTTCAGAAAATTAATGAAAAATACAAAACTGGAATATCTTGCTTGGATAAGTGTCCAACCACCTGAGTTAATACTTGATGGAAGCACCTCTGACAGCAATTACAGCTGTGAGTCTGTTGGGATAGGTCTCCACCAACTTTACACACCTTGATTGAGCCATATTTGCCCATTCTTCTGCACAAAACTGTTCAAGCTCAGTCAAGTTGTGTGAGGAGTGTTGATGGACAGCAATCTTCAATTCATGCCACAGATTTAGGTCGGGGCACTGACTGGGCCACTGAGGACATTTATCTTTATTCCTTAGCCACTCCAGTGTCGCTTTGGTTGTATGCTTTGGGTCATTGTTATCATGCTGAATGTGAACTTTCTGTCCCAATTTCAAGCTTTCTTGCAGAGGCAGCAGGTTTTCCTCGAGTATTTTTCTGTATTTTGGCCCATCCATTTTCCCATTCTATTGTGTAGTAAGATAGTAGAAAATATCGTGCCACAGTTTATGATACAACGCATCGAATTTTAGGCCCATTCTGCTTTCTGCAGGCTTTCTGATCAAATCTGGCCCGATTGGCCATTTGAAAATCCAAATTTTGAAAAAAAAAAAAAATTCAAAAAAATTTGAGGTCACAGCTGGCTGAAATTCTTGAAGCGCAAGTGAACATCCCAGACAGAGAACCAAGGGGAGATGCAGTCATCATTGATGGCTCAGCACTTATCAATGCCCTACCTCCACGCACTTCAAAGATATTTTATGACTATGCTAAAGAAGACATCATCCAAAGGTGGAATCCTATGTGCCAGGTACGAGAGGGTGGACGTAGTGTTTGATGTGTACAAGAAGTCAAGTCTGAAGTCCGAGGCAAGGTCGAAAAGGGGGCAAGGAATCAGAAGAAGAGTGACAGGAACCAGTAAGACCCCAAGTAACTGGAGAAGCTTTCTTCGAGATGACAGCAACAAGACTGAGCTGTTTCACTTCATTGTGGAAAAGATGTGTGAAGCACAGACGACAAGCACAGTCATTGTCACAAAAGGAGAAGATGCCATTAGCAACACAAGGAAGTCACTGGATGCTGTGTCTCCATGTTGTCATGAAGAAGCTGCACTCAAATATTTGTACACGCCAGGGATGCAACGACGGAAGTCGTAGAAGGTAGCAAGTCCATTACATTAAGGCTAATGACACGGACGTACTAGTCATAGCAATATCTGTACTGCCATCCTTACAGGAACTAGGTCTTGAGAACATGTGGATTGCCTTTGGCCAAGGAGCCAAGGCGCGATGGATTCCAGTCCATGAGGTAGTTTCTGCAATAGGGCCTGAGAAAGCTAGAGGGATCCCATACTTCCATGCGTTCACTGGATGTGACGTCGTGTCTGCCTTCCGCGGGTAAAGGGAAGAAAACTGCATGGCAGACTTGGAACGTCTTTGATGATGTTTCTGAAACATTCACCAATCTCAGCCAGCATCCAACATTGATTGTGATCTTGACTTTTTTTGAGTTTTTTTTTTTTTTTCAAATTTTTCTAAATTTGTATTTTGTAATGGCCAATCAGGCAGATTTTATTAGAATCCCCTGGAGAACAAATGTGCCAAATTTGATGCTTGTATCATCATTTGCACGATTCCTCTCAAAAATTGCTGTTATCTGCCCCACTATATCCTGGCAAGTACCCCAGCCCTTGCTGATGAGAAACATCCCCATAACATGATGATCCATCACCATGCTTCACAGTAGGGTTGGTGTTCTTTAGGTAATGTGCTGTTGTTGGCTTTGTTGCCAAAAAGGTAACGTTTTGCATTTAGGTCAAAAAGTTCCATCTTGGTTTCGTCAGACCACAAAACTTTTTGCCACATTGTTTCAGAATCTCCGGAGTGGTTTTTGCATACCTCAAATGGGACTCAATATAGGTTTTTTTGAGTAATGCCTTCCTTCTTGCCACTCTACCGTACAGGCCAGACTTGTGGAGTGATTGGGATATTGTTGTCACATCACAGAGTGACCAGTCTTTGCCATAAAGGCATGTAGCTCTTTCAAAGTTGCCATTGGCCTCTTGGTTGCCTCTCTCAACAGTCTCCTCCTTACTTGGTCATCCAGTTTGGAGGGATGGCCTGATCTAGGCAGGGTCCTTCCACTTCTTAATGATTGTCTTGACTATGCTCCAAGGGATAGTCAAGGCCTTTGATATGTTTTTATACCCATCCCTGGATCTGTGCCTTTCCACAACTTTATCCCGGAGGTCTTTTGAAAGCTCCTTGGTACGCAAGGTTGAGTCTGCTGTGAAATGCACTAATCAGCAGAGGAAACCGAAAGGAACAGCCGATTTTATTCCAAAATGATCAGATTCACTGCACTTTAACACAGGTGGAGGCAAATTATTTTATTATATTTTGTAAACATTGTCGAGGCTCATATGAGAGCGAACACACAACGCACAACAAGGTGGGGCAGGAGACAAGAGGGGCGGGAGAGGGAAGGACAAAACAGTGGGGAACCGAGACATGAGGAGATCTGTGGAAGGGAGAGGGAGGGGCGGGGAAAACGGGGTATTTAAGATGGACACCACAGGAACTTTCAGGACCTTACATGACAGGAACTTTCAGGAAGGAAGGTAGGAATTTGAAGTTGGTGGGTTTGGGGTGGATTAACGGGGGTAGAAAAGATCATGGTTTTGGATGGGGATGATAAGAGGTGGTGGTGAACAGCTGTTTGAAGACCTGGAGGAAGAATGGGATTGAAGAGAGTGTGGGAGTTTATTCCAAAGGCGGGAAAAGAGGAATGAAAGAGTGAAGGTGAGCAGTGATTCATGATTTTGGTAGTTTTACCAGAAGGGGTTGCTGGGGGACCTTGAGCTCCCTGCGGAAATATGAGGGGGGGACATATCATAGACAGAGCAGGGGGGGCGAGACCAGAGAGGAGAAGGCAGAAGACAGAAAGACCATCGACCTGCCTGCGGTGAGAGAGTGAGAGGTCCAAAGGTACAGCCTCACCGTGGGAGATACCAATGATCCTGAATGCCTTGGCTTCCACAGCGTGAAGCCGAGAAAGGTGAGAAGCAGGAGCACCAGCCTCGAGGTGAGAGCAGTACTCCATCAGGCTGTGGATGAAAGCTTTGTACGTGGTCAGAAATTCAGGTGTGCCAAGGAAGGACTCTGCACAATGGAGGATTCCCAGATGGAGACTGGCTTTAGAGGCCTTGTTGGAAATGTGGCTTTCCCAGGAAAGATCATGGCAGATAGTGAGACCCAGAAGTTTGAATGAAAGGACTTCTTCAAGAGGATTGTTGAGAAAATAGATGGGGGGGGGGGTTCCAACTGATCCTTTCGGAGAGACATAGTGAGAGTGCGAGATTTGTCAGGAAAGTGTGAGAATTAACTTGGTGTGTGATTTTGAAGGCGATTGGTTACACCTGAGCTAAGTTACAATTGCTATTATAAGGAGGATGGACACCGTCCAACCAAGATATTCTAGTTTTGTATCTTTAATTTAATTTCTGAAATTTGGAGAATTTGTTTTTCACTTGGAAGTTGTAGGTTACGATCTGCAAATAAAGGTGGAAAAAGTCTGATTTGATGCAATTTAATTCCAGGTTATAAGGCAACAAAAGATGAAAATTTTGAAAGGGAGTTTAGATTTTCTTTTGGCACTATATATCGAGCTATGCCCCACTGAACAAAGCTTCGCTACAATGAATAGTTATATTTTAGGACTATTCCTTGCTTAACAAAGGTCTTCATTTGCTACAACAAAGGAGCCGTCGTCACAGTGTCATGATGATTGTGCAATGAATGTCACTTCCTGGTCATGATAAGTACAGATATGTTTTTCCACCGATTAACTTTTCAATGGGGTGATTAACTTTTCAGAATGAAAGGGTTAAAAATAACTATCTCCTCCACCACCTCTTGCCTTGCCTTCTGTGTGGAAACTTGGACTCAAGATTGTTTTGGTAAGTGTTACAATTAAATTAACTTTATTATGGTGTCACTGTCTCTATTATTAGGTAAGTAATAATATTATTAATGTCACTTGCAATTAAAACCATAGTTATATCAAGCATATGGCTTTGCTTTTAGACCGAAACATTACGGTTAGGAAACGAAGTGTAATTTTCTCATAAGAAATAATGGAAAACAAGCTCCCACGCATAACGAAGGCTTGCATAACAAAGGGTTATAAAGGAACGTAACCCTTTCGTTAAGTGGGGAATACCTGCATCAGTTTTCTGCATCAAAATTTTGATTGGCCCATGTGAGCCATATTATTTACAGAGATACTTCTACTTTGTAAACATGACGCACCTCAGTCTATCGACAATACAACTGAAGTTTTGTATCAATTGGTTGAGTGATTTTGAACATCCTTGAAAAAAATAACAAATCCAAGATTGCCACAAATTTAATGTAAGGATATGCATTTGACCTAATTGATTTGAAAACTTCCAAATTTCCGTACACCTCTGGACATACAAGTAACCACAACAATGTGTATTTTTGTCTACTGTATATGGGAAATGATTGAGAATTTCCCAACTCATCTCTGCTAGTATACCCTAGTTCTTTGAGGCTTGGTAGAGTAGAGGTCCTTTGGTAAACATCTCGTGTGAACCTTATTGAATTTCAAGTGGGAATGCCTGATTGTTTCCACACTTCCAACACTGACATCTAATTATTGTGCAATTTCACATGCAGTATAGTAATCTGGTGATATGACTTGTTCATCACATTTAATATTTGCCTGGTGACAGCAGTTCATTGCATGTGAGAATGCTCAAGATCATTCACAAATCAATGGTCATTTTGAACTCAATATACTATTTAAACAACTACATGAAAGACATGCATCACCAAATTCTGCAGACAGTTTCTTGTGAATTTCAGCTGGTTTGATATTCTTGTTTACAAGCAAATGAATGATACACCCATTCCACAGCACATGCAACGACTGTATAGTGGCTAAAATATTGGTTGGATTCAGAATTTTTTGACTAGCGTGATGTCACTACAGGTATAACATGCTCAGGGTAGACAATTTAATTGCACAAAATTTCAGTGTTGCACTAATATTTGAGATGTTCCCTTAAATAAAAGTACATGCCAACCTTGAACCACCCTTCCATTTTTTCTAGGTTGCCTTAAAACAAAAATGCCTTTTTCCTAATCACTGGACTATACAGCTATGAAGAATAATAATTTAAATGTCTTTTTTTACTGCAGAATACCATGGTGAAAAGGTTCCCCAAACTGACCAGATCTGGAGGAATGAATTCTCGTTGAGAAAAAAGCAGTGTTTCAGATGAACGGTTGTCCAGCAGATAGCGTGGAGCAAAGGTCACAAGCAGTGTATGGCGGTAACGACCCCGACCTTTACGCACATCGATGCCTGATAGAATGGAGGAATCATGTTATGAGGTATCCAACAGCCATTCATGTTTCTTGGGTAAGGAAGAAAAATAAATAATACACATCCTATACCTACAAAAATGCAAGTTGTGCGATTGTGTAAGAACGAGGTAAACGTCGTAATCACAACACATATAATGCTGATAGATACTTCATTTAAGAGCTCTTCGGTCCGACGGTGCATGCAGAGGTCTAAAAATATCGACATTCACGCATGAGTTACGTGCATTTTTGTGGAGAAGTTGCACACATGGGTGGTGTATAGGCTCAGAGTTGCTGGTTCACACACCTGATTTGTACAAGGATAATATAACCACAAACTATTCAGTCAATTCCGTCCAATGTACAATTACCATTTTGGTGAATAACTTCACAAAGAAACCTCAGCAGTCTTAACAGTTAGTGACCGGAATGTTGCCCAAAGGATATTCCAAGCAAACTCTCAAAATATTCCATACGCTATTGGGAATAAATTCTCTCAACAGCCCGGTGGAACCGGGTTATCTAACACACACACACACACACACACACACACACACACACACACACACACACACACACACACACACACACACACACACACACACACACACACACACACACACACACACACACACACACACACACACACACACACAGTTATGGTCTTGGAAACTTACTCCAAGAGGAGAGCATACATTGACACGTAGGTGACCCGAGGATCAGTTACTGTATTTCATTAATCTATGTATAGATCAGTCCTTGGTCCCTTGTCGAAGGGCTTTTTGGATGGCATGCGTTGAAATTAGTTTGTGTTTTCCCGGTGTGATGTGAGATTGACATAACCCAGCATCTTGAGATTTGTGCTCACATTGGAAGATCACACAGGCCAACTCAAAACCATAATATGCAAGTAAAGACATGCACAGGGTAAATATGAAGAGGAGAGGAGATTGGGACCATACTCTGTGCAGAGTGTTGGTGCTGCTTAAGCAGTCTCCTTGGCTATTGGGCACAATCCTGGACGGGTCGCCACTCCGACACAATATACCAGCATGCTGGCACTCATTTTTCCGACCTCGGAAGGATGACAGGCCGAGTTAACCCCACCTGGTATAAGTTCAACAGCTGAGTGGGATTTGAACTCAGGACCCTAGCATCCAAAGCCCGCCACCTTTACCATTAAGCCAACACCAGGCATATAAATATGAGAGATTTTAAAAAGAGGACATACCAATATTGTAGACTAGACCCGGTCGGTTTCCTGGCTGGAAGACCTGCACAGCACGCACTCCTGAGCCCCCCTCCAAAGAGAATGCCTGACACCAGCCTGGAGAGCCATTTGGGTGATATCCTCTTCCAACACGCATCGTGCACCTGAATGTGGACATTTTTAACATGACAATTTAATATGAGTTGCCTTTAGCATGTCCGATATTCTTATCAACAATCTCCCTCATCATCTCCGGCATCTTTGTTCAACTTACAGACTGGGCAAGTCCCGGTCACTGTAGCTGAAAACCAGTGGTGTTAGACTTCTTGCCATTTCATGCTCTTCAAATTGCCCCGCTGCATCTGCTGAAGAGTTTTCTTGCCGAAAGATCAATGGGATCCCTGCAGGGTGCAGCAGCAATGGTGACAAAAACAGCATTTGTGTCAATAACATAAATATGGCAATCATTATATCAAAGAAAGACTTCATGAGTACTATAAAGGGATACACAGACCCTACGTTATATATATATATATATATTATATTATATCGTGGTGCCCCCAGAATCCGAATTTAATTCGTTCCAGGAGGCTGTTCGGATTGCAAAAAGTTCGGATTCCAAAACTATTTTCCCAATAAGAAATAATGGAAAGTGAATTAATCCGTTCCTGACCCCAAGAAAAGCCACTTTCAAGACACTTTCAACTGAAATTACCCATGTTTAAGGTAAAATAAGATGAGTAAATGACCTATATATCAAGTAATAATAATAAAACAAGAAATAAATGTACTAACATGAAAATAACACGTTTTTGAACACACGTGGATTCTCTGAGTGGTACACAAGCAAAGGCTTTATCTTGCAGTCTCCACTAGTATTGCCACACAATAACAGAGTAAGCCTGTCTTTCATTGGCTTATGGCCTGGTAAAGACGTCTCTTCCTTAGTAATATAGGTCCTCCTTGGCATCTTTTTCCAGAAGAGGACTGTTTCATCACAATTGAAAACCTGTTGTGCCACATACCCCTTAGTGTTCACAAACTCACTA
>CM068952.1:51776188-51792833 GCA_035128595.1 Eptatretus atami
GAAGACGTTCTTCCTTTAGTATATAGCGCCTCTTTGGCATCTTTTTCCAGAAAGAGGACTGTTTCATCACCAATTTTGAAACCTGTTTGTGCCACTACCCCTTTAGTGGTTCACAAACTCACTAAATTTCTTCACAAACTTGCTGCTGCATTCCACATTCGAACTTAGCAGCCTCTCTATGCATAACAACACGTGGATCCCAGTTCTTTTCTTAAAGTTTTAGAACCACCCCCTACTAGCCTTAAACTCTTCACTATCAGCACTACTTCCAGGCAGGCCTTTTATTAAGGTCTAGACATTTCAGGCGCTGACTTTCTCACAAATTTTATGACCTCAGCAGAGGGATTCACCAACCAACTGTTTTTCGTTTATCCACACTAAGAGGAGTTTTTTCCATCTCTTCCATAACTTCGATCTCTTAGAGGTCAGAGTCGTAACGCCCCTTTCTGCCACATCAGCTGCTTTATTGCTTCTTTATTTTTCAGAATCGTACACACTGGTCAATTTCGGCAGCTCGAACAGGCAGCGAATCAGACCACACGCGTAAACGCCTCTCATGCTTTAGCGATAAGTTCTTTCTTCAACTCAATTGTCGTTCTCACGGACTTCCCTTATTCCTATGGCTTCATGCTCTCTTTGGTGCCATGGTGAATGCACAAGGCGTGATAATTGAAAAAAAAAAAAACAGACAAATCAAGGTGAAAAACGAGGTAAAAGTAGTGACTTACGACACACGAGAGATGCTTTCGTGAAGTACTTCCACGACCGAACTGAATGAACAAAGCGCGGAAGAGATGAGGGTCGAACAGGCGGGGAGACACGTGGAACAAACATGAACGCTACGTTGTGTTCGGTTTTTTAAAATGTATTAGGTTTTTAGGGCAAAATTTCCGAAAAAAATTGTTCGGATTTCCAATTTGTTCCAAACAATGGGGGCGTTTGGATCTGGGCGGGACCACGATATAATATTAATATAATATAATTACGGTTGTGGGGTGTGGATGGAAGGATTTAATAGGAATTTAGCATTGTGGTTGGAGTTGCTTTTCCGTGGAACGAGTAGAAAGCATCTCGATGGAACTAAGTCAGGGAATCTGTGAGCTAACATGTTACGTGTCACCATACGAGGGGTGGTGCGGTGTTAATTTAGCCTAGGAGTAAATATAAGTTCCCCAAGTACGTGATTGCCTCTGTAATTTTCCAATGTTTTTTATCTTGCAAGCAGGGCAGTAAAGCTGGGAAACATGTCCCTGAAAATGACAACAAACAGGAGAAGCCCCGCTTTCCCGTGGTTTGGGGGCGAGCAGGCCACACCCCGGAGGCGGAGGTTATAGGGGCGAGGAGAAGGAGAGCGCAGAGGAGAGAGGCGGGCCGCATTGCAATGCACGTTGGGATTCTGAATATATATATATATATATATATATATATATATAATAATATATTATAATATATACATATCATATATAATATATATATATATACATATACATATATATATATATATTATTATATATAATAATATACAGGCGGCTGCACAAAAGTAGGTATACAGTAGGATTATACCAGTATTACCAGGGTGTGCATGGGTGTCCACACTCGACTAGTGGAAGTGTGTGAATGCCGGGGCAAACAGTTTGAACATGTTGAGGATTAATATGTGTTTATTATGATATGTTTTATTATTGGTATGTTATTATTTGATTGCTTGTATAATCAATAAAATACGTTTTGTGCGCACGTTTTTGATTTTCATTACTGCTATACCTACTTTTGCAGCCCCCTGTGTGTGATATATATATATATATATATATATAATATTATAATATATATATAATATATCATATATATATTAATATTATATATATATATATAAATAATAAATATATATATAAATATATTATGCATAAATACATATATATATATATACAAATATAATACTATAAATATACATAAAATATTAATAAATACATAATATATACATACATATTATAATACATACTATATATTATATAATATATTAAATACATACATATAATCATAAATATAATACATATCATATATAAAATTTATAATATTATTATATATATATTTATAATATATAAGGTCTTTCAGTCAAAGGTCTTGTTTAATCCAATGTTCTGTTTCATCACTGCTTCATAAGCCTGTATTGGCTTAACGGTTTAAAGTGGCTGGCTTTAAAATCTAGGGTTGTGAGTTCGACCCCTGTCATCCATTGAATATCACACATGGCTTCTGTTTGTTACCCACTCAGCCCACCCCCCCCCCCCGCACGACTGCCATGGATCAATGAGCTCAGAGCTTGTAGCATTCTTTCATTGAGCAAATGAGCTACAGCTTAGCGTGTTGTAAACATGCCTATCATAGCGAGTCACTGCCAATGCATGTCGGACGAACAGAAATCGATTGCAACCTAGCAGCCATAGGCACATATTGAAAAAACTACTTACCATGTAGTGAGATGGCCATGGCTACTTACGCTGTTTTAGTTAATAAGCCAATAGGGAGCGCACAATTGCGCAAGCACGAAGAACCCTTCGAACAGGGAGGCAGATGAAAATGAGGGTGAGTAGCGGTGTGCTGTGTCCTGCAAACGCAGACCCAGACGAATAGCCAGAACGCCACACATCCACCAGAGAACTACCACCACCACCCACTGCCAATATTGCTGCCACCACCTACTTCCTATTACCAGCAGTATGAACTGGGATTGAGAACCTCCTTGCAGCTTGGAAAGTTGTCCAACAGGATCCTATAAAGAAGGGATGTGTGACATAGGGGAAAGAGATCACTCCTTGAATTACATACCAAGACACCCACCCAATAAGAGGAAGTGTGCTGAAGCAGCATTTTAAGCTTCATTGTTGACATTTTCATTGTTGAGAAGCATATTTTCAGCAAAAAGACAGGTCTCCAAACAAAACGAAATGGATACTTCAGCTAGAAAAAAACCAAAGAACATGGTCACACATGGCTTGTCAAACGAATCCACATGCATCTTGGCCCTTAAGGCTAAAATGAAATGACAAAAAACAAATGCTTGTTGTTTCTACCTTCAGGCTTCATGAACAAACAAAACAAGTTTAAAAATTATTGGTTGTCAAGCACAATAATACTTGTGATGCCACATAAACATAAGGGTACCAGGAACTAGATAAGAGAAGCAACATGCTTCATGTGCCTAATCAAATGCAACAGTAAACAATCATCACACAACAAAATGGATTGGCCAATCAAATGGATATAACAAGTTAAATGACGTGCAAACAATAAAGACGACAACATACAGTGCAAAAGAAAGTCCACACCCCCCTTCAACATTTTTCACCTTTTGTTGCTTTATAGCCTGGAATTAAATTGCATTAAAGACTTTTCAACCTATATTTACACATCATAACCCACGACTTCCAAATGAGAAAACAAATTCAACAAAATTTCAGAAAAATTAATAAAAAACTTATAAAACTAGAATATCTTCTTTGAATAACTGTCCACCCCCTGAGTTAATACTTGGTAGAAGCACCTTTGACAGCAATTACAGCTGTGAATCTGTTGGGTCGGTCTCCACCAAACTTTGCACACCTTGATTGGGATATTTGCCCATTCTTGTGACAAAAACTGTTCAAGCTCAGTCAAGTTGCATGAGGAGTGTTGATGGACAGCAATCTTCAAGTCATGCCACAGATTTCGATTGGATATTGGGTCGGGCTCTGTCTGGGCCACTCAACAACATTTTAATTCTTTTTGTTTCTTAGCCACTCCAGTGTAGCTTTGGCTGTGTGCTTCGGGTCGTTATCATGTTGAAAGGGAATTTCCGTCCCTTGCAGAGCTTTCTTGCAGAGGGCAGCAGGTTTTCCTCAAGGATTTTTATGTATTTTGCTGCATCAATTTTCCCTTCTATCCTGGCAAGTACCCCAGTCCCTGCTAATGAGAAACATCCCCATAACATGAGATACACCACCATGCTTCACAGTAGGGTCGGTGTTCTTGGTGATGTGCTGTGTTGGGTTTGCACCAAACATAACGTTTTGCATTGAGGCCAAAAAGTTCCATCTTGGTTCGTTTTCACACCACAAAAACTTTTGCCACATGGCTTCAGAATCTCCGGAGTGGTTTTGTGCATACCTCAAGCGGGACTTAACGTGGGCTTTTTGAGTAATTGCTTCCTTCTTCCACCCTACCATACAGTCCAGACTTGTGGAGTGTGGGATACTGTTGTCACGTGCACACAGTGACTCTTTTTGCCATAAAGGCCTGTAGCTCTTCCAAAGTTTCCCATGGCCTCTTGGTGGCCTCTCTCATCAGTACTACTCCTTACTTGTTCATCCAGTTTGAGGGACGGCCTAAATTAGGCAGGGTCTTGGTGGTACCATACGGCTTCCACTTCTAATGATTGGCTTGATAGTGCTCCAAGGGATATTCAAGGTCTTTGAAATATGTTTATACCCCTCCCTGATCTGTGACTTTCCACCAACTTTATACTGGAGGTTTGTGAAAGGTCATTGATGCTCATGGTTGAGTCTTTGCTGTGAAATGCACTCCCTCCAGAGGAAACCTACATGAACAGGTGATTTTATCTGAAATAATCAGAATCACTACATTTAACACAGATGGAGGCCATTTAACTTGGTGTTGTGATTTTGAAGGTCATTGTTATACCTGAGCTATTCACAATTGCTATTTTTAGGGGGGTGGACACTTATCCAACCAAGATATTCTCGTTTTGCATTTTTAATTCATTTTCTGAAATTTGAGATTTTTCACTTGGAAGCTGTGGTTATGGTGTAATAAAGGTGCAAAAAGTCTGAATTAATTGCAATTTAATTCCAGGCTATAAGCACCAAAAGATGAAAAATTTGAAAGTGGGTGTAGACTTTCTACAGACACTGTAAATATTTACAGAAAAAGACAGTGGCCTGGAAAAGTATCCCCCATCTCCAAAGTTTTCCCATTTTGATGCCACCTGTGCTATTTCATGATGCTTTCAAATCAAACCTAAAAATATAGACTTCACAAACTACTCCAAAATGATAAAGCTGAAAAAATAGATAAAATGTGAATAAGTTGGATTAACAGAGAAATTCAGATGATTCTCAGTGTACAGGGTATTCAAACCCTGCCTAATTAACCCTTTATCACTTCGGAGCAAATTATTTGTTTGTGCGATTACAAAATAGGTAATAGGTTTCACCTGTTGTGAATCAGTGGTTTAACCTAAAATTAAGTTCCCCACTTATCTTCAGAGTTTGAAGATGCAACTCACTTCATCAACCAACCAAGGCAAACATGAAAACCAAGGAACTTTCCACAAAGTCAGACATAAAGTGGCGGAGAAGCACCGTTCAGTAGAGGGTTATAAGAAGATTTCAAAGTCACTCATTATCCCTTTGAGCATGGTGACATCAACCAATAAGAAGTGGAGACGTATCATACCACCCAGACTTGACCAGAATCAAGGTCTGAGATGGGGTCAGTGTTCATCAATCAACGATATTTCATTCCCTTCAGGACATTGTTGGAAAATGAATCCTCTTCTGATTAAAATTATTTCAATTTGAACTGCAAGGTGCTGCAGTATCTGCTTGTACCTCTCTTTTGTTTGCATCCCATTTATTTATCAAGTTTTCCTCCACCAAAAGCTGAAATACAACCCAGTCACAGAGCCTCCCCCCATTTTTAAACAGTAGGCTGCAAGCAATGCATGTCATAATATTCTCCAGTTATTTGGCTATGAATTGGCTCTCTTAGATCCAAAAGAGTTCAAACTTTGATTCATCAGACTAGAATACCAAATCCATTGTTTGGTTGCCCAGTCTTGGTGTTGTCTTGCAAATTTCTGCCTTTTCACCTTATTCTGTGGTCTCAGCAGAGGTTTCTTTGCTGCAACTCTGCATGAAGAACTGCTGCAATGCCTTCTGTGCATCCGCATAGCTAAACGACATGTTAATGTTCAGGCCTCCTCTCATTTATTTTGTCAGTGCAGATATGATTTCTTCTATCATGTAAGCTGAGCAACTTCAAGTACTTGTCTTACCTTGGGCAGGTTCTTCTGGATCTTCCTGGCCTTTTATTGTCTGTACAGAGCCAGTTTCTTTCAGAAATTGCAAATTTACCTCACACTATTACAGGGGATCTTCAGCTTATCTGCTATTTTCTTCATAGCATGCCCTTTTTTCTTGCAGAGTCTGGATCTTCATGTGCTGGTCTGTTGAAAGTTGCTTCATTGGCACCATTCTGAACCCACTCATAGACTTTCAAGAAGGGAGCAAGTGTGTGAAAACTACTTTTACACATTCACTTATTTACAACTTTTACTGTGTTTCTCTGTAATTTGCATCAATGTAATGGTGGTTGATTACTTCAATAATTTTTTGTTATGTACCGTACAAAAATTCACAAACTGTTTCCTGCATATTTTCTTTGTGTTAAGTAGATATTACGAGCAAATGACATAATAAAATAATATGTTACAGTCAAAAGACCATCCAGTTGCCTGGTTTTAATCTGGTGCGTCAGTTCAAAACGACAATGGCAGTCCCTCATCTCAAAGACCTCCCGCAGATCCCGTGCCAGAGCCGTGTGTCTTTTTTGTTTTGTTTTTTTTGTATACGAGGTGTGTTCAAAAAGTATCCGACCTTGTTCATAAAAAATACTCGTATCCAGATACAACAAACTTACACTATCTCCTTCAAAGTAGTCCCCTTGGGCTGCCACCACACTTCTCCCAACGGTTCTGCCACTGTCGGAAGCAGCGCTGGAACGCCTCTTTGGGATGGCGCACAGCTGGTCCGTTGCATTCCGCATGATGTCTTCTCTGGACTGAAATCTGGTCCCTTTCAGGGGCATTTTCAGCTTGGGAAAAGCCAGAAGTCACACGGAGCCATGTCGGAGAGTAGGAGCCTGACGAAGCACAGGTGTGTTGTGTTTGGCCAGGAAACTCTGTATCAAATGTGAAGAATGGGCGGGTGCGTTATCGTGATGGAGCTGCCAATTGACCGCTGCCCACAGGTCCGGCCGTTTGCGTGCACAGCGTCACGAAGGCAACGCGGTACCTCTTGTAGTACTCTTTGGTGATGGTTGTGCCGTGTGGTGCGTACTCGTGATGAACCACGCCACTGGAGTCAAAGAAGACGGTCAGCATGACTTTGACATTGCTGCGGACCTTCCTTGCTTTTTTTGCCTCGGGGAGTGTGGATGCTTCCATTGTGATGACTGGAACTTGGTTTCTGGGTCGTACCCATAAACCCAGGTCTCATCGCCAGTGATCACTGTGTGTGAAGAAGTTGGATCGCTGTTCACAGTCTCCAGCATGTCCTGTGCGATCTCCAAACGGAGTTGCTTCTGCTTGATCGTTAGCAGCTTTGGCACGAACTTCGCTGAGATTCTCCTTAAGCCCAAATCCTCAGTCACAATGGAATGAACGGATCCAATGCTGACGCCCGCCTCGTCTGCAAGTTCTCTGATCGTGATTCGACGATCCTGCATCAGCAGGGTCCTCACTTGGTCAATGACGATCTAATTTCGGGATGTTGAGGGCCTACCAGAACGTGCTTCACTTTCCACTGATGTGCGACCATCTTTGAAGCGGTTGTACCACTCTTTTATCTGTGTGGTGCCATTTCTTCGTTCCCGAAGGCCTGTTGAATCTTGCGGATCGTTTCCACTTGGGAATCGCCAAGCTTTACACAAAATTTGATGCAGTAGCGTTGTTCAAATTTTTCCCGAATTTTGTGAAAAACGAAAATCCGACGGCGCTCACTTACACTTCCTCACTCATGGCGGTCTGTCGGCGACTGACAGCTTCTGCAGGCGGGAAAATATTCACGCATAGAATTAGATCGCCTATATACGTGCACCAAACCACGCCTCCCTAGCTTCATTTGTTTACGCACGAAAAATTAAGGTTGGATACTTTTTGAACACACCTCGTACACTGTCCAGGGCTCTATGTTGAGCTCGAAAGGAAAGCAGGAAATTTGAAGGAGGTGGGTTTGGATGGATTAGCGGGGGTAGAAAAGATGATGGTTTTGGATGGGGAAGACAAGAGATGGGGTGAACGGCTGTTTTGAAGACCAGGAGGGAAGAGTGGGATTGAAGGGGTGTGGGAGTTTGTTCCAAAGGGGGGAAAAGAGGATGAAAGAGTGAAGGTGAGCAGATATTCTTGATTTTGGTAGTTTTACCAGAAGGGGGATGCTGGCGGACCTGAGGTGCCCTGCCGAAATATGTGGGGGAGGGTGGGGGGGGACATATTTCAGACAGCGGGGGGAGGGGGGTGAGGCTGGAGAGGAGACGCGAGAAGACAGAAAGACCACTAATGCCTGCAGTGAGAGGTGAGAGACCCAAAGACTCAGCCTCATTGAAGGAGATACAATGATCCTCAATGCCTTGATTACCACAGCGTTAAGCCGAGAAGGGTGAGAGGCGGGAGCACCAGCCCAGAGGGGAGAGCATTGCTCCATTAGGCTGCGGAAGAAAGCTTTGTATGGGGTCAGGAGCTAATGTGTGCCAAGGAAGGACTTTGGACGACGGACGATGCCCAGTCGGCAACTGGGTTTGGAGGCCAGCTTGGAAATGTGGTTTTCCCAGAAAGATCATGCAGATAGTGAGACCCAGAAGCTTGAATGAAAGGACTTCTTCAAGAGGATTGTTGAGAAAGTAGATGGGGAGGTTTTCCAGATAGTCCTTTCAGAGAGACACAGTGAGAGTGTGAGATTTGTCAGGGATTGAAAGACATGTTCCACTGTTGGACCAGCTTGTGATTTTATCCAGATCAGCAGAAAGTGAAGAGGCTGCTGCTTGCCGATCTGAGGGATGACAGATAGTACGGCAGCGGGTGGAGAGTCATCAGCAAAGAGATAAAGTGATTTTCTAGAGAGTCAGAGAGATCTTTGATGAAAACCAGAAAAAGAACAGGGCCCAGAACACTGCCTTGAGGAACTCCAGCCTGAACAGGAAGAGGGATGAGAGAACTCCATTTAGGGCCACACTTTTGCTGCGACAGGAGAGGAAGTCTGCGCCTGCGAGCCATGAGTGGAGATGGCCTTGGATACCATAGTAAGAGAGTTTGGTGAGCAGGGCAGGGTGTCAAACTGTATTGAAAGCACACGATATGTCGATGGAGATGGCTCTGATTTCATGTCTGGCATTGAGGATCTCTATCCATTATTGGGAGAGCAGAAGCAGCATATCCAGGGTAGAGTGACCTGGTCTGAATCCAAATTGATGATCAGGAATCGAAGCATTGGAGAAGAGGAAGGATTTAATGTCTGAAGCGTTGATGGATTCCATAACTTTGCTGATGATTGGGAGAAGGCTGATGGTCTGTAGTTGCAGGGATCTGTTTTTGCACTCTTTTTATGCAGAGCAGTAATGTTTGCTGATTTCCAAGTAGATGGCAGATGACCTTGAGCAAATGAGAGGGTGAATAGAACAGAGAAAGGTACCTTGCTGCAGGTACCCTGTAAACCTGTACGAAACTGTTTCATGGTCAGGTTATTGGCGACTAAACGTCTTCCCCAAGTTCTGGTGAGGAGGGTGTATGGATAGGGACACATGCAGGATTAAAAAACCTGTCTCAGGTTTTCCTGGGTCAAAACTAAGATCCAGGCTTTCAATGACATCTTGGATGCTACGTTCTTGTCTGTACCATTTTAAGGTGAGGATGTTGAGGTCATGGAGAGATTCACTTCACTTGCAGTGATATTCATGTCTCCATATACATAATCATTGGTAAATGTTGCAGATTGCACATTCATGACCCAGGTGCTATATTCGTGAGTTTGCGAGCCCCCATTACCCCCCCCCCCCCGTGTTCTCCCACCCACACCAAGGATATCAGGAGGTGTTGCTCAGATGTTGATATTGTACAGTACTGTATTTGGAATATCTGCGCAGCGTGGTCAGCCCACCTGGAGCGCGTATGTCTTTCCTTCTCACATCAATGACAACTACAACAACAGCAGCAGTTCTCGAACTGTGAACACCCTGTACTCCTCTCGACTCGCTGTCGTGAACTTGTACAATTTTTTTCTTATCAATTACCTTAATCATGGTCTCTGAGCATAAGTTGAGTGGGGAAGGACAGTCTGCTGAAAAGAAGCAGTAGAATGTGATGAGTTTGAGCTAAAAAGTTAATATTTTAGACTGGCTACGGATGGAGTGCGTCCACAGTGGCCCTGAATTATCCTTCTGAATTTCCTAACAACACCACCACCATAATCATCATCAAACGTCAATAAAAATACACTCTCTGTACAGTATACTGTACTGTCATTTATTTATTATAACCCTTTGAACTCTGAGCTCCTAGGACTTTCGGCTCCCCCATCCTGGCCTCCCTAGAGAAAAATCCGATTGTTCAGGTATATGAAGTTTGAATCGTGGCCGGTAAAACAGCAGCTGGAGTCCATAGGGTTAATAATTGTTCTTAAACACTTACCATTTCCCCCCTATGTTCAGTCTGACCCAGGAACCTAACCCCCTTTTCCCATTAAAACAAGGTATCTGTATCGCGAATTTTGCATCCGTGAGATTTTTCTGGGAATGTAATCCTCACAAACACGAGGGTCGTGTATACACAGTTGTATATACATAATATAAAGACTCAATCACATCTCTCACCCATAATTGGAAGGAACAACCATTCAGATCTCACCTATTAATTATCCCCAAGGTGATAATGATCTTTGCAAATTTCAAATCAATCCACCTCGTTTTGCCTGATCTCCCAGATCTTGTAATCAAAGAAAGCTGCCCAAAGCAACCATGAAAAGATACACAAGGTAAGCCCTTTGCCGTTTCAAGCCCTACCTGTTTCTCTACAGCTGCAGACATTCACAAGTAACATATACATGAAAATTCCAATGCTATGCACCCACTCAGCTGCAGGACCAGTTGCATCACTTATTGGCGAGTCATCAGTGACAGACAATGTGTTTGATTGCTCCCAACAGGTCATGCGGCAATTGCCATTATGGGATTCGATCTGTGCCTCGCTGCCTCAACAAGTTAGAGGGTCTAATATACTCATATATCTAGTGGTATCTGTGTTCTGAATGTGATTTATGTACAACCTCACTAATAGCCTGAGATCAATGTAAACAACTGTGATTAAAGCCAAGCACAATATCAGTTTCATCCAAAATGAGATTTGACCAATATATAGTTGTGTAATCTCAAAAAATAACTTGTACATCAATTACAGGAAAGAGTACGACGTGATGAGACAATAATTTTTCAAAACAGAACTTATGCACATAATTGCGTGGCATTATTAACAACAGAGAAAACAAACAAATCTATCAAAAGAAAAAATTGACATAAACAAAGATAAAGTACAGGTAGAAAGAAATACGAGTTCAATATCCTGTGTCAGATCAGCTGATTGCAGGAAACTCTTTTGTCCTGGTCCAATCACACCAGCTGTAGATGTTCCTAGAAAGCAGTGAATCATAAATACATCAAATTCCTACATCAATGAATTAGAAATTCATTCATTTTTAAAAATAAGCTATGTGTATGCGCACATGTATTACAAAGGCGAGCACGCACACACACGTGCGCATGCCACGTACGTACAAGCACACACAATAGGCTCTCCCTTTTGGGCAACGCATGAATAATGTGCATATCCCATCTTAGTTAGAGTTATGAAAGACAATGAACCAGGACTGCTACGTGCAGGAGATATAAAAGGTATATGTATATTTAACATTGGGTTAAGGCAGTTGGGATGATCTATTTAGAGAAAGGCACAGCCAACCAACAAGCCAACAAGCCAACAAGCCACACAACTGCAAGAACTACAGACCTTTAATGTAGTATGACAGATCACATGGAAGTAGATTGCAAATGGTCATGGTGGCAGCAGATGGATTAGATGACCAGCCAAAGGAAATGAAGTGACTTGCTCTTACTCTTCCTTGAAAGTGTTTCATCAGAGTTGCTTTGGGGAAAGCCAAGGTTTTCAACAGCAACGCAGAACCTGAAAATGATAGTCAGACAAACAGATGGGTTTCGACTCAAGCAAAAGAATCAATTTAATAAAATCACAATTTAACTGTTAGAATGACCAGTAAATAAGCCAAATCTGCTGGCAATGACCTGAATGGAGGAGAATTTGAACCGGCAGTGCAAGGCATTCACGTTGACCTGCAGACACATCTCCATCATTGCCTGCCAGACCCAGTGCACAGGTGGCCGACAAAAGAGCAAGCCATGGCTAGGTGGCCGGCTTGGAGACGCCACTGTGTCAGGTTGAGAGGCACAGGAAGGAAGGTTCCAGGGGAAACTGGGATAAAACCACTGGTTCTGGAAGGAACAAGATAAATTAAAATGTTGGACTGTTAGAGAATACAGTGCTGGGTTCCATCCACCCCTCCACCCCACCCCCCCCTAAAATCACCATTCCTACACCTTAATTTTTCACAATTTAGTTAACTGATAGTACATGTAAGATAAACCAATGTTTTCAATCATCATTTCCTCGAAGTTTTCTTTGCCAATATGAAGAACATTTTTTGATACACGGTTTCAAGCTGGTCTACAGTCATCAAATAATGGTCACCATGCAGATAATGGTTTCAATGCTTCTAATCCTAGAGACTCCAGATAATGGACTGGCAATGGTCAGCCACAAGATGACATGGAAGGGTTGGCCAGGTAATACTTGCAGAAAGACAGTGAAAGGACATGTGACGAGATGGTATTTAAGGTGATGTTCAAGTTCTGGACAAAAGGAATACTTTTCTCTTATAATTAAGGGACATGACTGTGTTTTATCTGTCAATGTGTTTCAAGACTGCATGACATTGCAATAAGTAATCAGAAAATATTTGAAGAGAGTTGTTAAGGGTAGCAGGAACTAGGAAGGCTATATATACACAACAGAAAAAGGATGGGCTCCTGTAGCTGCCCTGAGATAAGACAGATGCCAAATGGAAAACAGAAGTATTTCTTCAAGGACAACATGTTGCTTTCTCGAATGAAGGAAGTCAGCAAGCCATGCATAGAACAGACCCTAAAAGCCATGATCAGATAGGAGGGGCATTCAAAAATGGTTTGAAACTCAGATATATCGAAAAACAAGATACGTTTTCAATGCACATATGTTTCTTCAAACTAGCAATGCCCTACAACAGGCATTTTGAGGCCATTTTCCTGCGAGAGCGGGGTTAGCCTTGTGGCCCCATGACAATCTTCTCCACTTTTCCCTATTTTCTGCATCTCCCCTAGTTATCCCCTTCCCCGCATTTCTTCTTCACCACTTTAGCCAAGTCTTTATCAGTCTTCCCGATCCTCTACTTCCTTCTACATTCATTTCATCACTCTTCTTACCCAATCACTCATCCTTCCTCAACACATGACCCAACCATATCAACTGTTTCTCTTCATAACTCAATCACATGCTCTCTTCCCATCATCTTCCACAATTCAACATTTGTCTTCCTCTCTCTCAACGATATTCTGCACATCCACCGAACCATTCACATTTCCACCCTTCGTTGCTGCTCTACGTTCATTACCCATGTCTCGCTCCATAAATCATAGCACTTCTCACACATGAAGCATACACCTTTCCCTTCAACTTCAACGACACTCCCATCCTCGTCAGCAGCCACTCAGTTCTGAAACTTCCTCCATGCACATTCTTACTCCTAGCAAACCGTTGCCGAGTCGATCCACCTTTCCATTCAGTGCATGTCCTCCGAAGGTAGCAAAATGTTTTCACACCTTCAAACTCACATTTCCTCCTCTTGCCAACTCCCGATGCATACTTCCACTTGAATGTAGCTGTGTCCAGATAAACCTGAACTCCAATGATAATTGACGGGTACACGGTCAACGACGACGTATTATGAGACTAGGATTCGTCACTCCTTAGGTGTCATTATCACCCTGGTCTTCGTGTTTATGCTCCGACTGAGGTGAGTGATCTCACCGTGAAGGTGCATTCTACAGCCCGCCGCTCGAAGTCTGTGGTTGATAGTGCCCCAGACGAGCAAACAACTTATTACAGGGTTCCACTTTATTTTGAGATGTCTTTTTTTAAGGACCTTTAAGGGCTAAAATAACCGCCTTTTTTAAGGAACCAACATCCTAGAAATTCCAGCGGGTAAATTGAGGTGAGTTCCCTAGAAATTAACAAAGATAGTAAGTTTACAAAAAATCTATTTTAATATAATGAGCATACATGAACAACAGCAGGAGGCTTATTCAGTCGACAAGGCACACGCGCCACACAAGCAATTGCAAATTCACTTCACAGTTTACTTAGAATCAGCCCAGGAGCAGTTCACAGTTTCCAGATGGCAGCACTCTCAATGTTAATGTGTTGTTTGTTAAAATGTTATTGTACGTGCTGCACCTGCAAAGTTGCAGGGCTGCCTGACTGCTCTACCTAGCAGAACAGTACATTTGTAAGCTAACATGTCATTGTTAATAATCCAATTTAGGACATAGCAGAAGGATTTGCGCCTTCTCCTCCGAATTTCTCTTTCTAGATACTTTAGTTCCCCCGTTTTTGCTTTGGCAGAGTGCCTGAGAGCATTTGATTTTACCGAAGACTGTGGCATAGTTTTTGCCACCTTTTGCGCTCAGCCTCGTCGTCACATATTTTTCTGACAATGGTCAGACGCTTCTATTGTCAGTTTCAACACTTCTTTCTCTTTTTCAAACCATCACACTTCATGTTCAACCATTTTTCGTTTCTCTTGATGGCTTTTTTGCCCTGTTGTCTTTCTTTTAACTTCTTCTTCAAGATATGTTGATGGTATTTATGTCGAGGAGAAGCTGGAGGCTGCAGGATAGCCAGTTCCTTTGTGATTTCAACTTGCAGCATTCCACACTACCAGTACATAAATAAATCAATGCATCTGCCTCAGTGCCACAAGCATGCTTCACACCAGGTTGTCCTTCTCTATCTAGTTCTTTGAGGGAAAAACCCCTCTCAACAGACACACTGACGCATGGGAAACTAGCAACGACTTTACGAACTACCCCCCAAACTTTCAAACTTCTTGTTTTTACCCGCACATTCATAGAGTAACACTCTTAACCCTGTCATCTTCAACCTTGGAAGTCCTTGAACCTAGACTTCAGTTCACACCCGCTACATCCTGCAGTAATTCTTTGTAACTCGCAACCAACATATTAGTTAGGGGGGGCGGTTGGTGGAAATTCAACAGAACACATTCAGTTCCCCGAAGATTCAGTATATGTGATAAGTGTGTGTCAAGGTTAGATTTCCCACACGCATGTATAACGGGAATTATTCGTGTGCGGCTGTGGAATCTTGTGGTAGTGTTATTCTTTCACTATCTTTATTTTAAACAATCATCTCCTCACCCACCTTCTTCCACAACCGCCAACATCTCCTCACAAACTTCTCGCACAACGCATCATTCCTCAACACCAATCTCCACAACCAAAATGAACTTCTCCTCACCATCATCTCCACAACACATCATCACAAACAACATCATCTTACAACACGACATCTCTCACCGACATCTCCACGGCGCCGCATCTTTTCACCAACAACACATCGTCCACGACGAACACAGCATGGCTCTTGCAGCGCAAAAGTGGGATTTCAAACAACGCCCGGCGCATGGTGCATGAGAATTGGCGAGAACAGATATGGCAAACGAGAGAAGAGAGCAGAGAGCAGCGCGGGGGTGAAAGTTCAAGGGTGAATAGGGGCAAGCACGCTTTCGTGGGGGGCGGAAGCCTACAGCGGCTTGACCCATCGGGACTATAAAGCTCGCGTTTCGGACGCCGGAGAGCAGGAGTTGGGTCGGGTGGAGGCAGTCAGGGTTGGTGAGTCCAAACGGTGGTTGTTGATACGAGGAGTGGAGTTGTCGTCGTCGGAGCCAGCCAAGTACCAAGTTGTTGGTCGTTGTTGGCCGTTGGAGTCAGCGCGAAGTCGCCAGCTGGGAGAGACGTCGCCTAGCCGGAGAGATCGCAGCCAGCTACTAAAGGTCCGGGCCATCGAGCCGAGTTACGGTCGAGCGTGCTGAGGAAGTGAAGCGGGCTTAAAAGAGCATGCAACTCTAAAAGAGCAAGGCCGTTCGCTCCTCTGAAGCGTCGTACGGCCAGGCCGCCGATCGACCAGAGGCCGCGCTGGCTAGGCCTGGGACAACCAAGCCGCTGTTACACGTACAGCTGCCGCTTTGGACAACAGAGACTAGGGAGGGTCGCCGACAAAGAAGACATCGAGCTCGCCTCAAGGGCGACAAAGTAACCTGCACGGCCTGCGGGAGCTTCCTCGGTCATCCCAGCTCGAGGAACATTAAAGGCTTTAACGAGCCAGTTCTAATCTTCCTTTCTGGGGTTTTGCAGTGAAAGTCTGTGGCGCTGTCTACCAGTAGAATGTTGTAAGTGCATGTAACGTATACATAGATATCGGCTTGTTGGTTGGTTTTGCTCGTGTCTTGTCCCATCCCCCAATCATTGCATACGTCGTGAAATAAATGTCCCCTTTGTTGAAATGTCACTGCTCGTTGGCTCCCTTTCTGCCATTGACTACATAATTGCGTTCGGAATATAATAGCTGGCTGATTAGAATAAGGGCGATAAACGTACATCTGGTCCGATGGGGCTGGCCGATATAAACGCATCGGCTCGC
>CM068952.1:51792858-51815875 GCA_035128595.1 Eptatretus atami
GAAGACGTTCTTCCTTTAGTATATAGCGCCTCTTTGGCATCTTTTTCCAGAAAGAGGACTGTTTCATCACCAATTTTGAAACCTGTTTGTGCCACTACCCCTTTAGTGGTTCACAAACTCACTAAATTTCTTCACAAACTTGCTGCTGCATTCCACATTCGAACTTAGCAGCCTCTCTATGCATAACAACACGTGGATCCCAGTTCTTTTCTTAAAGTTTTAGAACCACCCCCTACTAGCCTTAAACTCTTCACTATCAGCACTACTTCCAGGCAGGCCTTTTATTAAGGTCTAGACATTTCAGGCGCTGACTTTCTCACAAATTTTATGACCTCAGCAGAGGGATTCACCAACCAACTGTTTTTCGTTTATCCACACTAAGAGGAGTTTTTTCCATCTCTTCCATAACTTCGATCTCTTAGAGGTCAGAGTCGTAACGCCCCTTTCTGCCACATCAGCTGCTTTATTGCTTCTTTATTTTTCAGAATCGTACACACTGGTCAATTTCGGCAGCTCGAACAGGCAGCGAATCAGACCACACGCGTAAACGCCTCTCATGCTTTAGCGATAAGTTCTTTCTTCAACTCAATTGTCGTTCTCACGGACTTCCCTTATTCCTATGGCTTCATGCTCTCTTTGGTGCCATGGTGAATGCACAAGGCGTGATAATTGAAAAAAAAAAAAACAGACAAATCAAGGTGAAAAACGAGGTAAAAGTAGTGACTTACGACACACGAGAGATGCTTTCGTGAAGTACTTCCACGACCGAACTGAATGAACAAAGCGCGGAAGAGATGAGGGTCGAACAGGCGGGGAGACACGTGGAACAAACATGAACGCTACGTTGTGTTCGGTTTTTTAAAATGTATTAGGTTTTTAGGGCAAAATTTCCGAAAAAAATTGTTCGGATTTCCAATTTGTTCCAAACAATGGGGGCGTTTGGATCTGGGCGGGACCACGATATAATATTAATATAATATAATTACGGTTGTGGGGTGTGGATGGAAGGATTTAATAGGAATTTAGCATTGTGGTTGGAGTTGCTTTTCCGTGGAACGAGTAGAAAGCATCTCGATGGAACTAAGTCAGGGAATCTGTGAGCTAACATGTTACGTGTCACCATACGAGGGGTGGTGCGGTGTTAATTTAGCCTAGGAGTAAATATAAGTTCCCCAAGTACGTGATTGCCTCTGTAATTTTCCAATGTTTTTTATCTTGCAAGCAGGGCAGTAAAGCTGGGAAACATGTCCCTGAAAATGACAACAAACAGGAGAAGCCCCGCTTTCCCGTGGTTTGGGGGCGAGCAGGCCACACCCCGGAGGCGGAGGTTATAGGGGCGAGGAGAAGGAGAGCGCAGAGGAGAGAGGCGGGCCGCATTGCAATGCACGTTGGGATTCTGAATATATATATATATATATATATATATATATATAATAATATATTATAATATATACATATCATATATAATATATATATATATACATATACATATATATATATATATTATTATATATAATAATATACAGGCGGCTGCACAAAAGTAGGTATACAGTAGGATTATACCAGTATTACCAGGGTGTGCATGGGTGTCCACACTCGACTAGTGGAAGTGTGTGAATGCCGGGGCAAACAGTTTGAACATGTTGAGGATTAATATGTGTTTATTATGATATGTTTTATTATTGGTATGTTATTATTTGATTGCTTGTATAATCAATAAAATACGTTTTGTGCGCACGTTTTTGATTTTCATTACTGCTATACCTACTTTTGCAGCCCCCTGTGTGTGATATATATATATATATATATATATAATATTATAATATATATATTATATATATATATGTAATAGTATATACTATATATATATAATATATAATATATGTATAATTAGTTTATGCATAAATACATATATATATATATACAAATAATATAATACTATAAATATACATAAATATTAATATACATAATATATAATACATATATAATACATACTATATATATATAATATATTAAATACATAACATATAATCATAAATATAATACATTATCAGTATATATAAATATAAATTTATTTTATATTATATAATATTATAAGGTCTTTCAGTCAAAGGTCTTGCATTTAATCCAATGTTACTGGTTTCATCACTGCTATCATAAGCCGGTATTGCTTAACCGGTTTAAAGTGCTGGCTTTAAAATTGGGTCTTGAGTTCGACCCCTGTCATCGCATTGAATATCACACATGGCTTTGTTGTTACCCACTCAGCGCCACCCCCTCCCCCGCCAAACGTCTGCTGGAAATGACTCGAGCTTGTACCATTCTTTCAATTGGCAATGAGTACAGATTAAGCTGTTGCTAAAGATGCATGCATAGGTCGACTGCCACGAAGCATCTAGGCACGCCCTGAGAAATGATGCAACCTAGCAGCCATAGGCATCATATAAAAAACTACTTACCATGTAGTGAGAGGCCATGGCTACTTACCTGTTTTGTTTAATAAGCCAATAGGGAGCGCAAATTTGCGCAACACGAAGAACCCTTCGAACAGGGAGGCAGATGAAAATGAGGGTGAGTTAGCGGTGTGCTGTGTCCGCAACGCAGACCCAGACGAATAGCCAGAACGCCACACATCCACCAGAGAACTACCACCACCACCCACTGCCAATATTGCTGCCACCACCTACTTCCTATTACCAGCAGTATGAACTGGGATTGAGAACCTCCTTGCAGCTTGGAAAGTTGTCCAACAGGATCCTATAAAGAAGGGATGTGTGACATAGGGGAAAGAGATCACTCCTTGAATTACATACCAAGACACCCACCCAATAAGAGGAAGTGTGCTGAAGCAGCATTTTAAGCTTCATTGTTGACATTTTCATTGTTGAGAAGCATATTTTCAGCAAAAAGACAGGTCTCCAAACAAAACGAAATGGATACTTCAGCTAGAAAAAAACCAAAGAACATGGTCACACATGGCTTGTCAAACGAATCCACATGCATCTTGGCCCTTAAGGCTAAAATGAAATGACAAAAAACAAATGCTTGTTGTTTCTACCTTCAGGCTTCATGAACAAACAAAACAAGTTTAAAAATTATTGGTTGTCAAGCACAATAATACTTGTGATGCCACATAAACATAAGGGTACCAGGAACTAGATAAGAGAAGCAACATGCTTCATGTGCCTAATCAAATGCAACAGTAAACAATCATCACACAACAAAATGGATTGGCCAATCAAATGGATATAACAAGTTAAATGACGTGCAAACAATAAAGACGACAACATACAGTGCAAAAGAAAGTCCACACCCCCCTTCAACATTTTTCACCTTTTGTTGCTTTATAGCCTGGAATTAAATTGCATTAAAGACTTTTCAACCTATATTTACACATCATAACCCACGACTTCCAAATGAGAAAACAAATTCAAAAAATTTCAGAAAAATTAATAAAAAACTTATAAAACTAGAATATCTTCTTTGAATAACTGTCCACCCCCTGAGTTAATACTTGGTAGAAGCACCTTTGACAGCAATTACAGCTGTGAATCTGTTGGGTCGGTCTCCACCAACTTTGCACACCTTGATTGGGAAATATTTGCCCATTCTTGTGCACAAAAACTGTTCAAGCTCAGTTCAAGTTGCATGAGGAGTGTTGATGGACAGCAATCTTCAAGTCATGCACAGATTTCGATTGGATATTGGTCGGGCTCTGTCTGGGCCACTCAACAACATTTATCTTTTTGTTTCTTAGCCACTCCAGTGTAGCTTTGGCTGTGTGCTTCGGGTCGTTATCATGTTGAAAGGGAATTTCCGTCCCTTGCAGAGCTTTCTTGCAGAGGGCAGCAGGTTTTCCTCAAGGATTTTTATGTATTTTGCTGCATCAATTTTCCCTTCTATCCTGGCAAGTACCCCAGTCCCTGCTAATGAGAAACATCCCCATAACATGAGATACACCACCATGCTTCACAGTAGGGTCGGTGTTCTTTGGTGATGTGCTGTGTTGGGTTTGCACCAAACATAACGTTTTGCATTGAGGCCAAAAAGTTCCATCTTGGTTCGTTTTCACACCACAAAAACTTTTGCCACATGGCTTCAGAATCTCCGGAGTGGTTTTGTGCATACCTCAAGCGGGACTTAACGTGGGCTTTTTGAGTAATTGCTTCCTTCTTCCACCCTACCATACAGTCCAGACTTGTGGAGTGTTGGGATACTGTTGTCACGTGCACACAGTGACTCTTTTTGCCATAAAGGCCTGTAGCTCTTCCAAAGTTTCCCATGGCCTCTTGGTGGCCTCTCTCATCAGTCTACTCCTTACTTGTTCATCCAGTTTGAGGGACGGCCTAAATTAGGCAGGGTCTTGGTGTACCATACGGCTGTCCACTTCTAATGATTGGCTTGATAGTGCTCCAAGGGATATTCAAGGTCTTTGAAATATGTTTATACCCCTCCCTGATCTGTGACTTTCCACCAACTTTATACTGGAGGTTTGTGAAAGGTCATTGATGCTCATGGTTGAGTCTTTGCTGTGAAATGCACTCCCTCCAGAGGAAACCTACATGAACAGGTGATTTTATCTGAAATAATCAGAATCACTACATTTAACACAGATGGAGGCCATTTAACTTGGTGTGTGATTTTGAAGGTCATTGTTATACCTGAGCTATTCACAATTGCTATTTTTAGGGGGGTGGACACTTATCCAACCAGATATTCTCGTTTTGCATTTTTAATTCATTTTCTGAAATTTGAGATTTTTCACTTGGAAGCTGTGGTTATGGTGTAATAAAGGTGCAAAAAGTCTGAATTAATGCAATTTAATTCCAGGCTATAAGCACCAAAAGATGAAAAATTTGAAAGTGGGTGTAGACTTTCTACAGACACTGTAAATATTTACAGAAAAAGACAGTGGCCTGGAAAAGTATCCCCCATCTCCAAAGTTTCCCATTTTGATGCCACCTGTGCTATTTCATGATGCTTTCAAATCAAACCTAAAAATATAGACTTCACAAACTACTCCAAAATGATAAAGCTGAAAAATAGATAAAATGTGAATAAGTTGGATTAACAGAGAAATTCAGATGATTCTCAGTGTACAGGTATTCAAACCCTGCCTAATTAACCCTTTATCACTTCAGGAGCAAATTATTTGTTTGTGCGATTACAAAATAGGTAATAGGTTTCACCTGTTGTGAATCAGTGGTTTAACCTAAAATTAAGTTCCCCACTTATCTTCAGAGTTTTGAAGATGCAACTCACTTCATCAACCAACCAAGGCAAACATGAAAACCAAGGAACTTTCCACAAAGTCAGACATAAAGTGGCGGAGAAGCACCGTTCAGTAGAGGGTTATAAGAAGATTTCAAAGTCACTCATTATCCCTTTGAGCATGGTGACATCAACCAATAAGAAGTGAGAGACGTATCATACCACCCAGACT
Organism: Eptatretus atami; assembly: GCA_035128595.1. Classification (NCBI taxonomy): domain Eukaryota; kingdom Metazoa; phylum Chordata; class Myxini; order Myxiniformes; family Myxinidae; genus Eptatretus; species Eptatretus atami. The sequence goes on from CM068952.1 coordinate 51,798,302, forward strand.
TGACCAGCAATCAAGTCTGAGATGGGGTCAGTGTTCATCAATCAACAGATATTTCATTCCCTTCATGGACATTGTTGGAAAATGAATCCTCTTCTGATTAAAATTATTTCAATTTGAACTGCAAGGTGCTGCAGTATCTGCTTGTACCTCTCTTTTGTTTGCATCCCATTTATTTATCAAGTTTTCCTCCACCAAAAGCTGAAATACAACCCAGTCACAGAGCCTCCCCCCATTTTTAACAGTAGGCTGCAAGCAATGCATGTCATAATATTCTCCAGTTATTTGGCTATGAATTGGCGTCTCTTAGATCCAAAAGAGTTCAAACTTTGATTCATCAGACTAAATACCAAATTCCATTGTTTGGTTGCCCAGTCTTGGTGGTTGTCTTGCAAATTTCTGCCTTTTCACCTTATTTCTGTGGTCTCAGCAGAGGTTCTTTGCTGCAACTCTGCATGAAGAACTGCTGCAATGCCTTCTGTGCATCCGCATAGCTAAACGACATGTTAATGTTCAGGCCTCCTCTCATTTATTTTGTCAGCCTGCAGATATGATTTCTTCTATCATGTAAGCTGAGCAACTTCAAGTACTTGTCTTACCTTGGGCAGGTTCTTCTGGATCTTCCTGGCCTTTTATTGTCTTGTACAGAGCCAGTTTCTTTCAGAAATTGCAAATTTACCTCACACTATTACAGGGGATCTTCAGCTTATCTGCTATTTTCTTCATAGCATGCCCTTTTTTCTTGCAGAGTCTGGATCTTCATGTGCTGTCTGTTGAAAGTTGCTTCATTGGCACCATTCTGAACCCACTCATAGACTTTCAAGAAGGAGCAAGTGTGTGAAAACTACTTTTACACATTCACTTATTTACAACTTTTACTGTGTTTCTCTGTAATTTGCATCAATGTAAATGGTGGTTGATTACTTCAATAATTTTTTGTTATGTACCGTACAAAAATTCACAAAACTGTTTCCTGCATATTTTCTTTGTGTTAAGTAGATATTACGAGCAAATGACATAATAAAATAATATGTTACAGTCAAAAGACCATCCAGTTGCCTGGTTTTAATCTGGTGCGTCATGTTCAAACGACAATGGCAGTCCCTCATCTCAAAGACCTCCCGCAGATCCCGTGCCAGAGCCGTTGTGTCTTTTTTGTTTTGTTTTTTTTGTATACGAGGTGTGTTCAAAAAGTATCCGACCTTTGTTCATAAAAAATACTCGTATCCAGATACAACAAACTTACACTAATCTCCTTCAAAGTAGTCCCCTTGGGCTGCCACACACTTCTCCCAACGGTTCTGCCACTGTCGGAAGCAGCGCTGGAACGCCTCTTTGGGATGGCGCACAGCTGGTCCGTGCATTCCGCATGATGTCTTCTCTGACTGAAATCTGGTCCCTTTCAGGGGCATTTTCAGCTTGGGAAAAGCCAGAAGTCACACGGAGCCATGTCGGAGAGTAGGAGCCTGACGAAGCACAGGTGTGTTGTTTTGGCCAGGAAACTCTGTATCAAATGTGAAGAATGGGCGGGTGCGTTATCGTGATGGAGCTGCCAATTGACCGCTGCCCACAGGTCCGGCCGTTTGCGTGCACAGCGTCACGAAGGCAACGCGGTACCTCTTGTAGTACTCTTGGTGATGGTTGTGCCGTGTGGTGCGTACTCGTGATGAACCACGCCACTGGAGTCAAAGAAGACGGTCAGCATGACTTTGACATTGCTGCGGACCTTCCTTGCTTTTTTTGCCTCGGGGAGTGTGGATGCTTCCATTGTGATGACTGGAACTTGGTTTCTGGGTCGTACCCATAAACCCAGGTCTCATCGCCAGTGATCACTGTGTGTTGAAGAAGTTGGATCGCTGTTCACAGTCTCCAGCATGTCCTGTGCGATCTCCAAACGGAGTTGCTTCTGCTTGATCGTTAGCAGCTTTGGCACGAACTTCGCTGAGATTCTCCTTAAGCCAAATCCTCAGTCACAATGGAATGAACGGATCCAATGCTGACGCCCGCCTCGTCTGCAAGTTCTCTGATCGTGATTCGACGATCCTGCATCAGCAGGGTCCTCACTTGGTCAATGACGATCTAATTTCGGGATGTTGAGGGCCTACCAGAACGTGCTTCACTTTCCACTGATGTGCGACCATTCTTTGAAGCGGTTGTACCACTCTTTTATCTGTGTGGTGCCATTTCTTCGTTCCCGAAGGCCTGTTGAATCTTGCGGATCGTTTCCACTTGGGAATCGCCAAGCTTTACACAAAATTTGATGCAGTAGCGTTGTTCAAATTTTTCCCGAATTTTGTGAAAAACGAAAATCCGACGGCGCTCACTTACACTTCCTCACTCATTGGCGGTCTGTCGGCGACTGACAGCTTCTGCAGGCGGGAAAATATTCACGCATAGAATTAAGATCGCCTATATACGTGCACCAAACCACGCCTCCCTAGCTTCATTTGTTTACGCACGAAAAATTAAGGTTGGATACTTTTTGAACACACCTCGTACACTGTCGCAGGGCTCTATGTTGAGCTCGAAAGGAAAGCAGGAAATTTGAAGGAGGTGGGTTTGGATGGATTAGCGGGGGTAGAAAAGATGATGGTTTTGGATGGGGAAGACAAGAGATGGGGGTGAACGGCTGTTTTGAAGACCAGGAGGGAAGAGTGGGATTGAAGGGGTGTGGGAGTTTGTTCCAAAGGGGGGAAAAGAGGATGAAAGAGTGAAGGTGAGCAGATATTCTTGATTTTGGTAGTTTTACCAGAAGGGGGATGCTGGCGGACCTGAGGTGCCCTGCCGAAATATGTGGGGAGGGTGGGGGGGGACATATTTCAGACAGCGGGGGGAGGGGGGTGAGGCTGGAGAGGAGACGCGAGAAGACAGAAAGACCACTAAATTGCCTGCAGTGAGAGGTGAGAGACCCAAAGACTCAGCCTCATTGAAGGAGATACAATGATCCTCAATGCCTTGATTACCACAGCGTTAAGCCGAGAAGGGTGAGAGGCGGGAGCACCAGCCCAGAGGGGGAGAGCATTGCTCCATTAGGCTGCGGAAGAAAGCTTTGTATGGGGTCAGGAGCTAATGTGTGCCAAGGAAGGACTTTGGACGACGGACGATGCCCAGTCGGCAACTGGGTTTGGAGGCCAGCTTGGAAATGTGGTTTTCCCAGGAAAGATCATGGCAGATAGTGAGACCCAGAAGCTTGAATGAAAGGACTTCTTCAAGAGGATTGTTGAGAAAGTAGATGGGGAGGTTTTCCAGATAGTCCTTTCAGAGAGACACAGTGAGAGTGTGAGATTTGTCAGGGATTGAAAGACATGTTCCACTGTTGGACCAGCTTGTGATTTTATCCAGATCAGCAGAAAGTGAAGAGGCTGCTGCTTGCCGATCTGAGGGATGACAGATAGTACGGCAGGGGTGGAGTCATCAGCAAAGAGATAAAGTGATTTTCTAGAGAGTCAGAGAGATCTTTGATGAAAACCAGAAAAAGAACAGGGCCCAGAACACTGCCTTGAGGAACTCCAGCCTGAACAGGAAGAGGGATGAGAGAACTCCATTTAGGGCCACACTTTGGCTGCGACAGGAGAGGAAGTCTGCGAGCCATGAGTGGAGATGGCCTGGATACCATAGTAAGAGAGTTTGGTGAGCAGGGCAGGGTGTCAAACTGTATTGAAAGCACACGATATGTCGATGGAGATGGCTCTGATTTCATGTCTGCATTGAGGATCTCTATCCATTATTGGGAGAGCAGAAGCAGCATATCCAGGGTAGAGTGACCTGTCTGAATCCAAATTGATGATCAGAAATCAGCCATTGGAGAAGAGGAAGGATTTAATGTCTGAAGCGTTGATGGATTCCATAACTTTGCTGATGATTGGGAGAAGGCTGATTGGTCTGTAGTTGCAGGGATCTGTTTTTGCACCTTTTTTATGCAGAGCAGTAATGTTTGCTGATTTCCAAGTAGATGGCAGATGACCTTGAGCAAATGAGAGGGTGAATAGAACAGAGAAAGCGTGGTACCTTGCTGCAGGTACCCTGTAAACCTGTACGAAACTGTTTCATGGTCAGGTTATTGGCGACTAAACTGTCTTCCCCACCAAGTTCCTGGTGAGGAGGGTGTATGGATAGGGACACCATGCAGGATTAAAACAAAACCTGTCTCAGGTTTTCCTGGGTCAAAACTAAGATCCAGGCTTTCAATGGACAATCTTGGATGCTACGTGTCTTGTCTGTACCATTTTGAGGTGAGGATGTTGAGGTCATGGAGAGATTCACTTACCTTGTCAGTGATATTCATGTCTCCAAATCATAATCATTGGTAAATGTATGCAGATTGCACATTCATGACCAGGTGCTATATTCGTGAGTTTGCGAGCCCCCATTACCCCCCCCCCCCCCCGTGTTCTCCCACCCACACCAAGGATATCAGGAGTGTTGCTCAGATGTTGATATTGTACAGTACTGTATTGGAATATCTGCGCAGCGTGGTCAGCCCACCTGGGCAGCCGCTATGTCTTTCCTTCTCACATCAATGACAACTACAACAACAGCAGCAGTTCTCGAACTGTGAACACCCTGATACTCCTCTCGACTCGCTGTCGTGAACTTGTACAATTTTTTTCTTATCAATTACCCTTAATCATGGTCTCTGAGCATAAGTTGAGTGGGGAAGGACAGTCTGCTGAAAAGAAGCAGTAGAATGTGATGAGTTTGAGCTAAAAAGTTAATATGTTAGACTGGCTACGGATGCGAGTGCGTCCACAGTGGCCCTGAATTATCCTTCTGAATTTCCTAACAACACCACCACCATAATCATCATCAAACGTCAATAAAAATACACTTCTGTACAGTATACTGTACTGTCATTTATTTATTATAACCCTTTGAACTCTGAGCTCCTAGGACTTTCGGCTCCCCCATCCTGGCCTCCCTAGAGAAAAATCCGATTGTTCAGGTATATGAAGGTTTGAATCGTGGCCGGTAAAACAGCAGCTGGAGTCCATAGGGTTAATAATTGTTCTTAAACACTTACCATTTCCCCCCTATGTTCAGTCTGACCCAGGAACCTAACCCCCTTTTTCCCATTAAAACAAGGTATCTGTATCGCGAATTTTGCATCCGTGAGATTTTTCTGGGAATGTAATCCTCACAAACACAGAGGGTCGTGTATACACAGTTGTATATACATAAATATCAAGACTCAATCACATCTCTCACCCATAATTGGAAGGAACAACCATTCAGATCTCACCTATTCAATTATCCCCAAGGTGATAATGATCTTTGCAAATTTCAAATCAATCCACCTCGTTTTGCCTGATCTCCCAGATCTTGTAATCAAAGAAAGCTGCCCAAAGCAACCATGAAAAGATACACAAGGTAAGCCCTTTGCCGTTTCAAGCCCTACCTGTGTTCCTCTACAGCTGCAGACATTCACAAGTAACATATACATGAAAATTCCAATGCTATGCACCCACTCAGCTGCAGGACCAGTTGCATCACTTATTGGCGAGTCATCAGTGACAGACAATGTGTTTGATTGCTCCCAACAGGTCATGCGGCAATTGCCATTATGGGATTCGATCTGTGCCTCGCTGCCTCAACAAGTTAGAGGGTCTAATATACTCATATATCTAGTGGTATCTGTGTTCTGAATGTGATTTATGTACAACCTCCACTAATAGCCTGAGATCAATGTAAACAACTGTGATTAAAGCCAAGCACAATATCAGTTTCATCCAAAATGAGATTTGACCAATATATAGTTGTGTAATCTCAAAAAATAACTTGTACATCAATTACAGGAAAGAGTACGACGTGATGAGACAATAATTTTCAAACAGAACTTATGCACATAATTGCGTGGCATTATTAACAACAGAGAAACAAAACAAATCTATCAAAAAGAAAAACATTGACATAAACAAAGATAAAGTACAGGTAGAAAGAAATACCGAGTTCAATATCCTGTGTCAGATCAGCTGATTGCAGGAAACTCTTTTGTCCTGGTCCAATCACACCAGCTGTAGATGTTCCTAGAAAGCAGTGAATCATAAATACATCAAATTCCTACATCAATGAATTATGAAATTCATTCATTTTTAAAAATAAGCTACTGTGTATGCGCACATGTATTACAAAGGCGAGCACGCACACACACGTGCGCATGCACACGTACGTACAAGCACACACAATAGGCTCTCCCTTTTGGGCAACGCATGATAATGTGCATATCCCATCTTAGTTAGAGTCTATGAAAGACAATGAACCATGGACTGCTACGTGCAGGAGATATAAAAGGTATATGTATATTTAACATTGGGTTAAGGCAGTTGGGATGATCTATTTAGAGAAAGGCACAGCCAACCAACAAGCCAACAAGCCAACAAGCACAACCAACTGCAAGAACTACAGACCTTTAATGTAGTATGACAGATCACATGGAAGTAGATTGCAAATGGTCATGGTGGGCAGCAGATGGATTAGATGACCAGCCAAAGGAAATGAAGTGACCTTGCTCTTACTCTTCCTTGAAAGTGTTTCATCAGAGTTGCTTTGGGGAAAGCCAAGGTTTTCAACAGCAACGCAGAACCTGAAAATGATAGTCAGACAAACAGATGGGTTTCGACTCAAGCAAAAGAATCAATTTAATAAAATCACAATTTAACTGTTAGAATGACCAGTAAATAAGCCAAATCTGCTGGCAATGACCTGAATGGAGGAGAATTTGAACCGGGCAGTGCAAGGCATTCACGTTGACCTGCAGACACATCTCCATCATTGCCTGCCACGACCCAGTGCACAGGTGGCCGACAAAAGAGCAAGCCATGGCTAGGTGGCCGCGCTTGGAGACGCCACTGTGTCAGGTTGAGAGGCACAGGAAGGAAGGTTCCAGGGGAAACTGGGGATAAAACCACTGGTTCTGGAAGGAACAAGATAAATTAAAATGTTGGACTGTTAGAGAATACAGTGCTGGGTTCCATCCACCCCTCCTCCCCACCCCACCCCCCCCTAAAATCACAAGCATTCCTACACCTTAATTTTTCACAATTTAGTTAACTGATAGTACATGTAAGATAAACCAATGTTTTCAATCATCATTTCCTCGAAGTTTTCTTTGCCAATATGAAGAACATTTTTGATACACGGTTTCAAGCTGGTCTACAAGTCATCAAATAATGGTCACCATGCAGATAATGGTTTCAATGCTTCTAAATCCTAGAGACTCCAGATAATGGGACTGGCAATGGTCAGCCACAAGATGACATGGAAGGGTTGGCCAGGTAATACTTGCAGAAAGACAGTGAAAGGACATGTGACGAGATGGTATTTAAGGTGATGTTCAAGTTCTGGACAAAAAAAAAGGAATACTTTTCTGTTCTAAATTAAGGGACATGACTGTGTTTTATCTGTCAATGTGTTTCAAGACTGCATGACATTGCAATAAGTAATCAGAAAAATATTTGAAGAGAGTTGTTAAGGGTAGCAGGAACTAGGAAGGCTATATATACACAACAGAAAAAGGATGGGCTCCTGTAAGCTGCCCTGAGATAAGACAGATGCCAAATGGAAAACAGAAGTATTTCTTCAAGGACAACATGTTGCTTTCTCGAATGAAGGAAGTCAGCAAGCCATGCATAGAACAGACCCTAAAAGCCATGATCAGATAGGAGGGGCATTCAAAAATGGTTTGAAACTCAGATATATCGAAAAAACAAGATACGTTTTCAATGCACATATGTTCTTCAAACTAGCAATGCCCTACAACAGGCATTTTTGAGGCCATTTTCCCTGCGAGAGCGGGGGTTAGCCTTGTGGGCCCCATGACAATCTTCTCCACTTTTCCCTATTTTCTGCATCTCCCCTAGTTAATCCCCTTCCCCGCATTTCTTCTTCCACCACCTTTAGCCAAGTCTTTATCAGTCTTCCCGATCCTCTACTTCCTTCTACATTCATTTCCATCACTCTTCTTACCCAATCACATTCATCCTTCCTCAACACATGACCCAACCATATCAACCTGTTTCTCTTCATAACATCAATCACATGCTCTCTTCCCATCATCTTCCACAATTCAACATTTGTCTTCCTCTCTCTCAACGATATTCTGCACATCCACCGAACCATTCACATTTCCACCCTTCGTTGCTGCTCTACGTTCATTACCCATGTCTCGCTCCCATAAATCATAGCACTTCTCACACATGAAGCAACCACCTTTCCCTTCAACTTCAACGACACTCCCATCCTCGTCAGCACGCCACTCAGTTCCTGAAACTTCCTCCATGCACATTCTTACTCTAGCAACCGTTGCCGAGTCTGATCCACCTTCTCCATTCAGCATGTCTCCGAGGTAGCAAAATGTTTTCACACCTTCAAACTCAACATTTCCTCCATCTGCAACTCCCTCGATGCATACCTTCCACTTGAATGTAGCTGTGTCCAATAAACTGACTCCAATGATAATTGAGGTAACACCGGTCAACGAGCGTATTATGAGACTAAAGGATTCGTCACTCCTTAGGTGTCATTTCCCTGGTCTCTGTTTATGCTCCGACTGAGGTGAGTGATCTCACCGTGAAGGATGCATTCTACGCCACGCTCGAGTCTGTGGTTGATCAGTTGCCCCAGACGAGATACACTTATTACAGGGTTCCCACTTATTTTGAGATGTCTTTTTAAGGACTTTTAAGGGCTAAAATAACCCCTTTTTAAGGACCACATCCTAGAAATTCCAGGGGTAAATTGAGGTGAGTCCCTAGAAATTAACAAAGATAGTAAGTTTCAAAAAATCTATTTTAATAATGAGCATACAGAAACACAGCAGGAGCTTATTCAGTCGACAAGGCACAACGCGCCACACAGCCAATTGGCAAATTCACTTCACAGTTACTGTAGAATCAGCCAGGAGCAGTCACAAGTTTCCAGATGGCAGCACTCTCAATGTTAATGTGTTGTTATGTTAAAATGTTATTGTACGTGCTGCCACCTGCAAAGTTGCAGCAGCTCCTGACTGCTTCTACACTACAGAACAGTACATTTTGTAAGCTACATGTCATTGTAATATCCAATTAGGACATAGCAGGCAAGGATTTAGCCTTCTCCTCAATTTCTCTTTCTAGAACTTTGAGTTCCCCCGTTTTTGCTTGGCAGAGTGCCTGAGAGCATTGATTTTACCAGAAGACTGTGGCTAGTTTTGCCACCTTTGCCTCAGCCTCGTCTGCATATTTTTCTGACAATGTGTCAGACCTTCTATGTCAGTTTCCAACACCTTCTTTCTCTTTTTCAAACCATCCACTTCATGTTCAACCATTTTTCGTTTTCTTTGGATGGCTTTTTGCCCTTTCTTTCTTTTCTCTTCTTCAAGATATTGATGGTATTTATGTCGAGAACTGGAGGCTGAGGATAGCAGTTCCTTTGTGATTTCAACTTTGAGCATTCCACCTACCAGTACAAAATAATCAATGATCTGCCTCAGTGCCACAAGCATGCCTTCACCCAGGTTGTCCTTCTCTATCTGTCTGTTGAGGGAAAAACCCCTCTCAACAGACACCTGACCATGGGAAACTAGCAACACTTTACGAACTACCCCCCACAACTTCTCAAACTTCTTGTTTTTACCCGCACATTCATAGAGTAACACATCTACCCTGTCATCTTCAACCTTGAAGTCCTTGAACCTAGACTTCAGTTCACACCCTGCTACATCCTGCAGTAATTCTTTGTAACTCGCAACCAACATATTGTTACGGTTGTGGAAATTCACAGAACACCATTCAGGTTCCCCGAAGATCAGTTATGTCGGATAAGTGTGTGTCCAGGTTAGATTTCCCCACCGATGTATAACGGGAATTATTCGTGTGCCGGGCTGTGAATCTTGAGGTAGTGTTATTCTTTCCTATCTTTATTTTAAACAATCATCTCCTCACCACCTTCTCCACAACCGCCAACATCTCCTCACCACCTTCTCCACAACCGCAACATCTCCTCAACACCAATCTCCACAACCAAATGAACTTCTCCTCACCATCATCTCCACAAACAACATCATCACAAACAACAACATCTCCCACAACCACCGACATCTCCTCACAGCATCTCACGGCGCCGCCATCTTTTCCACCACAACAAACATCTCCACAACGAACACGATGGCATCCTTGCAGCGGCAAAGTGATTTCAAACACGGCCGGCGCATGACTTGCAAAACAGATCAAAACGACGAAAGGGGCGGAGCCAGCCGGGGTGAAAGTTCAAGGGTGAAAGGGGCAAGCACCGCTTTCGGGTGGCGAAGCCTACAGCGGCTTGACCCTCCGGGCTATAAAAAGGCGCGTTTCGACGCCGAGACCAGAGTTGGTCGGTGGAGGCAGTCAGGTTGGTGAGTCCAAACGGTGGTTGTTGATCGGAGGGTGGAGTTCGGTCGTCGTCGGAGCCAGCCAAGTCACCAAGTTGTTGGTCGTTGTTTGGCCGTTGGAGTCAGCAGCGAAGTCGCCAGCTGGAGAGACGTCGCCAGCCGGAGAGAGTCGCCAGCCAGCTACATAACGGTCCGGGCGATCGAGCCCCGAGTCGGTCGAGCGATGCTGAGGAGTGAGCGGGCTCTTAAAGAGATCAACTCTAAAAGAGCAAGGCCCGTTCGCTCCTCTGAAGCGTCGTCGGCCAGGCCCGATCGACCAGGCCGCGCTGCTAGGCCCTGGACCAACCAAGCCGCTGTTACAACAGCTGCCGCTTTGACAACAGAGACATACGGAGGGTCGCCGACAAAAAGACCATCGAGTCGCCTCAAGGCGACAAGGTAACCTGCACGGCTCGCGGAGCTCCTTCGGTCATCCCAGCTCCGAGGAACATTAAAGGCTTACGAGCCCAGTTCTATCTTTCCTTTCTGGGGTTTTGCATGAAAGTCTGTGGCGCCTTGTCTACCAAGTAGAATTGTTGTAAGTGCATGTACGTAATACATAGATATCGGCTGTTGGTTTTTGCTCGTGTCTTGTCCCATCCCCCCATTCATTGCATACGTGTGAAATAAATGTCCCCTTTGTTGAAATGTCACTGCCTCGTTGCGTCCTTTCCTGCCATTGACTACCATAATTGCGTTCGGAATAAATAGCTGGCTGATTAAATAGCCGATAAAACGTACATCTGGTCCGATGGGGCTTGGCGATATAAAACCGCTCGGCAATCGCAAGCGGAACGAGCTGCTTAAAGCGGCTTGTTTTCGTGCAGGCTCCGTTGAGGTGTAAATCCCCGGCTTTCTGTCTGCGCGAATAATTAGGTACATCGACAATTCGGCGATCGACCCTCTGTAGCGCGGACAGAAGAGTTGGCCTGGTTTATGGTGTGTTAACAACACCCGTAGCTGGGTTTCGGCGTTGATCCGAAAAGCTGCGACTAGATTTGCTGTTCGGTGGCGGCGCGGCGGCCGCAATTTAGCTAAAGGCGGTCGCCCGCACGCCAAACGGGTGAAAATCCACAACAATATTACATTATCACCATCACTGTTCAGAGTCACCAAATTTTCCAACAGGCATTTGAATTTGGACTTTGAGTGTTCTTGATCGAGTCACCATCAACCTGGGATCCAGAGAAGCATATTTCTGGCTAAACTATACTTAAGAGGAGACCTTTCAAAGAATTGTTGACACATTTCACCACAAATAAGCCTACATTTCTTCTTTGAACTGAAACACCTGGCGTTCACTGATGGCCTTGGTTCTCAGGAGGGACTTCAGTTCACTTTCAGCCTTGAAACCAACTTCAATCTTTTTGTTTTCTACCTTTCTTTTCAAGATCCGCTTTAACAAGTCATATGCAGTAGAAGCATTTTGTAATGTAAACTGGCTTAACACACCTTCTAACAAATTTCTGACAAGTCTCTCAATATCATGAACAAGAAAGGGACCCATTGGCTTGTCTGTTTGGTACAAGGCTAAAAATGGTTCAACTGCACTGGCTACTGACCTGAAAAAAGACAGTTTTGCGACAGATAAGCTTATCATTCATTGCACCATGCAGAGTTTTGTAAGAGTTGTGTTGGTTTCGGCTTCTTCTTGCTTTCACATGCCTCAACAAATAACTTTCAGGTGAGGCCACAATAGAATAACTCTGCTGAGACAGGACCATTCTCAACCCACCTGTGCTTCAAAATTTCAATGGGAAGTCTTTACACCAGTTACATCAGTAAATCATCGCGGCCTGGCAGAGGTATCTTAAACAGGTTGTATGGACTGGAGAGAATATCACAAGATCCCAACCAGTCTCACGAGCCACGCGTCTGGAACACTCCATGAATGACATGGAGGCCACAGCTCCCAATATTCATTCAGGCCCATATCACACTCATCTTAATTTCTTTCCCCAATTTGTCATAAAAGACAAATTCACTGAAGGGCCATCCATAGATACCTGCAACAAACCACTCTACGATAGATTAAGAAGTTGATTGCATTGAAGTGTTCCAATAAATCAGTTGCTAGCAGCATGACCAATAAATTGTGATGTTAGGTATCTAGTGTGGACTTGGTCATGGTGCCAAAGTCTGACATGAAATCTAATTGTTTATTTTAGTCTTTGTGTTCATGCTTTCACGAACAGCAAAACATATTAACTGTCTTTTTTATGCGACTTTTTAGAAGAGAAGAGAAGTGAGGAGCAAGCCCGAATTGGAGAGATATCTACATTTTGTTTCACCGCAGTCAAATGTTTTCGGCAACAGGATGCCCTTGAAACATCCTTTTAAATAAATCAGAAGTTCCCTCACACGAACGAAAGGAATACTGGCGACTCGACAATTTCATTGCCCACAACACTTCTGCTATTAGAGTCTGTGTTCCACATGTCAGGTCTAGAAGAAGCTGGCACTCGAACAGGATGAGCAGCAGCCTGAGGGGCAGCAGGCTGAGGAGCAGGGGCAGTACGTGCTGGATTGCATCTGAGGTTGTCGCAGCTCCCGTATTAAAATAATCTCCCATCCCACCCAAGTTGAACCTACAGACCTCATAGCTGAAATAGTAAAAGTACCAGGTATGTATTTACATTGTAATCAAATACATACCAGACAGATACCATGCATACTGCGAGACAATTCGGTCAATCACTCAATGCCCAAAAGATCGTTGATCATATATCAGAATAGGCAACACAGTTTCACTCACCTTGTAGATGTTTTTGTCCTTTACTATGGACGGTGACGGCAGAAACTCCCAAGCTTTTCACAGAGAAAGATTTGCGGCACACACGACAACGAGCAGAAGATCGACATCCGGGATCTTTCTCCACCATCCTTTGAATTCCGGGTTATCAAGCCAGGTAGCTTGAAAATAGCATTGTCCAGGCATCCTTTGATGTATTGTGCATATAATTTGGGTCAACAAATTCCATAAATGCCGATGATAATGGATATCATAGGCGTATTGTTCAGTCTTTTTATCGTGATGATAGCGTCACAATGGCGGCCGAAGTTGCCGAGATGACCGAATGCAGACACGTGACCATCTCGCAGCCGCGCAAAAACAAAGCCACGTGCTCTGGCATGAGGGCGGGCGGGAATGAAATGCGACCATTCGCTTAACCGGTAAACTGTTTTTTTCAATAAAATATCATTTTTAGCCGCGTCTCACGTAGCGAACGTGGCTCTAAGAGAGCTCGGCGTTGTTTCTTCTTCTTGTTGTTGTGTTCTTCTTCTTCTTCTGGTGAAGACAAAACCTTTAGGACTCGGCTCTTTTATATACAGGATCCGGATCTCCTTAAATACTAAACACCTGTACAATCCTCGCATTGAGGGTGCCTTTTGAGAGCGTCTATCAATGAACTTTAAAATTATTCGGACATTTGCTTTAAAGTTTCGAAAAGTTCACATTATATTAAAGATTATTCATTTAATGTATTGTAATTTCGTAAATACATATATTTTGTTAATTACGTAAATACACTATTGACGGGTTCTCGCTATTGGCTTAATCAAGGCACGTGACGAAATATCGGAAGTTGTTGTTGTTGTTGTTGTTTTTCTTTTTTTTTTTTCTTCCTCTTCTTGTTCTTGTTCTTCTGGTGAAGACAAAACCTTAAGGACGCGGCTCTTGGACACATTTGTCCTTGTTTAGAATATAGTGCGAGGAAAATGAAAACACCCTTCACCAAATAACAGGAAATCTGATTTTTATTGACTTTTTATTGACTTTTGAACATTTTCCTGAAATTTAAGGACATTTAAGTACTTAAATTGTACAACTCATAAATGTTGGATTTTTATGGGTTTTAAGGACCGTACGAACCTAGTTATAGTCTTGGGGATTTCAATGCATTGACTGGAACTGAAAGGGATGTTACGAGATGTGTGTTGGTCCCATGGGTCAGGAACTATGAACAGAATGCACTAAGTTCCTTGACTTTGCAAGAAGGTCATGGACTTAGGGTGGCCGGTTCATGGTTTCAAGCGCCCACAAGCTCATCGCGTGGACTTGGTATTCCAACGCTGGTGGTGTGGCAAAGGAGATTGACCATGGTCCTCGTTGATGGTCGGGAGATGATCCAGAACTGCAGGGTCTACCGGAGTGCTCAGTTCCATGCGTGACCACCGGCTTGTTGTAGCAACTCTGAAGTTGCACTTAAATACAGGAGAATGGTACCATCCCAGCCTAGGCTGGATGTTGGCAAGCTCAAGGATGAGAGGGTCGCTGCGGAGTTTGCGAAACAAGCTGAGTGGAGATTTGAGGAGTCTGCGTGCTTTGGGAGGTCCTGAAGAGTTGTGGAGTGCCTTCAAGACCACGCCTTGATGTTGCCGGTGATGTCTTGGAACTACCGAAGGGCAAAGAAGAATTTGTCTCTCAAGGGACACTGGATACCTTTGACCAGAGTCGCAGGGCCAGGCTGAATGCAGAGCTGAGCTGTTCAGGGAGCTGAGGCGTAAACTGTACATGCGCTAAGGTGGACAAGGAGGCTTGTGCGAGGCATCTGTGAGGGGGGTAGAGCATCACTGTGGTCAAGGGATTCTCATCTGCTTACAGGGGAATTCGCGCATTGCGTTCATCCAAGCCCATCCCTCGGTGTACTGCAGTTAGAGCAGAGGGTGGTCGGCTCTTGACAGAGAGTCCGAAGTGAAGGCCCGCTGGGCGGTTCTTTGAGCGGGTTGTACCAGGCTGATCACCAGCTGTCGAGTTGGACGTCAGGGGTGTTACACATCCCTGTTGCTGACCCTCCATCAACTGTGGTCCACCTTCGCTTGTGTGAAACACAGGCTGCGGTGAACGGTTGAAATGGGTAAGCTCCAGGGATATTTGGCATCCATGCTGAACTTCTCAGGCTGGTGGAAATGCTGCACTCATTGTCGTTGCATGCGTTCTGTGCTCTGCCTGGAACACAGGCATCATCCCAATGACTGGAAGAGGAGCCTTGTTGTCCCTCTCTGGAAAGGGAAGGGTGATTGCCAAGATGCAACAACTACCGAGGGGTGATGCTGCTCTCAGTGCAGGCAAGGTCTTTGATCGGATAATTCTTGATCGGCTTCGACCATCTCTTGCATGAGCACCAGTGTCCAGAGCAGTCAGGCTTTACACCAAAGAGGTCAACGATTGACCGTATCCTTGCTCTTCGGGTCCTCACCGAACGCAGACGAGAGTTTCGCAAGGGCTGCTTGCCAGCCTATGTTGATCTCTGTAAAGGTTCGATTCAGTGAATTGGGATGCCCTCTGGAGATCTTGTCTTCGTGGGTGCCACCAAAAACTGATTGATTGATGTCTGAACTCTACTCTGATATGAGTAGTGCTGTGAAATGTGGTGGTACCATCTCTGACTTATTTCCAGTTGTTACTGGAGTTCGTCAGGGTGTGTACTGGTCTCCACACTTTTCAGCACTTGTATGGATGGATTCCAGGAGATGTCGGAGAGGTCAAGCTGCGGTGCATCATTTTGGGAATGTCAAGATCTCTGACCTTGATTTCGCAGATGACGCATCATCTTGGCAGAGACTTAGATATCTTTTTGGGGGCCCTCGAGGTGCTGAACGAGAGTCAGAGCCGCTGGGATTATGGGTTTTCTGGGTCAAAACTAAGATCCAGGCTTTCAATGATACCTTGGATGCCGTGTCCTGTCTGTGCCTGTTTGTGGTGAGGATGTTGAGGTCGTGGAGAGATTCACTTACCTTGGCAGTGATATTCATGTCTCTGCCGGCTGGAGTCAGAGGTCAATAGACGTCTGGGTCGGGCCTGGGAGTCATGGATTCACTGGATAATGGGGTGTGTGCTGCCCGGTACTGTGTGGGAGACGAAAGTCCGAGTCTTCAGGTCCTTGTGCTTCCAGTCTTGCTTCTATGGATGCGAGACTTGGACTCTGTCCAAGGATCTGAGACGGAGACTTAATTCCTTTGGTACCAGGTCTCTTCGGAGAATCCTTGGCTATTGCTGGCAGACTTTGTGTCAACGAGCAGTTGCTGAGAGAGACTCAAATGAGATTTTGTTACCTGCATAGTCCGTGAGCGTCAGCTGCGGCTGTATAGACATGGTGGCTCGTTTTCTGACGCTGATCCTGCTCACTAGATTCTCTCAGCGAGGAGTCTCGTGAGTGGAGGAGCAATGGGCCAACACGTGCTCGTGGTGGTGTGGCAAAGGAGATTGCACATGTGCTCGTTGATGTCACTGGAGGATGATCCACATCTCCAGGGTCTACGGTAGTGTTCAGTTCCCAATACTGACCACAGGATTGTTGTAGCACCTCTGAAGTGCAGCTTATCCAGAGATAAATAACACCCGGACATATCGCAGAGATAAATACCACCCAGACACGTCCGAGACAAACACCGTCTGGAGATAAACAACACCCAGACACAAACCCAGATGGACACGTCCGGAGACAGAGAGAGAGAGAGGAGAGAGAGAGAGAGAGAGAGAGGAAGAGAGAGAGAGAGAGAGTATTCCAAAGGAAAATGCTATGCTTTATGAACGAACACACACACACACACACACAACACACAACACACACACACACACAACAACACACACACACACACACACACACACCACACAACAACCAGTGGCTTGCTGATATTGGCAATATTTCGGGAATCGGCTGATTGGAGTCAGCATGATTACCGATGACTACGTACTGCATACAACCCAAAAACCATGAGTAGCTTTTACCCTTGTTTTGGGGGAATTTCAATAAACAGATATAACAAAAACAACGTCGCATTTATATAGACATTTCAAAAAGATGTGCATAAAGGTCAGGTCAGGTATGGGAGCATGCGCCTGAGCAGCGCGTCACTGAGTCCACTTTCCGCCGGTACTCCAGGGGCCTCCGTTTGGCTATTATAAACATTAATCATTATCAGGATAATAAACATCAAGTTGCTGTAGCTGTGTGCATAAACATTAATCTTTCTAAGGAGCTGCGTGTGATGGGGGAAAAATATTTGGCTTCGTAATTTAGAAAACACGTTAATACGGCAAACGGCTTGGAAATCAGGTGTTATCAAATATATTTTGCTTTGAAACTAACAAAGAGAAGCCATATAACCATTGTAAAGCACTGCACCAAGTCATATAAAATAAGCAATTCCTTTGGAAACAGCCACGAGGAAAAAAGCAAACGATCGCTTGT
>CM068952.1:51815900-51837877 GCA_035128595.1 Eptatretus atami
ACCTCTGCTGAGCGGTTAAAAGTAAAACATCTCCACTAATATAAGAGTGCGGGATTGAACACAATAATTGCCACTTATGGCGCCTCCGTCAACGCACCAGCAGTGTGACATCTCACAAACATTTTCATTTTCAGGTCAGGTTCAAATTAGATCATCTTGATTGCAACAGGTACCATGTAAAAACCGGATTACTAACTTTCATGGTCAAGAGCTGCTCAGCGGACTAAAACCGATCTTCCCCCACCAGGTTCCTGGTGAGGTTTATGCATATGGACACCAATAGCCAGGATATTAAAAACAAAATCTGTCAAATGGCGATGAGTAAGCTGTCCTAGTGAGCACAACGGCCACTCCATATCTGGTTGCCCAACTCGTCTGTGAACGTCGTCTGAGCACTTTGAGTTCTAATTTTTTTTTTTTCAGCGTAGGTTGTGCAGAATTTGGCACTCAGCCATCCTTAAACACTTGCGTTCCACAACAAAACACAAAAAAACGCAATAGGAAAAACCAAAAACCCACTCGTGGAGATACCTCCCTAATGGTGCGACTATGCTGCTGCCCTATGCAGGCAGCTCACCGGGATGACAGGATTGGGGCAAAGCCTTTGGCCACACAATTCCTGTGATAGGAGAAAAAGCATGGAGTAAATCATGCCAGGTCAGATAGCGGTGTGTGTGCAGAGTGGGTGCTGAGTGTTCATCCAACCAGAACGGTGGTCTCCTTGGGTAACTGAGTGTGGGGTGCTGGAGATTGTTCTATCCTAAGAGAAGATGAATCACCGTCTCATGTTTATTCATCTGAGCTCAAAGCGTCTTGAAACATTGGTTATTGCAGCACTCTCTGAGAATCTGGAGACCGGATTGCGTCAAAGATCATGCGGATGGTTACACTACTATTGGTCTGGTCACTCTGAAGGTACCATGCCCAAGGAGTTGTAAGTGGGGCAGTAAACAGCAATTTTTGAGAGGAATCGTGCAAATGATGATACAAGCATCAAATTTGACATTTGTTCTCCAGGGATTCTAATCAAATCTGCCTGATTTGGCATTTGAAAATCCAAATTTTGAAATATTTGAAAAAAAAAAAAAAAACTTCAAAAAACTCAAGATCAGAGAATCAATGTTGGATGCTGGCTGAGATTGGGAATGTTTCAGAAACATCATCAAAGATGTTCCAAGTCTGCCATGCAGTTTTTCCCTTACGCGAAGGCAGACCACGACGTCACATCCAGTGAACGCATGGAAGTATGGGATCCTCTAGCTTTCTCAGGCCTATTGCAGAAACACCTCATGGACTAGAAATCCATCGCGCCTGTGGCTCCTTGGCCAAAGGCAATCCACATGTTCTCAAGACCTAGTTCTGTTAAGGATGGCGAGTACAGATATTGCTATGACTAGTACGTTCTGTGTCATTAGCCTTAATGATATGAACTTGCTACCCATCCGTCGTTGCATCCCTGGCGTGTACAAATATTTGAAGTGTCAGCCTTCTTCATGACAACATGGAGACACCATATCCAGTGACTTCTTGTTTTGCTAATGCATCTTCTCCTTTTGTGACAATGATTGTGCTTGTCGTCTGTGCTTCACACATCTTTCCGCAAGGAAGTGAAACAGCTCAGTCTTGTTGCTGTCATCCGAAGAAAGCTTCTCCAGTTTACTTGGGGTCTTACTGTTCCTGTCACTCTCTTCTGATTCCTTGCCCCTTTTCGACCTTGCCTCGGACTTCAGACTTGAACTTCTTGTGACACATCAAACACTACGTCCACCCTCTCGTACTGGCACCATAGATCCACCTTTGGGATGATGTCTTCTTTAGCATAGTCATCAAATATCTTTGAAGTACGTGGAGGTAGGGCATTGATAAGTGCTGAGCCATAAATGATGACTGCATCTCCCCTTGGTTCTCTGTCTGGGATGTTCACTTGCGGCCTTCAAGAATTTCAGCCAGCTGTGGACTCTCAAAATTTTTTTGAATTTTTTTTTTTTCAAATTTTTCAAATTTGGATTTTCCAAATGGCAATGCGGGCAGATTGATCAGAAAAGCCCTGCAGAACAGAAATGCCAAATTTCGATGCTTGTATCATAATTTGTACTATCTACTACACTAATGCTGTAGCTGTCCAACAAGCTGACTCCAATGATAATGAGGTAACACCTTCAACGAGCGGTGTTATGAGACAAAGGATTCATCACTCCTTGGGTGTCGTTTTCCCTGATCTCTGTATATGCTCAACTGAGGCGAGTGATCTCACCATGAATGACGCATTCTGATGCTGCCTCGAGTCTGTGGTTGGTCAGTGCCCCAGGCGAGATACTTTCTGGTTTGGGTGATTTCAAATGCATCGACTGGCACTGATAGGGATATGAGATATGTGTTGGTCCCGATGGGTTATGGAAATGTGAACCAGACAGCAATAAGTTCCTTGACTTTGAAAGAAGTTGTGCAATAAGGTGGCTGTTTCATGGTTCAATGCCCACAGGCTCATCGCTGGACTACGTGGTGTGGCTGGTGGTGTGGCAAGGAGATTGACCATGTGCTCGTTGATGGTCACTGGAGGATGATCCAGATCTGCAGGGTCTACGGTAGTGTTCGTTTCCTCAATACTGACCACAGGATTGTTGTAGCACCTCTTGAAGTTGCAGCTTAAATCCAGGAGAATGGTCCATCCCAACTTAGCTGGATGTTGGCAAGCTTCAAGGATGAGGAGTGTAGCTGAGGAGTTTTGCGAACAGGCTGGTGGGATTTGAGGTGTCGGATGCTGTGGGAAATCCTAGAAGAGACGTGGAGTGCTTTAAATCATCATCCTTGATGTTACCGGTGAATGGTCTTTGGAACTCACCGGAGGACGAAGAAGAATTTTGTCTCTCAAGGGAGACATGGATACCATTGATCAAGAGTCACAGGCCAGGCTTAATGGCCAGAGCTGAGCTGTTCAGGGAGTTGAGGCGTACAACTGGACGTGTGGCTGAGGGAGGACAAGGAGGCCTATGGCGAGCGAATCTGTGAGTGGGCAGGAGCATCACTTGGGGTCAAGTAGATCTCGTCCTGCTTACAGGACAATCCGACGCATTGTGTTCCTCCATGCCCACCCTCTGCTGTTCGGTTGGGTGGAAGTACCTCTGTACTCTGGAAGTACTGGTACTGCATTTTAGAGCGGAGGTGTTGGGGCTATTGACAAGGAGTCCGAAGTGAAGGCCCCGCTGTCCCGGTTACTTTGAGCGGGCTGTAACAAGCTGACCCACCAGCTAACTGAGTTTGAATGTCAGGGGTGTAACTATCCCTTTTGCTGACCCTTCAAATCAAATGTTGATCACACTTTCGCTTTGTGGAAAACACAGGCTGCGATGAACCAAGTTGAAATGGGTAAAGCTCCTGGATATCTGTGGCATCCATGCTGAACTTCTCAAGGCTGTGGAAGTGCTGCACTCGTGTCGTTACATGGCAGTTATGTGCTTCTGCCTGGAACACAGGCATCATCACCAATCTGACTGGAAAGAGGGCCTTGTTGTCCCTCTCTGAAAGGGAAGGAGTGATCGCCAGAGCTGCAAAACTACCAGGAGAAATGAATGCTGCTCTCAATGCCATGCAAAGTCTTTGCTCGGATAATCTTGAAGGATTCGCCACCATCTGCTTGAGCACAGCACCCGAGCAGTCAGGCTTTACAAAAAGAGTCAACGATTACCGTATCCTGCTCTTCGGGTCCTCACCGAACGCCAGACAAGAGTTTCGCAGGGGCTGCTTGCAGCCTTGTTGATCTCTGCAAAGCGTTTGATTGAGTGAATCGGCTGCTCTCTGGAAGATTCTCTGTCTTCGTGGGTGCCACCAAAAACTGATCAATTGATGTTTGAACTGTACTCTGGTAATGAATTGCTGTGAGATGTGTTGATACCATCTCTGACTTATTCCATTTTGTCTGAGTTCATCAGTGGTGTGTACTGCCTCCCACACTTTCAACACTTGTTATGACTGATTCGTGGGAGATGTCAGAGAGATCAAGCTGCAGTTGCCATTGTTTGGGAATGTCAAGATCTCTGACCTTGACTTCACAGACAATGCATTCATCTTTGCAGGAGACTTGGATATTCTTTCGGCGGCCCTTGAGGTCTGAATGAGGAGTCAGAGATGCTGGATTACGGGTTTTCCTGGGTAGAAACCTCAGATCCAGGCTTCAGTGGACATATTGGATGCTGCTATGTTGTCTTGTACCTCTTTATGGTGAGGATGTTGAGGTCCGGAGAGATTCACTTACCTTGCAGTGATATTCATGTCTCTGCTGACTGAGAGCCAGAGTCAATACATGTCTGTGTCGGCCTGGGAGTCATGGTTCACGGATCAATGGGATTGTGCGCTGTCCGTACATGTGCAGGAGGACGACAGTCCGAGTCTTCAGGTCCTTTGTGCTTCCAGTCTTTCTATGGATGTGAGACTTGGACTCTGACAGGATCTGAGACGGAGACTTAAATTGGTTTGGTTTAACTGTCTCTCGGAGAATCCCTTGGCTATCGCTGGTTGACTTTTGTCCAACGAGCGTTGCTGAAGAGACTCAAATGAAATTTATTACCTGCATTTGTCCGTAAGCTCAGTTGCGGCTGTTATGGATGTGGGCTCGTTTCCTGAACTGATCCTGCTCACTCAGATTCTCTCAGTGAGGGAGACTATGAGTAGAGGAGGCCAATGGGCCGATCACGTGCCTCGTGGTTGCAGAAGGTTATCAACATCTCAAGGAGATGGAGATGGACCAGGTATTATGCCTGGGGATGGCCAAACAGAGGCCTCTGGAGTGCTGGCGGAAAGTGCTTGCAGCGACGCCTTGCTCCGGCACATGCTGCCATACACTGACCTGACCTGAGACACATTCACAGAGAGTCCCTTTACAGGTCCAAAATCCACACATATTGCAGTCACGTCCGGTGTGCTGTGTATGTACCTCTAGCTTGAATAGCAAATGCCAACGCACATCCTGATCGAACGAACTGTACTGCTACTCGACTGCAGGCACTTGGAAAGTGGCTTCAGCACTCAAGCAAGCACTCCAATTATATAGTGATAAGGGCACGCTGGCTGGCTTGCAAGGAACAGCAAGCTCTTTGGTAATGGCACATACCCGCAAAAAACTAAAACATCGCCGATTTCTTCACATTTTCAGATTTCACTCCAGATTTCAAGTTATTTAGTCCACGTGATCCGATCCTCAAAACTCAAATTATATTTTTGATTATATACTTTAATTAGTCCGTGGAGTCGCTCGTGGAGAATCGCATCATATATTAAATGCATGAAATCCCTCATACACTCCTAATTTGAAAACTATAGTACTTGTAAAAGCGATGCAGAGAGCGATCGAATTTATGAAGATCAGTCATTCGATGATATGAGTGAGGAAAGTGATAAAAAACAAAAACTTTGAACGCTTTACATGAATAAAGCCCTTGCAGCCTGTTCCAACTCAAGGAAGCTCTTGGCAGGCTGAACAAATAGTGAATTAATAACCCCAGCAAGGTAACCAGGATACGCCCTAAACCCCATTTAGCGTGAGGTGTCCGAGGGGATATGCCTATTAAGGGATATCATTACGTGAGCCCGTTTCCATTAACCCAAACACCCAATTTAATTCATGCACTCCTTGGAGTTCCCTTAATATGCATGCAAAAGTTTCAGGCTGCTAGCTTCATGGTTTTGGAGTTATGGACACCACACAGACACAGACACAGACACAGACACAGACACAGGACACATTATTTATAGATTGTATATACATTATTATGTATATGTATGGCTCACCAGATTCTCTCAGTGAGGGAAGCCTCATGAGTGAGGAGGGCCAATGGGCCCGATCACTGCTACGTGGTTGCAGAAGGTTATCAACATTGGAATTATTTATTATATACCCTGTTGCCTCACCACAAAAAACTACATACCACCTTGAATTCATTTATATACGCTTTACCGTCTCCGCAATAACACACATCAAATTAATTTCGATATACATTTTAGCATTGCTGCTGCAGGAACACAACACTTTGAATTATTTATTTATTTCCACTTTCCCGTCACAGCTACCTTTATATACCACCTTTTATTTCTATACCAATTTATAATCTCCACTACCAACATATGTCTTTATGTACTTAGTTATTCAATGTAAAATTACACATCCCATTCTAAGGTGTTGTTGGAGGATGTGTCCTTTGATGAGGACTGTATTCTAGTTATAAAAAGATTTCTGGTTGCATGTATGGGAAATTACTAATGTGAAAAATTGAATTGATGCTTCTGCCATGTTGCAGTTGAGGATTAACTGGGCCTTTAAGATATGATTCATGTATGGATACAAATGTACATATGAGGCCCCCGAGGAGGAGTGATGCAAGCGACTTTTTTAATGATATGATGATTATAGGCTCGGATTGATAGGGGGAAGGGTTAAAATAGTGTACTATATGGCATAACTCCAAATGGCCGAATGTGTCCTTTACATCACTCCTCGCAGGTGCCATCATATATATTGTCAAATCAGATGCCAGGTAAAAATTCACTCCGCCACGTTTTTGTTCATATCATCATCGCGCCATTTAGAGTTTTGTATAAGGAAAGGTTGCATGTAAAAGCGCCCCAATAACATGCAAATCAACTTACAAACGTACATGCTAGATATATATGTGTTGATGATGATTAAGATATGCAGCAGACATTACGGTCACTGTCAAGAGGTCACGAGGACGGCAAGTCGAAGGCTCCATTGGGCAGGGTGGCAAGGGTGGTGGAGACACGTAGAGCAGAACGCACAGGTGACCACGCGGAGGTTGCTCCCTCGCATAGCCACGGCAATACAACCGACAGCAGGAACGCAGAGAACTCGGCAGCACTCCAAGCTCAGGCGCGGAGACTGGCTAATGATTTCTTAGATGGAAAAGAATGAAAAAAAGATAGCATTGGACACTAAACCAGGTAGGCAGTAAAAAGTTACACGGAGATCAGTAAGGGCTTCAGTGAGGAGATAGCTCAAACTGACAGCTCAAAGAACAGGTTTGGAGGAGTAGTGATACTTTAACACGAATTACCAAAACAGAAAGAACGGACAAATATATAGAAGACGGGGAATATGGAACCTGGGGTTCCACAGATATGGCCTGGTGTTTGGCTTAAATGTAGGGTGGTGGGCTTGCGGATCCCAGGATCCTGAGGTTTAAATTCCACTCGGCTGTTGAATTAATTACCAGGTGGGGTTGACTCTTGCCTGTCATCCTTCTGAGGTCCGCAAAATGGTACCACCTTGCGAGTCAACAGAACCATGTGTGCAGGTAAAAAACAGTAGGTATTTGCAATATGTTATTTTCAGCTGATTTTTTTCTGTTTCTGGTATTGGTTTATAATTAATCATTTGCAATACATGCAGAATTTATGGCCAAAAAAAGATGAAAGTGACAAGACACAAGGGATTGAAAGACACATATGAAATGCAAATTCTAAAATGGGGAAATATTCACAAGTTTAAAGAATACTTTGCTACTGTCACCCTGTCCCTGACTCCTTAGTGTCTCTCCCAGTTTAATCGACCTGACTCATTCCTGGTGCAGAGTCGGCTTTTTCATTCAAAAAACAAAATTTTCTCACTGTACATGTTACTAGTCCTTACATCTCCCAAAACTCCTAGGAACACCTCCAATTGCAACTTCCCCTCCTTCTAACTCAGGTTTGTCTGTGTCTTGTAATGTCCTCCCAACATGAGACTCCATTTTACGTCTGTGTCTTATGTGTCGATGTGTGTCTGTGTCTGTGTGTCTCTCTCTCTCCTCTCTCTGATGACATGGGATCAACTTTTAATCACTACACCCAACTGAACTCTCTCTCCTTCATACTGTTGGTGGACTTAAATTGTCACCATTTTAAATGGCTGGGTGTGGGTACCTCTCCACCAGCCGTGACGCTCGCAAGGTTCTGTGACTCCCATGGGTCTGACTCCAATCTGGTGAACTTTCCACCTGGATGTCTTCCAATGGGCAAATCTTCCCCTCCTGGATTGGTGATGACCCACTTTCCTGCCAATGTATCTTGCTTCATCCACTGCCCCAATGCTCTTCTTGATCATTGTGCTGGATGAAGGTCTTTCATCCTCTCTAGGCCATTTTCAGAGAGAACAGCTTAAGCCAGTGAGATAGCAGTTTCACTCAAGCAAAAACTGGCAGTGACTGCAAGCAGCCATCATACTTCAGGACTGCGTCTCCCTATATCCCACTGCCACTAATACTAAGATTAACATTCAGCCTGATAATCTTCCAACCAGACATTCTACTCTCTCTTGACAAGGAGATTACAGGAATTTACAATTCAGACCAGGGTAATCTACCTGTTGACAGAAGGAGGCCATTCACCACCATCATGCTGCGCCACACCAATACCACATTTTAATAAATCCAGTCAAATACCCCTTCTCTTTGTGTGCAGTCTTTTGGGCTGCTACACTGTACTTCATTTCGCCGACCTCAGAAGGATTGACAGGCTGAGTCAAAACCCCCTGATGTTTAATTCAGGCGGCAACGGGGAATGGAATTCAGACCAAGCCACCACTGTAACCGCCAAGCCAACACCAGGTTATT
The DNA here is from genome assembly GCA_035128595.1 of Eptatretus atami. Taxonomy (NCBI): domain Eukaryota; kingdom Metazoa; phylum Chordata; class Myxini; order Myxiniformes; family Myxinidae; genus Eptatretus; species Eptatretus atami. The sequence goes on from CM068952.1 coordinate 51,824,501, forward strand.
AAATGCACAGAATTTGCACAGACTCTTTATGCACAGATTCATTTCCCATTCTCGTCTTCAGTTATCTTACCAATCCTCCCTGCTGTTCGGTACTCTGAATCCTGTGGTGAGGCTGTTGTTTTAAACATTGCCTTCTCCTTCTGAAGGCAATCCAACTGAAGGCAACCTCCAGGATAAATTCACAAAACCCACAATAGTTGTGTTTTTCTACTCTGAAGAGAGCCAGAAAACACATCGTCAAAATCAAGAATTAACTTTTTTCAAACTTGTCTGCCCTTCCTCTCAAAACCTGGCAGGCAACTTGTCAAGTCTGTCTCTGGTGTATGCTCCCCTTCATCTGTTCCCTCACTTCAAATGGCCCCACAATCGACTCTGCTCGTGAGAAGGCTGAATGCCCTTCATTCTGTGTTGCTTTCAAAATCTTGTGTCGCTACCCCCCCCTCTCTCTCCTCTCTCTATACCCACCCTGCCCAGTCATAACCAAGTTGCTCCTGAATTATGTATCTTTTTGCACCTGAAAAAGGCGTAGAAGTTTTCCTGGAGACCCTTGACTCCGACTCATGCCAACTGGACCAGACTGCATCAGCTCACGTGTTCCTAAAAACTCTGCTCTTGCTGATCTTGCACTTCCTTCTTTCTTTACCCTCTTTTACCTTGTCATTTACAATTAGGTCATCTTCCATTGCATGGAAATCAGAAAACACCACCAGATTTCTCTGTTTGATTCTCACCACCAGAACTATAGACCAATTAATTAGCTTTTTTCCAATCATCAGCAAAGGTCATGGAATCCATCATCGCAGTTTACATAAAACATTCCTTTTCTTCAAACAGCCTCATTTCAGATCATCAATTTGGATTCAGACCTGGTAACTCTAGCCTGCGACATGCGCTTCACTCTCCCAACAATGGGTGTAAGCCTTCAATGTCAGGCATGAGATTCAGCCATCTCTCTGAAACATAAGTTATCTTCGAGATTTTGATACAGTCTGGCATCTGCCCTGCCTTTCAAACGTGTCTGCCTATGGAATCCAAGGCCAACTACCACTCTTGGATTGCTGACTTGCTCACTCTTGTAGCAAACGTGTGCTCTCAACGGAACCCTTTAAAATCCGCTCCTTGTCAAGGCTTGAGTACCCCAAGTGCAGTGTTCTAGGCCCCATATTATTCCTAATCGTCATCAATGATCTCACTGGACCCTCTGGAATCTCTCCATATTTGTGAAGACTCAAAACTCTCTGCCATGAGACTGCTTCATCCTTCATGACAACAGGTAAGCAGATTCTCATTCAGACCTTGACAAAATCACAACTGGTCAACACTTGGAAATGTCTTTCAATCCTGCATAAATCCCTCACACTCACTCACTCTCTCCAAAGAACAAGACTGCAAACCTTCCATCTACTTTTTCAACAACCCTCTCGAAAGCGTTCGTTCACTCAAACTCTTGGGTCTCACTCTCAGCCATGTGATCTCTCTTGGGAAAAGCCACATTTCAAAATTGGCCTTCAAAGCCAGATGCCAGCTGGGAATCCTCCGTCATGCAAAGTCCTTCCTCGGCACACCTGAGCTCCTAATCGACCTACAAGGCTTTCATCTGCACATCAATGAGATGCTCTCTCTGTGGGTTGGCTCCCCTGCCTCACTTCACAGCTTGCTCAGTTGATGCTATGGAAACAAAGCCTTCAATTCATTTGAATCTCTCGCGATTGAAGCCGAGTTATGGCTATCACTTCGCCCATCACTGTCATGTCTCTTGTCTTGTTCCACCCTCTTTTCTGGATACTTTAGCCCCTCGCCCCCCCCCCCCCCCCGCCCGCCCCGCCCCGCCTCCCCCCCCCGCCCACCCCTCCCCCTCCCCCGTCCCCCCCGCCCCGCCCTCCCCCTCCATGCTTTGTCCCCCACCACCCTCTTCCCCACCCCCCCCCCCATTCCCCAGGTATCTGCAGATGCATGCGCTCACCAAACAACCCCCACCTAGTGGAAAACTGCCTTAAATCACCGAATCACTGCTCAACGGTCCACTGTGTTCTAATTTCTTTTTTTTCCTGCCTGAAGACCACCTTTCCAGTCTCTCTTTGTCAATCTTAAGCTGCCCTCCATGTCTTCAAACAGCTGCTTCATCACCATCTCAAGTCATCCCCCATCCAAATCATGATGCTTTATTACACTCATTAACCACCCCACACCCCTCCCACAATTTTGCTGGATATCCACATTGTTCACCCTTTGCTTTTCTCCCTTACCCCTTGTCGTTACACTGCATCCTTTGTTTGTCCATCTCACTCTACTTCTCCCTCCTCCCTGCTGTTCGAGTGTTTCCCCTTTCTCCTGCTGTTATCCTTCTTTGTGTTGTGCTCTCATTTTTCTGTGATCATGTGTAGTACAATGTGTGCTACTGGATGGGAATTGCTTATAGATTTTTCAGAGTTTGCTCTCAATTGACTAGAAGGATAAGCCAAAGCATCAATAATGAAAATCGTAAATATACTTTTTGTTGCTGGTATTAATCTCTTTGGCATAATTGTATTCAACTGAAAGTTCAACAACATGTGCTGTCGGTCTGAATCTTGTCTGTAACAGATGTGGCGGAAAGTAATCTCCAAAACACGATCCACCGAGATAGGTGCAATGGTTCCCAGCCTTGGACCCTACAATCACCTGCGTTGGACTCTCAAGTTCATGGGGTGATGATCTTGGGGACAAGCAAAAAAAAAAAGCTTAGCATTCAGCACAAAGCTCAAATTGAGTTAACACACATGAGGCAATATAACGGAATAGGTATAAATTTACACAATAAAGGGATCATAAAAAGATGTATTGCTTAAGAATCAGCAAATGAAGATGAGAGTCAAGGTTGATCTTGAACATTTTATACTAGAATTATGAAACGTTACAGGGGAAGAACGGCGATGAAAAACAGCATCTATTTTCATGGTATATTCTGCTAAAGTACACCCACTTTCCATAACAATGTCGCCTTCCCAGATGCTAATGCCGTAGAATGCTTGGAATGGGGTGTGCATTAATTTGACATAGTTTGACAATCTTCATCAATCATAAATTGATTGCCACACAGATGTGAACAATGTATTGAAAGGAAATTAGATTCATAATGATCCAAAGCAGTTGAAAATAACATTGAAAAGTCAGCATATGGGATTGAGGCCAGTGATTCCAGAACTAACCAACTTCCCCAAGTAGTGGTCCACATTTTTCCATGTGAGGATAACTATTAGAGCTGCAGTTAAAAGTTAAGCTCTGCAACACCACACCTGGCTATTCATCTGCATATAGCTACTTGCTTTTTAATACAGAAAATATAGGTCATGGAGGAAGCAAAGGAAAGGTCGTACAAGTTCACAGAAAACAAACAGGTCAAGGGGAGCAGAGAGACAAAAGGCATCATACTTGGAGTGGCATAAATGCCAAAAGAAAAGACAGGGAGGGGTCAGCAGAAAGCTAGTGTGTGTAGGTAGGGGGAAGGTGGCAGTGGGAGAGGGGCCCGGGAAGGGAGATGAGAGAGGGCATGATGTGGATGAAAGCGGCAGTCTTGAAAGACTTGGCGGAGGGGGGAGGGGAAATCGGGAAGAGCCAACAGATATGGTATTTGATATATACAGACAAACAGAAGAGAGGGCTTAAGGAAATGGAGGTTAAGAGTTCAGCAAAAAAAAATTGAGTGTTAACCAGGATTATTTTGGGATTTGGAAAAAATGTGATGTTGACGTTGGTGGAGGAGGAGTGAGGACAGAGGGATGAGAGGATGGGAACAGGCATGGTAAGAATGGAGCAATACAAGAACGAAAAAGCCCACCAAGTGCCTTTAAATTCGAAAGGATGGGATACATTATTTGATAGTTTTCCTTGAAAGATTAGTAAAGCAGAAATGTTTACCATTGCCACTTCAAAACAAAATACAACATGGTGTTTTTTGGCGTTTATAAATATCATTGATGCCACAAGCATGTGATGCAAAGTATTTAAAGAATACGCTTAGTTTGGTGTGACCAATTAATGTGTGGAAACAAAATGTGTGGAAGCAGTATTTAACAAAAAGCGTGGGATCCTTTATTTACAGATACTTTGCAAAGCCGTCTCGCAAGGAGTAGCTCCATTTTTCACTTCAAGCTCGATGAAATTATTTTGACAATGTAAAGTCATTAATAGTGGCAAGGTTGTTCTTCATGAGGCCTCCACTTGCAATGGAGGTTTCTGATAATTAGTAGGGCCTTTGTAAGTTCTGAATTTTTTTCTTGAATTTGTCCTAATCATGTCATATCTCAAAATTATATATGCATGGAAATAAAATTTGTTGTATATAATGTATGTGCTACAAGTACTTTCAGATTCAGTCATGGAAAACAAGGACCCAATTGCTCCATACAAAATATAAGTGATTCAACCGATTTAACCATTCCATAAACGCAAAATATCCTGCTTGTTCAAGAAAATTCACCTTGGGGTCAATCAAGCACCAAGTAGCTGAGGTGCTTTCAAAATGTACTAGTCCAGGGCAATATGGTAGAGGTTCATATTCAGTGAAGATGGGAGAGTTACATGCCATCAAAATAGAAAAAAAATTAACATCTTTTTATAACCTGGGCAGAGAAGTATGATTCAATAAAAGCCTAACATAGAAAGGCGGAGATATTTGATTTGACCCTAAACTTTACCTTTGTCGCAGTTTTTCTCGACCTTCAACTCAAAGGGGACCTTTCATCTCCTGGATGACATTGGTCCATTGCTTTGAGCTTTTAGTGGAACGCCATCCTTCCCTTTTTCTCATTCTACATTTCCTATGCCTGAAAGTTCTGTTAGAGGTTCCCCATCTTTCCTTCATACAGTTGTGGACAAACAAGCAAAAATGAGTACAACCTTCATTAACTCATCACATGCAGACAATCATCTTGTACATTATAGGGATCTGCCTTTTCTCAAAAATGAAGGTCCATCATACACCAGCAAGCATTATTTAAATCCAAATAGGCCATGTGTAATGATTTGTAAATGTGATTCAATGCCGGGGCGAAAAAAGCAGGAGGAATAAGATGCACCCGGCACCCGTGAATTAGTTATTGCAGGTCGAAGCTCAAGGGAGGAAACTGCATTGAATAAAGATGGAAGGTTCCACAAATGACCAATGGGGTGAAGGAGTAGAAGGCAGACAAGGGCATACCAAGAACAACATTGAATGAGTTTGGTAAAACTACATGCAGATAAAGAGCAGCGTTTAAAGAAGAGAAAAGTTTATTTCAAAGAAAAAAGGCACGAATAGTTACATCACATATAAAATGCAACAGTTTGAAACAAACTGAAACCAGTGGGTTTCTAGTCTGCTACGATTATTCCTCCAATTATATGGTGGTATTGTTTTATCTTTTTTCCTATTTTTTTCCTTGTTATTTTTCCCATTGCAAAAAAATAATGCAAGATCTTTCATCTGGTGACATTTAGGCTAAAATTAAGCATGAAAGCAGACATCCATTTATTATGCCATCCACGAAGGAAGAAGACTTCAAATATCAAAAAAGGGATAAGTCATTTAGTTTCCAGCTTAATACTTAAATCAATTGTGCAACCTGATTCGTTCCATTCACCATCAAGCATGAATGACATACTTTCAATTTTCTTTCAAAGTGTTTATTCTATGCAGATTGTATCATTTGGAGAAGTATAGGAAAACTATCACGGTTAGGAAATGCATGAATGGAACTTGCATTCCCTTTCGAGTTGAACATAGGCATTTTGAAATCCACATACGGAACTGTGAAATTACCTTGCTGGGAGTGAAATGCGTGTTGTTAAAGTTCAGCTCACAGCCGTATCATTTCTCAGAACAAAGGGAGCCACATGACTGCGTCTTCGTACTGCCTGCCACCATTTACGTCTTGAAAAGAATGGTTCAGCAATTATGCAAGGGAACTCGTGCCACACGGTTACCATATAAAACAAACATCGCTAACAGTAGAACCCTGTTAAACAGAATAATAGTGCATTCTACATTGAAATAATTTATGAAATCAGTGTTTCTTAAGCCCCCCCCCCCCCCACCCCACCCCCATAAATGGCAAATGACGTTTTCATCACATTGTCAAAAGTTTCGGAAGTTCTTAAATGGCAGTGGTATCATTGACCTTCAGCATTGCAAGAAATTTTGAATCTACCAATTGGCAACGTTTTTTCAATAATAATCTCTCGGAAAGAAAAAAGAAAAAAAGAAGAGGAGAGTCAACTTGTGCATGATCATTGAATAATTGGGCTGTTTATACTCAATTACTAATGTTACATGTAAATATGTGTTATTGCTCTGTATGTTATTTGATTGCTATCCCTCTGAGTTTTCACCAAGTTTTGGAAATATTACTTTCATTATATTTTATTGACTGTACTTTATATTGACAACTATGGAAAAATAAATGTTTTGTGTTTGTTATTTTAATTTGAAAGTACAATTTGATTTTTTAAGCATCACCTAATGGACTCAACATTCTGATTTTGGAACATGTTCTTTAATGAAGCTCACCACCTCAACTACCCCCCACCCTCCCCTCATCCTTCACCTCCATCTAATTATATACTTAATTTCTCCTACTCTTTCATTTTTTGTATCCTATATGTTCTCAAATCACTACAATCACGAAAGCAAAATTATTTTTGTCATTACAAAGGGGTTTTTTTGTTGCAGGTATGAAAATGATATCCATCCATACATCCACTGGACCATACTCCTGTGCAGAGCATTGCGTGCTGCCTAAGCAGTCTCCTTGGCTATGGGCACAATTCCTGGACGGGTCGCCACTCCGACACAGGATACCAGCAAGCTGGTACTCATTTTGCCGACCTCGGAAGGATGACAGGCAGAGTCAACCACACCTCGGTATTAATTCAACAGGCTAGCGTCGGTTTGAACTCAGGACCCTAGAATCCCAAGCCCGCCACTCTAACCATTAGCAAGACCAGGCATTGGCAAATGATGTCGACATTGATATTTCATTGTTTTTCGTTTATCTCCCTGCATTATGCACAAGATTCGATACCTATTATTTTACTACGTGCTGGGTATACAATGACATTCAAGTATGGTGAGTCAAAATAAATCAACGACTTTAACTTAACAAAGCTATCAATAGTCTATCAATATGCAATTTGAATAATTTAACAGTTGCCTCAATTTCTAAAATACCTTAATGATTTAAAACAACATCGTATGGTGAGTACTAAATAACTTTAACCTACTCTGCCAGTTGTGTTCCTCTGAGGAGAGTCTAAATGTGGTAGGCCTCGTGGATGCTTCCGCTATTTGTTGGCCTGTTGGCGAGGTGAAGCCAAGCCGGGCTTTTGAACCCCACATACGATCCTCATGATCAACCAATCATTCCATTCTCACGGGAAAATAATCCTCAAGCCAAGCAGTCCAGGTTTTCTTAGCTGATCTGTTTGGGTGCATACAAGAGCAAATGCATTGAAATGTATCATTAACCACATTAGAAATGGAGTTATTAATAATCGATGAAAAAATGTAATGAATTTCTGGTGTTGCAAAGAAGTTTGCCCATGCCAGCGGTGAGTGTGGAGGAGGAGCAGAGTTAGCAAGATACACAAACATGGTAGTGGCTGGAGAAAATATTGCCTGGACAGCTAGGGATATGTTCTCAGACAATAGCAGGTAGTGATGAAACATAAGGTCGATAAAACAATGCCACGATATTGTTTGAAAGGTGAATGAGAAAATCTCTCTTCGGGTGGGTGCCTGGAATGTCCTATCCCTAAGAGAAGATGATCACCCGTCTCTGTTATCATCTGAGCTCAAGCGTTTGAACATTGGTATTGCAGCACTCTCTGAGATCTGGAGACCGGATTGCGTCAAGATCATGGCGGGTGGTTACACCTACTATTGGTCTGGTCACTCTGAAGGTTACCATGCCCAAGGAGTTGTAGTGGGGCAGATAACAGCAATTTTTGAGAGGAATCGTGCAAATGATGATACAAGCATCAAATTTTGGCACATTGTTCTCCAGGGATCTTAATCAAATCTGCCTGTATTGGCATTTGAAAATCCAAATTTTGAAATATTTGAAAAAAAAAAAAAAAACTTCAAAAAAACTCAAGATCAAGAATCAATGTTGGATGCTGGCTGAGATTGGTGAATGTTTCAGAAAATCATCAAAGATGTTCCAAGTCTGCCATGCAGTTTTCTTCCCTTACCGCAGAAGGCAGACACGACGTCACATCCAGTGAACGCATGGAAGTATGGGATCCTTAGCTTTCTCAGGCCCTATTGCAGAAACTACCTCATGACTAGAATCCATCGCGCCTTGGCTCCTTGGCCAAAGGCAATCCACATGTTCTCAAGACCTAGTTCCTGTAAGGATGGCAGTACAGATATTGCTATGACTAGTACGTCTGTGTCATTAGCCTTAATGATAATGAACTGCTACCATCCGTCGTTGCATCCCTGGCGTGTACAAATATTGAGTGTTAGCTTCTTCATGACAACATGGAGACACATCCAGTAACTTCTTGTGTTGCTAATGCATCTTTCCTTTTGTGACAATGATGTGCTTGTCGTCTGTGCTTCACACATCTTTTCCGCAAGGAAGTGAAACAGCTCAGTCTTGTTGCTGTCATCTCGAAGAAAGCTTCTCCAGTTACTTGGGGGTCTTACTGGTTCCTGTCACTCTTCTTCTGATTCCTTGCCCCTTTTCGACCTTGCCTCGGACTTCAGACTTGACTTCTTGTACACATCAAACACTACGTCCACCTCTCGTACTGGCACCATAGGATTCCACCTTTGGGATGATGTCTTCTTTAGCATAGTCATCAAATATCTTTGAAGTCGTGGAGGTAGGGCATTGATAAGTGCTGAGCCATCAAATGATGACTGCATCTCCCCTTGGTTCTCTGTCTGGGATGTTCACTTGCCGCTTCAAGAATTTCAGCCAGCTGTGACTCAAATTTTTTTGAATTTTTTTTTTTTTTCAAATTTTTCAAAATTTGGATTTTCAAATGGCCAATCGGGGCAGATTTGATCAGAAAAGCCCTGCAGAACAGAAATGCCAAATTGATGCTTGTATCATATTTGAATTTTCTACTATCTACTACACTATTGCTGTAGCTGTCCAACAAGCTGACTCCAATGATAATGAGGTAACACCGTTCAACGAGCGTGTTATGAGACAAAGGATTCATCACTCCTTGGGTGTCGTTTCCCTGATCTGTATATGCTCCAACTGAGGCGAGTGATCTCACCATGAAGACGCATTCTATGCTGCCTCCGAGTCTGTGGTTGGTCAGTGCCCCAGGCGAGATACTTTTCTGGTTTGGGTGATTTCAATGCATCGACTGGCACTGATAGGGATATGAGATATGTGTTGGTCCCGATGGGTATGGAAATGTGAACCAGAACAGCAATAAGTTCCTTGACTTTGAAAGAAGTTGTGCAATAAGGGTGGCTGTTCATGGTTTCAATGCCCACAGGCTCATCGCTGGACTACGTGGTGTGGCTGGTGGTGTGGCAAAGGAGATTGACCATGTGCTCGTTGATGGTCACTGGAGGATGATCCAGATCTGCAGGGTCTACGGTAGTGTTCAGTTCCTCAATACTGACCACAGGATTGTTGTAGCACCTCTGAAGTTGCAGCTTAAATCCAGGAGAATGGTACCATCCCAACCTAGGCTGGATGTTGGCAAGCTCAAGGATGAGGAGTGTAGCTGAGGATTTTGCGAACAGGCTGATGGGGATTTGAGGTGTCTGGATGCTGTGGGAAATCCGAAGAGACGTGGAGTGCCTTTAAAATCATCCTTGATGTTACCGGTGAATGTCTTGGAAACTCACCGGAGGACGAAGAAGAATTTTGTCTCTCAAGGGAGACTGGATACCATTGATAAGAGTCACAGGGCCAGTTAATGGCAGAGCTGAGCTGTTCAGGGAGTTGAGGCGTACAACTGGACTGTGGCTGAGGGAGGACAAGGAGGCCTATGTGCGAGGAATCTGTGAGTGGGCAGAGCATCACTTGGGGTCAAGTGAGTCTCGTCCTGCTTACAGGACAATCACGCATTGTGTTCCTCCATGCCCATCCTCTCGTGTTCGGTTGGTGGAAGTACTCTGTACTCTGAGTACTGGTACTGCATTTAGAGCGAGGGTGGGTGGGCTTTGACAAGGAGCCCGAAGTGAAGGCCCCGCTGTCCCGGTTACTTTGAGCGGGCTGTAACAAGCTGACCCACCAGCTACTGAGTTGAATGTCAGGGGTGTAACTATCCTTTTGCTGACCCTCAAATCAAATGTGATCACTTTCGTTTGTGGAAACAGGCTGCGATGAACAAGTTGAAATGGGTAAAGCTCCTCGGATCTGTGGCATCCATGCTGAATCTCTCAAGCCTGGTGAAGTGCTGCACTCGTGTCGTTACATGCAGTTATGTGCTCTGCCTGGAACACAGGCATCACCATCTGACTGGAAGAGGGGCCTTGTTGTCCCCTCTCGGAAAGGGAAGGTGATCGCCAGGGCTGCAACAACTACCGAGAGGTGAGCTGCTCTCAATGCCATGCAAAGTCTTTGCTCGGATAATTCTTGAAAGGATTCGCCACCATCTGCTTGAGCACACACACCCGAGCAGTCAGGCTTTACAACAAAGAGGTCAACGATTTACCGTATCCTTGCTCTTCGGTCCTCACCGAACGCAGACAAGAGTTTCGGCAAGGGGCTGCTTGCAGCCTTGTTTGATCTCTGCAAAGCGTTTGATTGAGTGAATCGGGTTGCTCTCTGGAAGATCTCTGTCTTCGTGGGGTGCCACCAAAACTGATCAATCTGATGTTTGAACTGTACTCTGGTAATGAAATTGCTGTGAGATTGGTTGATACCATCTCTGACTTATTTCCATTGTTCTGGAGTTCATCAGTGGTGTGTACTGCCTCCCACACTTTTCAACACTTGTATGGACTGGATTCTGGGAGATGTCAGAGAGATCAAGCTGCAGTGCACATTGTTTGGGAATGTCAAGATCTCTGCCTGACTTCACAGACAATGCATCATCTTTGGCGAGACGTTGGATATTCTTTCGGCGGCCCTTGAGGTGCTGAATGAGGAGTCAGAGATGCTGGGATAACGGGTTTCCTGGTAGAACCTCAGACTCCAGGCTGTTCAGTGACATATTGGAGTGCTGCTATGTTGTCTGTACCTCTTTATGGTGAGGATGTTGAGGTCACGGAGAGATTCACTTACCTTGGCAGTGATATTCATGTCTTGCTGACTGGAGCCAGAGGTCAATACATGTCTGTGTCGGGCCTGGGGAGTCATGGTTCACTGGATAATGGGTGTGGCGCTGTCGGTACATGTGCAGGAGGACGACAGTCGAGTCTTCAGGTCCTTTGTGCTTCCAGTCTTGTTCTATGGATGTGAGACTTGGACTCTGACCAGGGATCTGAGATGGAGACTTAATTGGTTTGGTTTCATGTCTCTTCGGAGAATCCTTGGCTATCGCTGGTTGGACTTTGTTCCAACGAGCGGTTGCTGAGAGAGACTCAAATGAAATTTATTACCTGCATTGTCCGTAAGCTCAGTCTGCGGCTGTATGGATGTGCGGCTCGTTTCCTGAAGCTGATCCTGCCCCACGATTCTCTCAGTGAGGGAGCCTAATGAGTAGAGGAGGCCAATGGGCCGATCACGTGCCTCGTGGTTGCAGAAGGTTTATCAACATCTCAAGGAGATGGAGATGGCCAGGTATATGCCTGGGGGATGGCCAAACAGAGGCCTCTGAGTGCTGGCGGAAAGTGCTTGCAGCGACGCCTTGCTCCGGCACATGCTGCCATACTGACCTGACCTGAGACACACACAGAGATCCTTTACAGGTCCAAATCCACACATATGCATCACGTCCGTGTGTGCTGTGTATGTACCTCTACCTTGAATAGCAAATGCCAACTGCACATCCTGATCAGGAACGAACTGTACTGCTATCGACTGCAGGGCACTTGGAAAGTGGCTTCAGCACTCAAGCAAGCACTCCAATTAATATAGTTGATAAGGCACGGCTGGCTGGCTTGCAAGGAACAGCAAACTCTTTGGTAATGGCACATACCGCAAAAACTAAACATCGCCGATTTCTTCACATTTTCAGATTTCACTCCAGATTTCAAGTTATTTAGTCCACGTGATCCGATCCTCAAAACTCAAATTATATTTTGATTATATACTTTAATTAGTCCGTGAGAGTCGCTCGTAGGAAAATCGCATCATATATTAAATGCATAAAATCCCTCGACACTCCTAATTTGAAAACTATAGTACTTGTAAAAGCGATGCAGAGAGCGATCGAATTTATGAAGATCAGTCATTCGATGATATGAGTGAGGAAAGTGAAAAAACAAAAACGTTTTGAACGCTTTATCATGAATAAACCGTTGCAGCCTGTTCAACTCAAGGAGCTCTTGAGCAGGCTGAACAAAATGAATTAATAACCCAGCAAGGTAACCCAGGATACGCCCTAAGACCCCATTTAGCGTGAGGTGTCCGAGGATATGCCTATTAAGGGATATCATTACGTAGCCCGTTTCCATTAACCCAAACACCCAATTTTAATTCATGCACTCCTTGGAGTTCCCTTAATATGCATGCAAAGTTTCAGGCTGCTAGGCTTCAGGTTTTGGAGTTATGGACACACACCACAGACACAGAGCACAAGACACAGACACAGGACACATTATTTATAGATGTATATACATTATTATGTATATGTATGCTCACCAGATTCTCTCAGTGAGGGAGCCTCATGAGTGGAGGAGCCAATGGGCCGATCACGTGCCTCGTGGTTGCAGAAGGGTTATCAACATTGAATTATTTATTATAATACCCTGTTGCCTCACCACAAACTACATACCACCTTGAATATTTATATACGCTTTACCGTCTCCGCAATAACACACATCAAATTAATTTCGATATACATTTTAGCATTGCTGCTGCAGACACAACACTTTGAATTATTTATTTATTTCCACATTTCCCGTCACAGCTACCTTATATACCACCTTTATTTCTATACAATTTATAATCTCCACTACCAACAATGTCTTTATGTACTTAGTTATTCAAATGTAAAATCACACACCCATTTCTAAGGTGTTGTTGGAGGATGTGTCCTTGATGAGGACTTGTATTCTAGTTATAAAAGAATTCTGGTTGCATGTATGGGAAATTACTAAGTGAAAAATGATTGATTGCTTCTGCCATTTTGCAGTTGAGAGATTTAACTGGGCCTTTAAGATATTCATGTATGGAACACAATGTACATATGAGGCCCCGAGGAGGAGTGATGCAAGCGACATTTTTTAATGATTTGATGATGATAGGCTCGGATGATAGGGGAAGGGTTAAATAT
>CM068952.1:51837902-51855285 GCA_035128595.1 Eptatretus atami
ACATCAAATATCTTTGAAGTGCGTGGAGGTAGGGCATTGATAAGTGCTGAGCCATCAATGATGACTGCATCTCCCCTTGGTTCTCTGTCTGGGATGTTCACTTGCGCTTCAAGAATTTCAGCCAGCTGTGACTTCAAATTTTTTGAAGTTTTTTTTTTTTTTCAAAATTTTTCAAAATTTGGATTTTCAAATGCCAATCGGGCAGATTTGATCAGAAAAGCCCTGCAGAACAGAAATGCCAAATTTGATGCTTGTATCATAATTTGTATCTATCTACTACACTATTGCTGTAGCTGTCCAACAAGCTGACTCCAATGATAATGAGGTAACACCGTTCAACGAGCGTGTTATGAGACAAAGGATTCATCACTCCTTGGGTGTCGTTTCCCTGATCTCTGTATATGCTCCAACTGAGGCGAGTGATCTCACCATGAATGACGCATTCTATGCTGCCCTCGAGTCTGTGGTTGGTCAGTGCCCCAGGCGAGATACTTTTCTGGTGTTGGGTGATTTCAATGCATCGACTGGCACTGATAGGGATATGAGATATGTGTTGGTCCCGATGGGTATGGAAATGTGAACCAGAACAGCAATAAGTTCCTTGACTTTGAAAGAAGTTGTGCAATAAGGGTGGCTGGTTCATGGTTTCAATGCCCACAGGCTCATCGCTGGACTACGTGGTGTGGCTGGTGGTGTGGCAAAGGAGATTGACCATGTGCTCGTTGATGGTCACTGGAGGATGATCCAGATCTGCAGGGTCTACGGTAGTGTTCAGTTCCTCAATACTGACCACAGGATTGTTGTAGCACCTCTGAAGTTGCAGCTTAAATCCAGGAGAATGGTACCATCCCAACCTAGGCTGGATGTTGGCAAGCTCAAGGATGAGAGTGTAGCTGAGGAGTTTGCGAACAGGCTGAGTGGGGATTTGAGATGTCTGGATGCTGTGGGAAATCCTGAAGAGACGTGGAGTGCCTTTAAATCAATCATCCTTGATGTTACCGGTGGATGTCTTGGAACTCACCAGAGGACGAAGAAGAATTTTGTCTCTCAAGGGAGACTGGATACCATTGATCAGAGTCACAGGGCCAGGCTTAATGGCAGAGCTGAGCTGTTCAGGGAGTTGAGGCGTACAACTGGACGTGTGCTGAGGGAGGACAAGGAGGCCTATGTGCGAGGAATCTGTGAGTGGGCAGAGCATCACTTGGGGTCAAGTGAGTCTCGTCCTGCTTACAGGACATTTCCGCAATTGTGTTCCTCCATGCCCATCCCTCTGTGTTCGGTTGGTGGAAGTACTCTGTACTCTGAGTACTGGTACTGCATTTAGAGCGGAGGGTGTGGGCTATTGACAAGGAGTCCGAAGTGAAGCCGCGTGTCCCGGTTACTTTGAGCGGGCTGTAACAAGCTGACCCACCAGCTACTGAGTTGATGTCAGGGGTGTAACTATCCTTTTGCTGACCCTCAAATCAAATGTATCCACTTTCGTTTGTGGAAAACAGGCTGCGATGAACCAGTTGAAATGGGGTAAAGCTCCTCGGATCTGTGGCACCATGCTGAACTTCTCAAGGCTGGTGGAAGTGCTGCACTCGTGTCGTTACATGCAGTTATGTGCTCTGCCTGGAACACAGGCATCACCCATCTGACTGGAAGAGGGGCCTTGTTGTCCCTCTCTGGAAAGGGAAGGGTGATCGCCAGGGCTGCAACAACTACGAAGGGTGACGCTGCTCTCAATGCCATGCAAAGTCTTTGCTCGGATAATTCTTGAAAGGATTCGCCACCATCTGCTTGAGCACCAGCACCCCGAGCAGTCAGGCTTTACACCAAAGAGGTCAACGATTTACCGTATCCTTGCTCTTCGCGTCCTCACCGAACGCAGACAAGAGTTTCGGCAGGGGCTGCTTGCAGCCTTGGTTGATCTCTGCAAAGCGTTTGATTGAGTGAATCGGGATGCTCTCTGGAAGATTCTCTGTCTTCGTGGGGTGCCACCAAAACTGATCAATCTGATGTTTGAACTGTACTCTGGTAATGACATGCATGTGAGATGTGGTGATACCATCTCTGACTTATTTCCAGTTGTTGCTGGAATTCATCAGTGGTGTGTACTGCCTCCCACACTTTTCAACACTTGTATGGACTGGATTCTGGGGAGGATGTCAGAGAGATCAAGCTGCAGTGCATTGTTTGGGAATGTCAAGATCTCTGACCTTGACTTCACAGACAATGCATTCATCTTTGCGGAGACGTTGGATATTCTTTCGGCGGCCCCTTGAGGTGCTGAATGAGGAGTCAGAGATGCTGGGATTACGGGGTTCCTGGGTAGAACCTCAGATCCAGGCGTTCAGTGACATATTGGATGCTGCTATGTTGTCTGTACCTCTTTATGGTGAGGATGTTGAGGTCACGGAGAGTTCACTTACCTTGGCAGTGATATTCATGTCTCTGCTGACTGAGAGCCAGAGGTCAATACATGTTGTGTCGGGCCTGGGGAGTCATGGTTTCACTGGATCATGGGGTGTGGCGCTGTCGGTACATGTGCAGGAGGACGACAGTCCGAGTCTTCAGGTCCTTGTGCTTCCAGTCTTGTTCTATGGATGTGAGACTTGGACTCTGACCAGGGATCTGAGATGGAGACTTAATTGGTTTGGTTTCATGTCTCTTCGGAGAATCCTTGGGTATCGCTGGTTGGACTTTGTGTCCAACGAGCGGTTGCTGAGAGAGACTCAAATGAAATTTATTACCTGCATTGTCCGTAAGCGTCAGCTGCGGCTGTATGGATGTTCGGCTCGTTTTTCCTGAAGCTGATCCTGCTCACCAGATTCTCTCAGTGAGGGAGCCTAATGAGTAGAGGAGGCCAATGGGCCGATCACGTGCCTCGTGGTTGCAGAAGGGTTATCAACATCTCAAGGAGATGGAGATGGACCAGGTATATGCCTGGGGGATGGCCAAACAGAGGCCTCTGGAGTGCTGGCGGAAAGTGCTTGCAGCGACGCCTTGCTCCGGCACATGCTGCCATACCTGACCTGACCTGAGACACATTCACAGAGAGTCCCTTTACAGGTCCAAATCCACACATATGCATCACGTCCGTGTGTGCTGTGTATGTACCTCTAGCTTGAATAGCAAATGCCAACTGCACATCCTGATCAGAACGAACTGTACTGCTATCGACTGCAGGGCACTTGGAAAGTGGCTTCAGCACTCAAGCAAGCACTCCAATTATATAGTTGATAAGGCACGGCTGGCTGGCTTGGCAAGGGACAGCAAGCTCTTTGGTAATGGCACATACCCGCAAAAACTAAACATCGCGATTTCTTCACATTTCAGATTTCACTCCAGATTTCAAGTTATTTAGTCCACGTGATCCGATCCTCAAAACTCAAATTATATTTTTGATTATATACTTTAATTAGTCCGTGAGAGTCGCTCGTGGAAAATCGCATCATATATTAAATGCTGAAATCCCTCGACACTCCTAATTTGAAAACTATAGTACTTGTAAAAGCGATGCAGAGAGCGATTCGAATTTATGAAGATCAGTCATTCGATGATATGAGTGAGGAAAGTGATAAAAAACAAAAACGTTTTGAACGCTTTATCATGAATAAACCGTTGCAGCCTGTTCCAACTCAAGGAGCTCTTGAGCAGGCTGAACAAAATAGTGAATTAATAACCCAGCAAGGTAACCCAGGATACGCCCTAAGACCCCATTTAGCGTGAGGTGTCCGAGGATATGCCTATTAAGGGATATCATTACGTGAGCCCGTTTCCATTAACCCAAACACCCAATTTTAATTCATGCACTCCCTTGGAGTTCCCTTAATATGCATGCAAAGTTTCAGGCTGCTAGGCTTCATGGTTTTGGAGTTATGGACACACACACAGACACAGCACAGACACAGACACAGACACAGACACATTATATAGATGTTATACATTATTATGTATATGTATGCTCACCAATTCTCTCAGTGAGGGAGCCTCATGAGTGGAGGAGGCCAATGGGCCGATCACGTGCCTCGTGGTTGCAGAAGGTTATCAACATTGAATTATTTATTTATATCCCTGTTGCCTCACCACAAACTACATACCACCTTGAATTATTTATATACGCTTTACCGTCTCCGCAAAACACACATCAAATTAATTTCGATATACATTTTAGCATTGCTGCTGCAGACACAACACTTTTGAATTATTTATTTATTTCCACTTTCCCGTCACAGCTACCTTATATACCACCTTTATTTCTATACAATTATAATCTCCACTACCAACATATGTCTTTATGTACTTAGTTATTCAAATGTAAAATCTACACATCCCATTTCAAGGTGTTGTTGGAGGATGTGTCCTTGATGAGGACTTGTATTCTATTATAAAAGATTCTGGTTGCATGTATGGGAAATTACTAAGTGAAAAATGATTGATTGCTTCTGCCATTTTGCAGTTGAGAGATTTAACTGGGCCTTTAAGATATGTTCATGTATGGATACAAATGTACATATGAGGCCCCGCGAGGAGGAGTGATGCAAGCGACATTTTTTAATGATATGATGATGATAGGCTCGGATGATAGGGGAAGGGTTAAAATAGTGCTATTATGGCATTAACTCCAAAATGGCCGATGTGTCCCTTACATCACTCCTCGCGGCGCCTCATATATATTGTCAAAATCAGATGCGGTAAATTCCTCCGCCCTGTTTTGTCTCATATCATCAGCGCACCTTTAAGTTTGTAATAAGGGAAAGGGGTTTGCATTTAAAGCGCAATCAACATGCAATCAACTACAACGTAACATGCAGGTGATGTGGTGATGTCATGATTAATATATGCAGGCAGCAACTACTCACTGTCAGGTGCAGTAGGACTGTCAAGTCGAAGCTCCATGGCAGTGTGCAAGTGGTTGAGAACCAGTAGAGCAGAACGCACAGTGACCATCTTGCGAGTGCTCCCTCCATAGCCACGGCAACTACAACTCGGACAGCAGGCAACGCAGAGAACTGCGAGCACATCCAAGTCAGGCTCAGTGTAATGATTCTCTTATCAGAGTGAATGAAAATGAAAAAAAATTAGCATTGTACACTAAAAACAGTTATGGCATTAAATAATTTTACACTGATCTAAGGCTCATGGCAGAGGTTATAGCTCAAACACATACAGGCCAAAGACATTGGGGGATAGTGTACTTTAACACGAATTACAAGAACATTATAAGAACGGACAAATATATAGGAAGGACGTGGAATATGAACCTGGGTTCCACAGATATGCCTGGTGTTGGCTTAATGGTTAGGGTGGTGGGCTTGGGATCCCAGGATCCTGAGTTTAAATTCCACTCGGCTGTTGAATTAATACCAGGTGGGGTTGACTCTGCCTGTCATCCTTCTGAGGTCGGCAAATGAGTACCACCTTGCGGTCAACAGAACCATGTGTGCCAGGTAAAAACAGTAGGTATTTGCAATATGTATTTTCAGTGATTTTTTTGTTTCTGGTATTGGTTTATAATTAATCATTTGCAATACATGCAGAATTTATGGCCAGAAAAGATGAAAGTGACTAGACACAAGGGATGAAAGACACATTTGAAATGCAAATTTAAAATGGGGAATATTCACAAGTTTAAAGAATACTTGTACTTCACCCTGTCCCTGATCCTTAGTGTCTCTCCCAGTTTAATCGACCTGACTCATCCTGGTGGCAGAGTCGCTTTTTCATCAAAAAACAAAATTTCTCACTGTACATGTACTAGTCTTACATCTCCCAAACTCCAGGAACACCTCCAATTGCAACTTCCCCTCCATTCTCAAACTCATGTTTGTCTGTGTGTTGTAATGTCCTCCAACAGTGATGACTCCATTTACGTCTGTGTCTGTGTCTGTGTCTGTGTCTGTGTGTCTCTCTCTCTCTCTCTCTGATGACATGGATCAACTTTTAATCACTCCATCCAACTGAACTCTCTCTTCCTCATATGTGGTGACTTAAATTGTCACCATGTTAAATGGCTGGGTGTTGGTACCTCTCTCACCAGCCGTGACACTTCTGCAAAGGTTCTGTGACTCCATGGGTCTGACTCAATCTGTGAACTTTCCCACCTGGATTTCTTCCAATGGCAAATCTTCCCTCCTGGATTTGGTGATGACCAACTTTCCTGCCAATGTACTTGCTTATCCACTGCCCCAATTGGCTCTTCTGATCATGTGCTGGTGAAGGTCTTCATCTCTCTGGCCATTTTCAGAGAACAGCCTTTAAGCCAGTGAGATAGCAGTTCACTCAAGCAAACTGGCAGTGACTGCAAGCAGCCATCATACTTCAGGACTGGTCTCCTATATCCACTGCCACTAATACTAAGATTAATTCAGCCTGATAATTCTTCCACAGACATCTACTCTCTCTTTTACAAGGAATTACAAGGTAATTACAATTCAGACCAGGTAACTCTACCTTTTGCACAGAAGGAGGCCATTCAGCACATCATGCCTGCGCCACACCAATACCACATTTAATAAATCCGTCAATACCCCTTCTCTTTGTGTGCAGTCTTTTGGCTGCTACACTGGTACTCATTTCGCCGACCTCAGAAGGATGACAGGCTGAGTCAAAACCCCCTGATGTTAATTCAGCGGACAACGGGAATGGAATTCAGGACCCAAGCCACCACTGTAACCGCCAAGCCAACACCAGGTTATTAAATGCACAGAATGCACAGACTCTTTAGCACAGATTCATCCCATCTCGTCTTCAGTTATCTTACCAATCCTCCCGCTGTTGGTACTCTGAATCCTGTGGTGAGGCTGTTGTTTTAAACAACTTGCATTCTCCTTCTGGAAGGCAAATCCAACTGAAGGCAACCTCAGATAATTCCACAAAACCCACAATAGTTGTGTTTTTCTACTCTAAGAGAGCCAGAAAACAACATCTGTCCAAAATCAAGAATTAACTTTCAACTTGTCTCCCTCCTCTAAAACCTGGCAGCAACTTGTCAAGTCTGTCTCTGGTGTATGCTCCCCTTCCATCTGTTCCCTCACTTCAAATGGCACCACAATCGACTCTGCTCGTGAGAAGGGCTGAATGCCTCATTTCTGTGTTTGCTTCAAAATCTTGTGTCGCTACCCCCCCTCTCTCTCTCTCTCTATACCCACCCTGCCCAGTCATACCCAAGTGCTCCTGAATTATGTCTTTTGCACCTGAAAAGGTAGAAGTTTCTGGAGACCCTTGACTCCGACTCTGCAACTTGACCAGACTGCATCAGCTCACGTGTCCTAAAAACCTGCTCTGCTGATCTTGCACTTCCTCTTTCTACCCTCTTTTACCTTGTCATTTACAATAGGTCATCTTCCATTTGCATGGAAATCAGAAACACCACAGATTCTCTGTGGTGATTCTCACCACAGAACTATAGACCAATTAATTAGCTTGTTTCCAATCATCAGCAAGGTCATGGAATCCATCATCGCAGTTGACATAAAACATTCCTTTTCTCAACAGCCTCATTTCAGATCATCAATTTGGATTCAGACCTGGTAACTCTACCTGCGACATGCTGCTTCGACTCTCCCAACAATGGTGTAAGCCCTCAATGTCAGGCATGAGATTCAGGCCATCTCTCTGAACATAAGTTATCTCGAGATTTTGATACAGTCTGGCATCTGCCCTGCTTTCCAAACTGTCTGCCTATGGAATCCAAGGCCAACTCCACTCTTGGATTGCTGACTTGCTCCACTCTTGTAGCCAACGTGTGGCTCTCAACGGAACCCTTTAATCTCCGCTCCTTGTCAAGGCTGGAGTACCCCAAGGCAGTGTTCTAGGCCCCATATTATTCCTAATCGTCATCAATGATCTCACTGACCCTCTGGAAAATCCTCTCCATATTTGTTGAAGACTCAACTCTCTGCCATGAGACTCTTCATCCTTCTGACAGACAGGTAGCAGATTCTCATCAGACCTTGACAAAAATCACAAACTGGTCAAACACTTGGAACATGTCTTTCAATCCTGATAAATCCCTCACACTCACTCACTCTCTCCAAAAGAACAAGACTGCAAACCCTTCCATCTACTTTTTCAACAACCCTCTCGAAGAGGTTCAGTCACTCAACTCTTGGTCTCACTCTCAGCCATGATCTCTCTTGGGAAAGCCACATTTCAAAATTGGCCTTCAAAGCCAGATGCCAGCTGGGAATCCTCCGTCATGAAAGTCCTTCCTCGGCACACCTGAGCTCCTATCGACCTACAAGGCTTTCATCTGCAGATCAATGGATGCTCTCTCTGGGTTGGCTCCCCTGCCTCACTCACATCTTGCTCAGTTTGATGCTATGGAAACAAAGGCCTTCAATATCATTGGAATCTCTCGCGATGAAGCCGAGTCTATGGGCCTATCACTTCGCCATCACTGTCATGTCTTCTGGTCTTGTTCCACCTCCTTTCTGGACTTCACCTCTGCCCTCTCCATGCTTTGTCCCCCACCACCCCTTCCCAACCCCCCCCCCCATCCCCCAGGTATCTGCAGGATGCATGCGGTCCACCAACAACCCCACCTAGTGAAACTGCCTAAATCCCGAATCACTGCTCACGTCCACTTGTTTATTCCTCTTTTTTTCCTGCCTGAAGACCACCTTCCATCCTCTCTTCAATCTTAAGCTGCCCTCCATGTCTTCAACACAGCTGTTCATCACCATCTCAAGTCATCCCCCATCCAAAATCATGATGCTTTATACACTCAAAACCACCCCACACCCCTCCACCAATTTTGCTGGCATATCCACATTGTTCACCCTTTGCGTTCTCCCTTACCCCTTGTCGTTACCTGCATCGCTGTTTGTCCATCTCCATCTACTTTCTCCCTCCTCCCTGCTGTTGGTGTTTCCCCTTTCTCCTGCTGTTTCCTTTGTTGTGTTGTGCTTCATTTTGTTCTGTGTCATTGTGTATACAATGTGTGCTACTGGATGAATGCTTTATAGTTTTTCAGATTGCTCTCCAATTGACTAAAGGAAATGCCAAAGCATCTCTGAAAAACTGTTAAATATACTTTTTGTTGCTTGGTATTAATCTCTTTGGCATAATTGGTATCAACTGAAAGTTCAACATACATGTGTGTCGTCTGAATCTTTTCTGGAACAGTGTGGCGAAAGTAGATTCCAACACGATCCACAGATAGGTGGCAATGGTTCCCAGCCTGAGACCCATACAATCACCTGGTGACTCTTCAGTTCATGGGTGTGTCTTGGAGACAAGCAAAAAAAAGGCTTAGCATCAAGCAACAAAGCTCAAAATTGAGTTTAAACACATGGGGCAAGTGATAACGAATAGGTATAAATGTTACACATAAAGGGATATAAAAAGATGTATTGTTAAGAAATCAGCAAATGAAGATGAGAGTTCAAGGTTGACCTGAACATTTATTCTAGAATATGAAACGTACAGGGAAAACGGATGAAACAGCATCTATTTCTCATGGTATTATTCTGCTAAAGATACACCACTTTTCATACAAATGGTCGCCCTTCACAATGCTAATTGCGTAGAAATTCTTTGGAATGGTGTGCATTAATTTTAGGACATAGTTTGAAATCTTCATCAATCATAAATTGATTGCCACACAGATCTGGAACAATGTATTGAAGGAATAGATTCAATAATGATCCAAAGCAGTGAAAATAACAAGTTGAAAGTCAGCATTGGATTGAGCCAGATGATTCAGAACTAACCAAACCTTCCCCAAGTAGTGGTCACATTTTCCATGTGAGGGTGAACATTAGAGTGCAGTAAAGTTAAGCTCTGCAACACCACACCTGGCTATCATCTGCATATTGCTTATCTTGACTTTTTAATACAGAAATATAGGCTCATGGAGGAAGCAAAGGACAGAGGGTAACAAGTTCACAGAAAACAAAACAGGTTCAAAGGGAGCAGAGAGACAAAGGCATCATACTTGAGTGGATAAATGGCAAAAAGAAAAGACAGGGGAGGGGTCAGCAAGAATAGACTAGTGTGTGTAGGTAGGGGGGAGGGTGGCATGGAGAGGGGCCGGAAGGGAGATGAGAGAAGGCATGAGGTGGTGAAAGGCGGCAGTCTTGAAAGACTTGGGGAGGGGGGGGGGGGGGAAGAGCCAACAGATATGGGTATTTGATTATACAGACAACAGAAGAGAGGGCTAAAGAAATGGAGGTAAGAGTTCAGCAAAAAAAAATTGAGTGGTTAACCAGGATTAGGATTTTGGAAAAATGTGTGTGACGTTGTGGAGATGAGTGGAGGACAGAGGATGAGAGGATGGGAACAGCATGGTAAGAATGGAGGCAATACAAGACCGAAAGCCCACCAATGTGCCTTAAATTCGAAAGATGGGATAACATTATTTGATAGTTTTCCTGAAAATTAGTAAAGCAGAAATGTTTACCATTGCCACCTTCAAAACAAAATACAACATGGTGTTTTGGCGTTATAAGATATCATTGATGCACATGTGATGCAAAGTATTTAAAGAATACCGCTTAGTTTGTGTGACAATAATGTGTGGAACAAAATGTGTGGAAGCAGTATAACAAAAAGCGTGGATTCCTTTATTTACAGATCACATTGGCAGCCGTCTGCAAGAGTAGCTCCATTTTTTCACTCAAGCTCGATGAAATTAATTTGACAATGTAAGAGTCATAATAGTGGCAAGGTTGTTCTTCATGAGGCTCCACTTGCAATGGAGGTTTCTGATATAGTAGGGCCTTTGTAATTTCTTGAATTTCTTGAATTTGTCTCTAATCATGTCAATATCTCAAAATTATATATGCATGGAAATAAATTTTGTTGTATATAATGTATGTGTACAAGTACTTTCAGATTCAGTCTATGGAAACAGCCCAATTGCTCCATACAAAATATAAGTGATTCAACCGATTTTAACCATTCCATAAAACGCAAAAATCCTGCTTGTTCAAGAAAATTCACCTTGGGGTCAATCAAGCACCAAGTAGCGAGGTGCATTTCAAAATGTACAGTCCAGCAATATGGTTAGAGGTCATATCAGTGAGATGGAGAGTTTTACATGCCATCAAAAATAGAAAAAAATTAACATCTTTTTTATAACCTGGCAGAGAAAGTATGATTCAATAAATAGCCTAACATAGAAAGGGGAGATATTTGATTTGACCCTAAACTTACCTTTGTCGGCAGTTTTTCTCGACCTTCAAAACTCAAAGGGGACCTCATCTCCTGGCATGACATTGGTCCATTGCTTTGATGCTTTTAGTGGAACGCCATCCTTCCCTTTCTCATCTACATTTCCATGCCTGAAAGTTCTGTTAGAGGTTTCCCATCTTTCCTGCATACAGTGTGACAAACAAGCAAAATGAGTACAACCTCATAACTCATCACATGCAGACAATCATCTTGTACATTATAGGGATTGCCTTTCTCAAAATGGAGGTCCATCATACACCAGGCAAGCATTATTTAAATCCAAATAGCCATGTGTAATGATTTGTAAATTGTGAATCAATGCCGGGGAGAAAAAAAGCAGGAGGAATAAAGTGCACGTCACGTGAATTAGTTATTGAGGTCGAAGCTCAAGGAGAACTGCATGACATAAGATGGAAAGGTCCACAAATTGACAATGGGGTGAAGGAGAGAAGGCAGACAAGGGCATACCAAGAAACAACATTGAATGAGTTGGTAAAACTACATGCAGATAAGAAGCAGCGTTTAAAGGAAGAGAAAAGTTTATTTCAAAGAAAAAGGCACGAATAGTACATCACATATAAAAATGCAACAGTTGAAACAAACTGAAACAGTGTTTTCTAGTCTGCTACGATTATCCTCCAATTTATATGGTGGTATTGTTTATCTTTTTTCCTATTTTTTTCCTTGTTTATTTTTCCCATGCCAAAAGATGCAAGATCTTTCATTGGTGACATTTAGGCTAAAATTAAGCATGAAAGCAGACATCCAGTTTATTATGCCATCCACGAAGGAAGAAGACTTCAAATATCAAAAAGGGATAAGTCATAGTTTACAGTTAATACTTAATCAATTGTGCAAACCTGTTCCATTCACCATCAAATGAATGACATACTTTCAAATTTCTCAAAGTGTTTATTGCTAATGTCAGATTGTATCATTGGAGAAGTATAGGAAACTTCACGGTTAGGAAAATGCAATGAATGAACTGCCATTCCCTTTCGAGTTGAACATAGGCATTTGAAATCCACATACGGAACTGTGAATTACCTTGCTGGAGTGGAAATGCGTGTGTTAAAGTGCAGCTCACAGCCAGTATCATTTCTCAGAACAAAGGGACACATGACTTGCGTCTTCGTACTGCTGCCACCATTTACGTCTGAAAAGAATGGTCAGCAATTATGCAAGGAAACTCGTGCCACACGTTACCATATAAACAAACATCGCTAACAGTAGAACCCTGTTAACAGATAATAGTGCCATTCTACATTGAAATAATTTATGAAATCATGTGTTTCTTAAGCCCCCCCCCCCCCACCCCACCCCCATAAATGGAATGACGTTTTCATCACATTGTCAAAAGTTTCGGAAGTTCTTAATGGCAGTGTGGTATCATTGACCTTCAGCATTGCAAGAAATTTTGAATCTACAATTGCAAAGTTTTCAAATAATCTCTCGGAAAGAAAAAAAGAAAAAAAGAAGAGGAGGAGTCACTTGTGCATGTTCATTGAATAATGGGCTGTTATACTCAATTACTAAAATGTTACAATGTAAATATGTGTTATTCCTCTGTATGTTATTTTGATTGTATCCCTCTGAGTTCACCAAGTTTTGGAAATATTACTTTCATATATTTTTATTTGACTGTACTTTATATTGACAACTATGGAAATAAATGTTTTGTTGTTTTTTTTTTTAATTGAAAGTACAATTTGCATTTTTTAAGCATCACCTAATGGACTCAACATCTGATTTTGAACATGTTCTTTAATGAAGCTCACCACCTCACTACCCCCCACCCCTCCCCTCATCCTTCACCCTCCATCAATATATACATTAATTTCTCCTACTCTTCATTTTTGTATCCTGATATGTCTCATCACTACAATCACGAAAGCAAATTATTTTTGTCATTACAAAGGGGTTTTTTGTTGCAGTATGAAAAATGATATCCATCCATCCATCCACTGGGACCATACTCTGTGCAGAGCATTGGTGCTGCCTAAGCAGTCTCCTTGGCTATTGGGCACAATCCTGGACGGGTCGCCACTCCGACACAGGATACCAGCAAGCTGGTACTCATTTTGCCGACCTCGGAAGGATGACAGGCAGAGTCAACCACACCCTGGTATTAATTCAACAGCTGAGCGGGGTTTGAACTCAGGACCTAGGATCCCAAGCCCGCCACTCAAACCATTAAGCCAAGACCAGGCATGCAAATGATGTCGACCATTGACTATTTCATTGTTTTTCGTATCTCCCTGCATTATGCACAAGATTCGATACCTATATTTTACTACGTGCTGGGTATACAATGACAATTCAAAGTATGTGAGTCAAATAAATCAACGACTTTAACATTAACAAAGCTATCAATAGTCTATCAATATGCAAATTTGAATAATTTAAACAGTTGCCCTCAATTCTAAATACCTAATGATTAACAAACATCGTATGGTGAGTACTAAATAACTTTAACCTACTCTGCCAGTTGTGTTCCTGCTGAGGAGAGTTAAATGTGGTAGGCCTCGTGGATGCTTCCGCTATTTGTTGGCCTGTTGGCGAGGGTGAAGCCAAGCCGGGGCTTTTGAACCCCACATACGATCTGATCCAACAATTTCATTTCCATTCTCACGGGAATAATCCTCAAGCCAAGCAGTCCAGGTTTCTTCAGCTGATCTGTTTGGGTGCATACAAGGAGCAATTCATTGAAATGTTATATAACCACCATTAGAAATGAGTATTAATAATCGATGAAAAAATGTAATGAATTCTGGTGTTGCAAAGAGTTTGCCATGCCAGGTGAGTGTGGAGGGAGGAGGCAGAGTAGCAAGATACACAAAACATGGTAATGGCTGGAAGAAAATATTGCCTGGAGTAGGGGATATGTTCTCAGACAATAGCAGGTAGTGATGAAACATAAGGTCGATAAACAATGCACGATATTGTTGAAAGGTGAATGAAGAAAGAATGAAAGAAAAGCAAGATAAAAGAAAAACAAATTACTGAGTATATCTATAAGATGCAACCCTTAAAAATAGAATCTCATGTGACCAATTGTATTTCTAAAACTGACCGACAAGTGCACATGTGATATTGATGTCAAGCCTCTTGCTGGCATTAACAGAAACATCAAGACGAGGTGGATTCAACCCAATAGCAAATGATGCTTCCATGAGACTTGAGCTGGCCAGTTTTCCAGCAAAGACTCCAGCCTGGAGGGAAATGGAACATGAATGCAAGAACTCAGATATTGTCAGTTGTAACTTATGTAACAAATCTTAAATGTGACTTTTGAAACGACTACAAAAAAAATCCTATGTGAAATTTACTTGAAGTGTTGAAAGTGGATGGAAACTATGGGTGTTATTGATATTTATTTACCGATTGCCACAGGTGGACAGAGGTTATGTTTTCACCGATGTATGTCTGTCTGTCTGTCAGTGAACAGTATATCTCAAAAACGTATGGACAGATTCGGCGAAACTTGTGGACACGTTTGGATGCGTGACAAGGACTAATTGTGATTCGGTTTTGGTGAAGATCTGGATACGATAATTTTTATTTTTTAAAAGTGATTCTTCACCATTGAGAGGTGGGGCCAAAATGATATCGAGCATGATATCTCAAAATATGTGCACATATTTATGACAAAACTGGTGGGCAGGTGGGTGTGACAGGAACAAGCTGATTACATTTTGGTTAAGGTCCGGATGCAGATCCGGCCTATCAGTGGGTACTAAATGCAAACTGTTCAGCCTGGTGGAGGTATGTGCTCCACTGAGTGTTGTTCCAGTCGTGTTGAGGTTTTTTTTTTTAAAGGGAGCTGTACAGTAGAGTCCAGTTAAAAGGAACACTCAATAAGATGAATCTCAATAAGATTAGGAGCACCATATCAATAAAATAAAAAGAACTAACGAACAAAGACCTTCTGAAAATCATTCCACTCCAGTTTCAGGACTTCTACCAATCAAATTTTGCTGCTGTTGTGAACGGAATACATGGATGGCATCTTAATTTGTGGAGTCGTCTCAAAGTTTCATTGACATTTGCAGTTATAAACATCCTGCGGAGAAACCAGCCACAGTATTTGTTTGTATAAAAGTTTAATCTCTTAATAAAAACAAACTTGACGTGTTGAGCTGTTAATTAATGCGTGCTGTTTGTGGTTCATGTTAAATAAGTTAAAGCTTGGAAAATGTATTGTTCACACTATTCCTTCAAAATAACCATGATATATGTCAATATGCTTGGTGCATGTTTTAGCAAACTCCAGCACAGATACAAAGCGCACAACAGATATGGGACATGGGAAATTAATTGTGCAGCTCGAGTACAAGTACATGCAGGGCATACCATTAACTTCTTGTGTTATCATAGATGGTGCTTTAGGACGTATGCAAATTTTCACTTTATTTGTAATTCCTTCAGTGATATCAGAAAGTACAACGGACATCCCAGTCGATGCCAAAGTGCACCTTGTTTTAATCTTTCTAGGATCAACATTTTAAAGACCACGTTGTGATGTCTACCTTTTCTCATTTCTTTGTTTTCAAGGTCCTCCTCTAAGAAATGTCACTGAACTCAAAACAGCCTACCTTTAATAAGGAATAGGAAGGGCGAGGTTGAATAGTATCTGTGCTTACAGTGTAATTAAAAAAGGCAAGGATCGAAAGACAGAATGAAAACTCGACAAAAAAAGGGGAGGAACACAAATGCACGACTAAAAGGTGTTAGCCATCGAAATGATGAAATCACAATCATCGTTGGTCTCACTGATAACTTAAAAGTGCTGCTTTATATACATACAATGCTCTATAGAGCATTACATAGATCCACTAGAATTCCCTGAGGCTCAGCACTCTCCTTCAGTGCAATGTCACAACATGCAAATCTTACCAGGAAAAGCTGTCGATTATAGTAAGTCTCTGCCAACACAAGACGTGCCGAGCCTTCAAAATGTGTTTTCCCAGACGTTGTACAATATGGCCACACCTGGGAAGACAAAAAACCCACTTCATGTCAATGACAAAAATAGCCACACAAGGAAATCAGTATAGATCCAGCATGGTTTGGTGGCATTAAAGATCCATGGTGTACTAATGCGAAGAAGTAACGGAAGCTGTCGCTGGCACCCTGAACAAATTTCAAATTTCTGCCCTAAACAGCAGAGGCCAGCTCATGGTCAGTCTCCACCACTCAGCGACTTGATAATACCCCACAGGCTTGTTGCTGGCATATGAATGAAGAAGTATCAGATAAAGTTACTCAGATGGACAAACAGTTGAAGTGAGCGAGAAGGGGAAGAAAGTCTCAGGAAATGATATTTTCCTTCACAAACAGGAAACCTTGTGAACAGAAAAAAAAATGAATGATATAATGAATCTAAATTATAAAAGGATAGGGGCAATAAAGAATGAACAGAAGTTACCTGATATGGAAAGTGAACTTTGCCTTTTAGCTATGTGGCCTAAGTTCGGATCATGAGACAAGAAAAGTATTGTATTTGGATTTTCTAAAAACACTGTATTTATAGTCACAACATTCATGCAGAACAGACGAAAAATTAGAATGAACCTAGAAAATGTGACGTTACTTTAAAGAAGTTTTCTCACTATTGGGTAAAAATTAAGAGGCTTAGCTATCTGGTGCAAGTATGTTTTTGAACCTACGTGTGGAGGGAGAAGGCCAGTTTTGCATTGCTACGATAATGAGAAGTGAAGTTTTACAATCATTTTCACTCTTTCTTTGTACTTCCAGACTTCATGCCCTGCCTTCTTGTACACTATTAAATTTGCTATTTCTACATGTTGTCGTTGTTCTACATAATGATTACAAATAATTGACAAGAAACAGAGCATCAGAGATGCAGGACCTTCCCAGGACTTCTTTTGAGTGTGAATTTTTTATAGGTTTTAGGTAAATCATATGGTGCTAACCATTGACGATGATAGCATATGTGTAACTTTTGTTCATCATGGACAGGCGGTATACGTGTAAAGCTTTCGCCTCAATTTGTTCAGCTTCAGAGAGAAGACTTTTGAGGTTGTTTTTATTTAAACAAATTGGCTGCCGAATCACATGACAATGACGAATGAATTTTTTTTTCTGTGGACCATTTTCATGCCTAGATCCCTCAAAATTTTCATACTGACGGATGTACTTCTAACTATGCAATTATGATGTATAATGAGGGGCACCGATGATATATCTCTCTCTTTGT
>CM068952.1:51857473-51883818 GCA_035128595.1 Eptatretus atami
CTCACCATGAAGACGCATTCTATGCTGCCCTCGAGTCTGTGGTTGGTCAGTGCCCCAGGCGAGATACTTTCTTTGTGTTGGGTGATTTCAATGCATCGACTGGCACTGATAGGGATATGAGATATGTGTTGGTCCCGATGGGTATGGAAATGTGAACCAGAACAGCAATAAGTTCCTTGACTTTGAAAGAAGTTGTGCAATAAGGGTGGCTGGTTCATGTTTCAATGCCCACAGGCTCATCGCTGGACTACGTGGTGTGGCTGGTGGGTGTGCAAAGAGATTGACCATGTGCTCGTTGATGGTCACTGGAGGATGATCCAGTCTGCAGGGTCTACGGTAGTGTTCAGTTCCTCAATACTGACCACAGGATTGTTGTAGCACCTCTGAAGTTGCAGCTTAAATCCAGGAGAATGGTACCATCCCAACCTAGGCTGGATGTTGGCAAGCTCAAGGATGAGAGTGTAGCTGAGGAGTTGCGAACAGGCTGAGTGGGGATTTGAGTGTCTGGATGCTGTGGGAAATCCTGAAGAGACGTGGAGTGCCTTTAAATCAATCATCCTTGATGTTACCGGTGGATGTCTTGGAACTCACCGAGGACGAAGAAGAATTTTGTCTCTCAAGGGAGACTGGATACCATTGATCAGAGTCACACAGGGCCAGGCTTAATGGCAGAGCTGAGCTGTTCAGGGAGTTGAGGCGTACAACTGGACGTGTGCTGAGGGAGGACAGGAGGCCTATGTGCGAGGAATCTGTGAGTGGGCAGAGCATCACTTGGGGTCAAGTGAGTCTCGTCCTGCTTACAGGACAATTCACGCATTGTGTTCCTCCATGCCCATCCCTCTGTGTTCGGTTGGTGGAAGTACTCTGTACTCTGAGTACTGGTACTGCATTTAGAGCGGAGGGTGTGGGCTTTGACAAGGAGTCCGAAGTGAAGGCCCGTGTCCCGGTTACTTTGAGCGGGCTGTAACAAGCTGACCCACCAGCTACTGATGTGATGTCAGGGGTGTAACTATCCTTTTGCTGACCCTCAAATCAAATGTATCCACTTTCGTTTGTGGAAAACAGGCTGCGATGAACCAGTTGAAATGGGGTAAAGCTCCTCGGATCTGTGGCACCATGCTGAACTTCTCAAGGCTGGTGGAAGTGCTGCACTCGTGTCGTTACATGCAGTTATGTGCTCTGCCTGGAACACAGGCATCAACCCATCTGACTGGAAGAGGGGCCTTGTTGTCCCTCTCTGGAAAGGGAAGGGTGATCGCCAGGGCTGCAACAACTACCGAGGGTGAGCTGCTCTCAATGCCATGCAAAGTCTTTGCTCGGATAATTCTTGAAAGGATTCGCCACCATCTGCTTGAGCACCACAGCACCCGGCAGTCAGGCTTTACACAAAGAGGTCAACGATTTACCGTATCCTGCTCTTCGGTCCTCACCGAACGCAGACAAGAGTTTCGGCAGGGGCTGCTTGCAGCCTTGGTTGATCTCTGCAAAGCGTTTGATTGAGTGAATCGGGTGCTCTCTGGAAGATTCTCTTGTCTTCGTGGGGTGCACCAAAAACTGATCAATCTGATGTTTGAACTGTACTCTGGTAATGAATTGCTGTGAGATTGGTGATACCATCTCTGACTTATTTCCAGTTGTTCTGGAGTTCATCATGTGGTGTGTACTGCCTCCCACACTTTTCAACACTTGTATGACTGGATTCTGGGGAGGATGTCAGAGAGATCAAGCTGCAGTGCATTGTTTGGGAATGTCAAGATCTCTGCCTTGACTTCACAGACAATGCATTCATCTTTGCGGAGACTTGGATATTCTTTCGGCGGCCCTTGAGGTGCTGAATGAGGAGTCAGAGATGCTGGGATTACGGGTTTCCTGGGGTAGAACCTCAGATCCAGGCTTCAGTGACATATTGGATGCTGCTATGTTGTCTGTACCTCTTTATGGTGAGGATGTTGAGGTCACGGAGAGATTCACTTACCTTGGCAGTGATATTCATGTCTCTGCTGACTGGAGCCAGAGGTCAATACATGTCTGTGTCGGGCCTGGGGAGTCATGGTTCACTGATATGGGGTGTGGCGCTGTCGGTACATGTGCAGGAGGACGACAGTCCGAGTCTTCAGGTCCTTTGTGCTTCCAGTCTTGTTCTATGGATGTGAGACTTGGACTCTGACCAGGGATCTGAGAGGAGACTTAATTGGTTTGGTTTCATGTCTCTTCGGAGAATCCTTGCTATCGCTGGTTGGACTTTGTGTCCAACGAGCGGTTGCTGAGAGAGACTCAAATGAAATTTTTACCTGCATTGTCCGTAAGCGTCAGCTGCGGCTGTATGGATGTGCGGTCGTTTTCCTGAAGCTGATCCTGCTCACCAGATTCTCTCAGTGAGGGAGCCTAATGAGTAGAGGAGGCCAATGGGCCGATCACGTGCCTCGTGGTTGCAGAAGGTTTATCAACATCTCAAGGAGATGGAGATGGCCAGGTATATGCCTGGGGGATGGCCAAACAGAGGCCTCTGGAGTGCTGGCGGAAAGTGCTTGCAGCGACGCCTTGCTCCGGCACATGCTGCCATACCTGACCTGACCTGAGACACATTCACAGAGTCCCTTTACAGGTCCAAATCCACACATATGCATCACGTCCGTGTGTGCTGTGTATGTACCTCTACTTGAATAGCAAATGCCACTGCACCTGCACATCCTGATCAGGAACGAACTGTACTGCTATCGACTGCAGGGCACTTGGAAAGTGGCTTCAGCACTCAAGCAAGCACTCCAATTAAATAGTTGATAAGGCACGGCTGGCTGGCTTAGCAAGGGACAGCAAGCTCTTTGGTAATGGCACATACCTGCAAAAACTAAACATCGCCGATTTCTTCACATTTTCAGATTTCACTCCAGATTTCAAGTTATTTAGTCCACGTGATCCGATCCTCAAAACTCAAATTATATTTTGATTATATACTTTAATTAGTCCGTGAGAGTCGCTCGTAGAAAATCGCATCATATATTAAATGCATGAAATCCCTCGACACTCCTAATTTGAAAACTATAGTACTTGTAAAAGCGATGCAGAGAGCGATTCGAATTTATGAAGATCAGTCATTCGATGATATGAGTGAGGAAAGTGATAAAAAACAAAAACGTTTTGAACGCTTTATCATGAATAAACCGTTGCAGCCTGTTCCAACTCAAGGAGCTCTTGAGCAGGCTGAACAAAATAGTGAATTAATAACCCAGCGAGGTAACCCAGGATACGCCCTAAGACCCCATTTAGCGTGAGGTGTCCGAGGATATGCCTATTAAGGGATATCATTACGTGAGCCCGTTTCCATTAACCCAAACACCCAATTTTAATTCATGCACTCCCTTGGAGTTCCCTTAATATGCATGCAAAGTTTCAGGCTGCTAGGCTTCATGGTTTTGGAGTTATGGACACACACACAGACACAGACACAGACACAGACACAGACACATTATTATAGATGTATATACATTATTATGTATATGTATGCTCACCAGATTCTCTCAGTGAGGGAGCCTCATGAGTGGAGGAGGCCAATGGGCCGATCACGTGCCTCGTGGTTGCAGAAGGGTTATCAACATTGAATTATTTATTTATATACCCTGTTGCCTCACCACAAACTACATACCACCTTGAATTATTTATATACGCTTTACCGTCTCCGCAATAACACACATCAAATTAATTTCGATATACATTTTAGCATTGCTGCTGCAGACACAACACTTTGAATTATTTATTTATTTCCACTTTCCCGTCACAGCTACCTTATATACCACCTTTATTTCTATACAATTTATAATCTCCACTACCAACATATGTCTTTATGTACTTAGTTATTCAAATGTAAAATCTACACATCCCATTTCTAAGGTGTTGTTGGAGGATGTGTCCTTGATGAGGACTTGTATTCTAGTTATAAAAGAATTCTGGTTGCATGTATGGGAAATTACTAAGTGAAAAATGATTGATTGCTTCTGCCATTTTGCAGTTGAGAGATTTAACTGGGCCTTTAAGATATGTTCATGTATGGATACAAATGTACATATGAGGCCCCGCGAGGAGGAGTGATGCAAGCGACATTTTTTAATGATATGATGATGATAGGCTCGGATGATAGGGGAAGGGTTAAAATAGTGCTATATGGCATTAACTCCAAAATGGCCGATGTGTCCCTTACATCACTCCTCGCGGCGCCTCATATATATTGTCAAAATCAGATGCGGTAAATTCCTCCGCCCTGTTTTTGTCTCATATCATCAGCGCACCTTTAGAGTTTTGTAATAAGGGAAAGGGGTTTGCATTTAAAGCGCAATCAACATGCAATCAACTACAACGTAACATGCAGGTGATGTGGTGATGTCATGATTAATATATGCAGGCAGCAACTACTCACTGTCAGGTGCAGTAGGACTGTCAAGTCGAAGCTCCATGGCAGTGTGCAAGTGGTTGGAGACCAGTAGAGCAGAACGCACAGTGACCATCTTGCGAGTGCTTCCCTCCATAGCCACGGCAACTACAACTCGGACAGCAGGCAACGCAGAGAACTGCGAGCACATCCAAGTCAGGCTCAGTGTAATGATTCTCTTATCAGAGTGAATGAAAATGAAAAAAAATTAGCATTGTACACTAAAAACAGTTATGGCATTTAAATAATTTTACACTGATCTAAGGCTCATGGCAGAGCTTATAGCTCAAACACATACAGGCCAAAGACATTGGGGGATAGTGTACTTTAACACGAATTACAAGAACATTATAAGAACGGACAAATATATAAGAAAGAAGGTGGAATATGAACCTGGGTTCCACAGATATGCCTGGTGTTGGCTTAATGGTTAGGGTGGTGGGCTTGGGATCCCAGGATCCTGAGTTTAAATTCCACTCGCCTGTTGAATTAATACCAGGTGGGGTTGACTCTGCCTGTCATCCTTCTGAGGTCGGCAAAATGAGTACCACCTTGCGGTCAACAGAACCATGTGTGCCAGGTAAAAACAGTAGGTATTTGCAATATGTATTTTCAGTGATTTTTTTGTTTCTGGTATTGGTTATAATTAATCATTTGCAATACATGCAGAATTTATGGCCAGAAAAGATGAAAGTGACTAAGACACAAGGGATGAAAGACACATATGAAATGCAAATTTAAAATGGGGAATATTCACAAGTTTAAAGAATACTTGCTACTTCACCCTGTCCCTGACTCCTTAGTGTCTCTCCCAGTTTAATCGACCTGACTCATCCTGGTGGCAGAGTCGCTTTTTCATCAAAAAACAAAATTTCTCACTGTACATGTACTAGTCTTACATCTCCCAAACTCCAGGAACACCTCCAATTGCAACTTCCCCTCCATTCTCAACTCATGTTTGTCTGTGTGTTGTAATGTCCTCCCAACAGTGATGACTCCATTTACGTCTGTGTCTGTGTCTGTGTCTGTGTCTGTGTCTGTGTGTCTCTCTCTCTCTCTCTGATGACATGGATCAACTTTTAATCACTCACTCCAACTGAACTCTCTCTTCCTCATATGTGGTGACTTAAATTGTCACCATGTTAAATGGCTGGGTGTTGGTACCTCTCTCACCAGCCGTGACACTTCTGCAAAGGTTCTGTGACTCCATGGGTCTGACTCAATCTGTGAACTTTCCCACCTGGATTTCTTCCAATGGCAAATCTTCCCTCCTGGATTTGGTGATGACCAACTTTCCTGCCAATGTATCTTGCTCATCCACTGCCCCAATTGGCTCTTCTGATCATGTGCTGGTGAAGGTCTTCATCTCTCTGGCCATTTTCAGAGAACAGCCTTTAAGCCAGTGAGATAGCAGTTCACTCAAGCAAACTGGCAGTGACTGCAAGCAGCCATCATACTTCAGGACTGGTCTCCTATATCCACTGCCACTAATACTAAGATTAATTCAGCCTGATAATTCTTCCACAGACATCTACTCTCTCTTTTTACAAGGAATTACAAGGTAATTACAATTCAGACCAGGTAACTCTACCTTTTGCACAGAAGGAGGCCATTCAGCACATCATGCCTGTGCCACACCAATACCACATTTAATAAATCCGTCAATACCCCTTCCCTTTGTGTGCAGTCTTTTGGCTGCTACACTGGTACTCATTTCGCCGACCTCAGAAGGATGACAGGCTGAGTCAACCCCCTGATGTTAATTCAGCAGCCAACGGGAATGGAATTCAGGACCCTAGGATCCCAAGCCACCACTGTAACCGCCAAGCCAACACCAGGTTATTAAATGCACAGAATGCACAGACTCTTATGCACAGATTCATCCCATCTCGTCTTCAGTTATCTTACCAATCCTCCCGCTGTTGGTACTCTGAATCCTGTGGTGAGGCTGTTGTTTTAAAACAACTTGCATTCTCCTTCTGGAAGGCAAATCCAACTGAAGGCAACCTCAGATAATTCCACAAAACCCACAATAGGTGTGTGTCTACTCTGAAGAGAGCCAGAAAACAACATCTGTCCAAAATCAAGAATTAACTTTCAAACTTGTCTCCCTCCTCTAAAACCTGGCAGCAACTTGTCAAGTCTGTCTCTGGTGTATGCTCCCCTTCCATCTGTTCCCTCACTTCAAATGGCACCACAATCGACTCTGCTCGTGAGAAGGCTGAATGCCTCATTTCTGTGTTTGCTTCAAAATCTTGTGTCGCTACCCCCCCCTCTCTCTCTCTCTCTATACCCACCCTGCCCAGTCATACCCAAGTGCTCCTGAATTATGTCTTTTGCACCTGAAAAGGGGTAGAAGTTTCTGGAGACCCTTGACTCCGACTCTGCAACTGGACCAGACTGCATCAGCTCACGTGTCCTAAAAACCTGCTCTGCTGATCTTGCACTTCCTCTTTCTACCCTCTTTTACCTTGTCATTTACAATAGGTCATCTTCCATTTGCATGGAAATCAGAAAACACCACAGATTCTCTGTGGTGATTCTCACCACAGAACTATAGACCAATTAATTAGCTTGCTTCCAATCATCAGCAATGTCATGGAATCCATCATCGCAGTTGACATAAAACATTCCTTTTCTCCAACAGCCTCATTTCAGATCATCAATTTGGATTCAGACCTGGTAACTCTACCTGCGACATGCTGCTTCGACTCTCCCAACAATGGGTGTAAGCCCTCAATGTCAGGCATGAGATTCAGGCCATCTCTCTGAACATAAGTTATCTCGAGATTTTGATACAGTCTGGCATCTGCCCTGCTTTCCAAACTGTCTGCCTATGGAATCCAAGGCCAACTCCACTCTTGGATTGCTGACTTGCTCCACTCTTGTAGCCAACGTGTGGCTCTCAACGGAACCCTTTAATCTCCGCTCCTTGTCAAGGCTGGAGTACCCCAAGGCAGTGTTCTAGGCCCCATATTATTCCTAATCGTCATCAATGATCTCACTGACCCTCTGGAAAATCCTCTCCATATTTGTTGAAGACTCAACTCTCTGCCATGAGACTCTTCATCCTTCTGACAGACAGGTAGCAGATTCTCATCAGACCTTGACAAAAATCACAAACTGGTCAAACACTTGGAACATGTCTTTCAATCCTGATAAATCCCTCACACTCACTCACTCTCTCCAAAAGAACAAGACTGCAAACCCTTCCATTTACTTTTTCAACAACCCTCTCGAAGAGGTTCAGTCACTCAAACTCTTGGGTCTCACTCTCAGCCATGATCTCTCTTGGGAAAGCCACATTTCAAAATTGGCCTTCAAAGCCAGATGCCAGCTGGGAATCCTCCGTCATGCAAAGTCCTTCCTCGGCACACCTGAGCTCCTATCGACCTACAAGGCTTTCATCTGCAGATCAATGGATGCTCTCTCTGGGCTGGCTCCCCTGCCTCACTCACATCTTGCTCAGTTTGATGCTATGGAAACAAAGGCCTTCAATATCATTGGAATCTCTCGCGATGAAGCCGAGTCTATGGGCCTATCACTTCGCCATCACTGTCATGTCTCTTGGTCTTGTTCCACCTCCTTTCTGGACTTCACCCTCTGCCCTCTCCATGCTTTGTCCCCCACCACCCCTTCCCAACCCCCCCCATCCCCCAGGTATCTGCAGGATGCATGCGGTCCACCAACAACCCCCACCTAGTGAAACTGCCTAAATCCCGAATCACTGCTCACGTCCACTTGTTTATTCCTCTTTTTTTCCTGCCTGAAGACCACCTTCCATCCTCTCTTCAATCTTAAGCTGCCCTCCATGTCTTCAACACAGCTGTTCATCACCATCTCAAGTCATCCCCCATCCAAAATCATGATGCTTTATACACTCATTAAACCACCCCACACCCCTCCCACAATTTTGCTGGCATATCCACATTGTTCACCCTTTGCGTTCTCCCTTACCCCTTGTCGTTACCTGCATCGCTTGTTTGTCCATCTCCATCTACTTTCTCCCTCCTCCCTGCTGTTGGTGTTTCCCCTTTCTCCTGCTGTTTCCTTTGTTGTGTTGTGCTCTCATTTTGTTCTGTGTCATTGTGTATACAATGTGTGCTACTGGATGAATGCTTTATAGTTTTTCAGAGTTGCTCTCCAATTGACTAAAGGAAATGCCAAAGCATCTCTGAAAAACTGTTAAATATACTTTTTGTTGCTTGGTATTAATCTCTTTGGCATAATTGGTATCAACTGAAAGTTCAACATACATGTGTGTCGGTCTGAATCTTTTCTGGAACAGTGTGGCGAAAGTAGATTCCAACACGATCCACCGAGATAGGTGGCAATGGTTCCCAGCCTGAGACCCATACAATCACCTGGTGACTCTTCAGTTCATGGGTGTGTCTTGGAGACAAGCAAAAAAAAAGGCTTAGCATCAAGCAACAAAGCTCAAAATTGAGTTTAAACACATGGGGCAAGTGATAACGAATAGGTATAAATGTTACACAATAAAGGGATATAAAAAGATGTATTGTTAAGAAATCAGCAAATGAAGATGAGAGTTCAAGGTTGACCTGAACATTTATTCTAGAATATGAAACGTACAGGGAAAACGGATGAAACAGCATCTATTTCTCATGGTATTATTCTGCTAAAGATACACCACTTTTCCATACAAATGGTCGCCCTTCACAATGCTAATTGCGTAGAAATTCTTTGGAATGGGTGTGCATTAATTTTAGGACATAGTTTGAAATCTTCATCAATCATAAATTGATTGCCACACAGATCTGGAACAATGTATTGAAGGAATAGATTCAATAATGATCCAAAGCAGTGAAAATAACAAGTTGAAAAGTCAGCATTGGATTGAGCCAGATGATTCAGAATTAACCAAACCTTCCCCAAGTAGTGGTCACATTTTCCATGTGAGGGTGAACATTAGAGTGCAGTAAAGTTAAGCTCTGCAACACCACACCTGGCTATCATCTGCATATTGCTTATCTTGACTTTTTAATACAGAAATATAGGCTCACGGAGGAAGCAAAGGACAGAGGGTAACAAGTTCACAGAAAACAAAACAGGTTCAAAGGGGAGCAGAGAGACAAAGGCATCATACTTGAGTGGATAAATGGCAAAAAGGAAAGACAGGGGAGGGGTCAGCAAGAATAGACTAGTGTGTGTAGGTAGGGGGGAGGGTGGCATGGAGAGGGGCCGGGTAGGGAGATGAGAGAAGGCATGAGGTGGTGAAAGGCGGCAGTCTTGAAAGACTTGGGGGGGGGGGGGGGGGGGGGGAAGAGCCAACAGATATGGGTATTTGATTATACAGACAACAGAAGAGAGGGCTAAAGAAATGGAGGTAAGAGTTCAGCAAAAAAAAATTGAGTGGTTAACCAGGATTAGGATTTTGGAAAAATGTGTGTGACGTTGGTGGAGGATGAGTGGAGGACAGAGGGATGAGAGGATGGGAACAGCAAGGTAAGAATGGAGGCAATACAAGACCGAAAGCCCACCAATGTGCCTTAAATTCGAAAGATGGGATAACATTATTTGATAGTTTTCCTGAAAATTAGTAAAGCAGAAATGTTTACCATTGCCACCTTCAAAACAAAATACAACATGGTGTTTTGGCGTTTATAAGATATCATTGATGCACATGTGATGCAAAGTATTGCAAGAATACCGCTTAGTTTGTGTGACAATAATGTGTGGAACAAAATGTGTGGAAGCAGTATAACAAAAAGCGTGGGATTCCTTTTATTTACAGATCACATTGGCAGCCGTCTGCAAGAGTAGCTCCATTTTTTCACTCAAGCTCGATGAATTAATTTTGACAATGTAAGAGTCATAATAGTGGCAAGGTTGTTCTTCATGAGGCTCCACTTGCAATGGAGGTTTCTGATAATAGTAGGGCCTTTGTAATTTCTTGAATTTCTTGAATTTGTCTCTAATCATGTCAATATCTCAAAATTATATATGCATGGAAATAAATTTTGTTGTATATAATGTATGTGTACAAGTACTTTCAGATTCAGTCATGGAAACAGCCCAATTGCTCCATACAAAATATAAGTGATTCAACCGATTTTAACCATTCCATAAAACGCAAAGATCCTGCTTGTTCAAGAAAATTCACCTTGGGGGTCAATCAAGCACCAAGTAGCGAGGTGTATTTCAAAATGTACAGTCCAGCAATATGGTTAGAGGTCATATCAGTGAGATGGGAGAGTTTTACATGCCCATCAAAAATAGAAAAAAAATTAACATCTTTTTATTAACCTGGCAGAGAAAGTATGATCAATAAATAGCCTAACATAGAAAGGGGAGATATTTGATTTGACCCTAAACTTACCTTTGTCGCAGTTTTTCTCGACCTTCAAACTCAAAGGGGACCTCATCTCCTGGCATGACATTGGTCCATTGCTTTGATGCTTTTAGTGGAACCCCATCCTTCCCTTTCTCCTCTACATTTCCAGTGCCTGAAAGTTCTGTTAGAGGTTCCCCATCTTTCCTGCATACAGTGTGACAAACAAGCAAAATGAGTACAACCTCATAACTCATCACATGCAGACAATCATCTTGTACATTATAGGGATTGCCTTTCTCAAAATGGAAGGTCCATCATACACCAGGCAAGCATTATTTAAATCCAAATAGCCATGTGTAATGATTTGTAAATTGTGAATCAATGCCGGGGAGAAAAAAGCAGGAGGAATAAAGTGCACGTCACGTGAATTAGTTATTGAGGTCGAAGCTCAAGGGAGAACTGCATGACATAAGATGGAAGGTCCACAAATTGACAATGGGGTGAAGGAGAGAAGGCAGACAAGGGGCATACCAAGAAACAACATTGAATGAGTTGGTAAAACTACATGCAGATAAAGAGCAGCGTTTAAAGGAAGAGAAAAGTTTATTTCAAAGAAAAAGGCACGAATAGTTACATCACAATATAAGATGCAACAGTTGAAACAAACTGAAACAGTGTTTTCTAGTCTGCTACGATTATCCTCCAATTTATATGGTGGTATTGTTTATCTTTTTTCCTATTTTTTTCCTTGTTTATTTTTCCCATGCCAAAAGATGCAAGATCTTTCATTGGTGACATTTAGGCTAAAATTAAGCATGAAAGCAGACATCCAGTTTATTATGCCATCCACGAAGGAAGAAGACTTCAAATATCAAAAAGGGATAAGTCATAGTTTACAGTTAATACTTAATCAATTGTGCAACCTGTTCCATTCACCATCAAATGAATGACATACTTTCAAATGTCTCGAAGTGTTTATTGCTAATGTCAGATTGTATCATTGGAGAAGTATAGGAAACTTCACGGTTAGGAAAATGCAATGAATGAACTGCCATTCCCTTTCGAGTTGAACATAGGCATTTTGAAATCCACATACGGAACTGTGAATTACCTTGCTGGAGTGGAAATGCGTGTGTTAAAGTGCAGCTCACAGCCAGTATCATTTCTCAGAACAAAGGGAGCACATGACTTGCGTCTTCGTACTGCTGCACCATTTACGTCTGAAAAGAATGGTCAGCAATTATGCAAGGAAACTCGTGCCACACGTTACCATATAAAACAAACATCGCTAACAGTAGAACCCTGTTAACAGATAATAGTGCCATTCTACATTGAAATAATTTATGAAATCATGTGTTTCTTAGGCCCCCCCCCCCCACCCACCCCATAAATGGCAAATGACGTTTTCATCACATTGTCAAAAGTTTCGGAAGTTCTTAATGGCAGTGTGGTATCATTGACCTTCAGCATTGCAAGAAATTTTGAATCTACAATTGCAAAGTTTTTCAAAATAATCTCTCGGAAAGAAAAAAGAAAGAGGAGGAGTCACTTGTGCATGATCATTGAATAATGGGCGTTATACTCAATTACTAAAATGTTACATGTAAATATGTGTTATTGCCTCTGTATGTTATTTTGATTGTATCCCTCTGAGTTCACCAAGTTTTGGAAATATTACTTCATATATTTTTATTTGACTGTACTTATATTGACAACTATGGAAATAAATGTTTTGTGTTTTTTATTTTAAATTGAATAGTACAATTTGCATTTTTTAAGCATCACCTAATGGACTCAACATCTGATTTTGAACATGTTCTTTAATGAAGCTCACCACCTCACCACCCACCCCTCCCCTCATCCTTCACCCTCCATCAATATATACATTAATTTCTCCTACTCTTCATTTTTGTATCCTGATATGTTCTCAATCACTACAATCACAAAAGCAAAATTATTTTTGTCATTACAAAGGGGTTTTTTGTTGCAGGTATGAAAATTATATCCATCCATCCATCCACTGGGACCATACTCTGTGCAGAGCGTTGGTGCTGCCTAAGCAAGTCTCCTTGGCTATTGGGCACAATCCTGGACGGGTCGCCACTCCGACACAGGATACCAGCAAGCTGGTACTCATTTTGCCGACCTCGGAAGGATGACAGGCAGAGTCAACCACACCTGGTATTAATTCAACAGCTGAGCGGGGTTTGAACTCAGGACCCTAGGATCCCAAGCCCGCCACTCTAACCATTAAGCCAAGATCAGGCATGAAAATGATGTCGACCATTGACTATTTCATTGTTTTTCGTATCTCCCTGCATTATGCACAAGATTCGATACCTATATTTTACTACGTGCTGGGTATACAATGACAATTCAAAGTATGGTGAGTCAAATAAATCAACGACTTTAACTTAACAAAGCTATCAATAGTCTATCAATATGCAAATTTGAATAATTTAACAGTTGCCCTCAATTCTAAATACCTAATGATTAACAACATCGTATGGTGAGTACTAAATAACTCTAACCTACTCTGCCAGTTGTGTTCCTGCTGAGGAGAGTTAAATGTGGTAGGCCTCGTGGATGCTTCCGCTATTTGTTGGCCTGTTGGCGAGGGTGAAGCCAAGCCGGGGCTTTTGAACCCCACATACGATCCTGATCCAACAATTTCATTTCCATTCTCACGGGAATAATCCTCAAGCCAAGCAGTCCAGGTTTTCTTCAGCTGATCTGTTTGGGTGCATACAAGGAGCAATTCATTGAAATGTTATCATAACCACCATTAGAAATGAGTATTAATCATCGCTGAAAAAATGTAATGAATTCTGGTGTTGCAAAGAGTTTGCCATGCCAGGTGAGTGTGGAGGGAGGAGGCAGAGTAGCAAGATACACAAAACATGGTAATGGCTGGAAGAAAATATTGCCTGGGAGTAGGGGGATATGTTCTCAGGACAATAGCAGGTAGTGACGAAACATAAGGTCGATAAACAATGCACGATATTGTTGAAAGGTGAATGAAGAAAAGAATGAAGAAAAGCAAGATAAGTAATAAAACTAATTACTGAGTATATCTATAAGATGCAACCCTTAAAAATGGAAGTCTCATGTGACCAATTGTATTCTAAAACTGACCGACAAGTGCACATGTGATATTGATGTCAAGCCTCTTGCTGGCATTAACAGAAACATCAAGACGAGGTGGATTCAACCCAATGGCCAAATGATGCTTCCATGAGACTTGAGTCGGCCAGTTTTCCAGCAAAGACTCCCAGCCTGGAGGGAAATGGAACATGAATGCAAGAACTCAGATATTGTCAGTTGTAACTTTTGTAAC
The DNA here is from genome assembly GCA_035128595.1 of Eptatretus atami. Taxonomy (NCBI): domain Eukaryota; kingdom Metazoa; phylum Chordata; class Myxini; order Myxiniformes; family Myxinidae; genus Eptatretus; species Eptatretus atami. The sequence goes on from CM068952.1 coordinate 51,871,529, forward strand.
AAATCTTAAATGTGACTTTTGAAACGACTACAAAAAAAATCCTATGTGAAATTTACTTGAAGTTTGAAAGTGGATGGAAACTATGGGTGTTATTGATATTTATTACCAATGCCACAAAGGTGGACAGAGGTTATGTTTTCACCGATGTATGTCTGTCTGTCTGTCAGTGAACAGTATATCTCAAAAACGTATGGACAGATTCGGACGAAACTTGGTGGACACGTTGGATGCGTGACAAGGACTAATTGTGATTCGGTTTTGGTGAAGATCTGGATACGATAATTTTTTATTTTTTTAAAGTGATTCTTCACCATTGAGAGGTGGGGCCAAAAATGATATCGAGCATGATATCTCAAAAACATGTGCACATATTATGACAAAACTTGGTGGGCAGGTTGGGTGTGACAGGAACAAGCTGATTACATTTTGGTTAAGGTCCGGATGCAGATCCGGCCTATCAGTGGGATACTAAATGCAAACTGTTCAGCCTGGTGGAGGTATGTGCTCCACTGAGTGTTGTTCCAGTCGTGTTGAGGTTTTTTTTTTTTAAGGGAGCTTGTACAGTAGAGTCCAGTTAAAAGGAACACTCAATAAGATGAATCTCAATAAGATTAGGAGCACCATATCAATAAAATAAAAAGAACTAACGAACAAAGACCTTCTGAAAATCATTTCCACTCCCAGTTTCCAGGACTTCTACCAATCAAATTTTGCTGCTGTTGTGAACGGAATACATGGATGGCATCTTAATTTGTGGAGTCGTCTCAAAGTTTCATTGGACATTTGCAGTTATAAACATCCTGCTGAGAAACCAGCACAGTATTTGTTTGTATAAAAGTTTATCTCTTAATAAAAACAAACTGACGTGTTGAGCTGTAATTATGGCAGTGCTGTTTGGTTCATTTAAAAGTTAAACTTGGAAAATGTATTGTTCACACTATTCCTCAAAATACACCATGATATATGTCATATGCTTGGTTGCATGTTTAGCCAAACTCCAGCACAGCATACAAAGGCCAACAGATATGGGACATGGGAAATAATTGTTGCAGTCAGTAGTACATGCAGGGCATACCATTAACTTTGTGTATCTAGATGGTGCTTTTAGGACGTATGCAAATTTTCACTTTATTTGTAATTTCCTTCAGCGAATATCAGAAAGTACAACGGACATCCCAGTCGATGCCCAAAGTGCACCTTGTTTTATCTTTCTAGGATCACATTTTAAAGACCAAGTTGTGATGTCTACCTTTTCTCATTTCTTTGTTTCAAGGTCTCCTCTAAGAAATGTCACTTAACTCAAAACAGCCTACCTTTACATAAGGAAAGGAAGGGCGAGGTTGAATAGTATCTGTGCTTACAGTGTATTAAAAAGGCAAGGATCGAAAGACGACAATGAAAACTCGACAACAAAAGGGTAGGAACACAAACCACGACCTAAATAGGGTTAGCCATCCAAATGATGAAATCAAATCATGTTGGTCTCACTGATAACTAAAAGTGGCTGCTTTATCATACATACAATGCTCTATAGAGCATTACATAGATCCACTAGAATTCCCTGAGCTCAGCACTCTCCTCATGTGCAATGTCACAACATGTAACTCTTACCAGAAAGCTGTCGATTGTAGTAATCTACTGCCAACACAAGACGTGCCGAGCCTTCAAAATGTGTTCCCAGACGTTGTACAATATGCACACCTGGGAAGACAAAAAACCCACTATCATAGTCAATGACAAACAATAGGCACACAAGGAAATCAGTATCAGAATCCAGCACTGGTTGGTGGACATTAAAGATCACATGGTGTACTATGCGAAGAGTAAACGGAGCTGTCGCTGGCACCCTGAACAAATTCCAAATTTCTGCCCTAACCAGCAGAGGGCACTGCATCAGTGGTACAGCCTCGCCCTCAGTGACTGATACTACCCCACAGGCTTGTGCTGCATATGAATGAAGAAGTATCAGAATAAAGTTACTCATGATGGACAAACAGTTGAAGTGAGGAGAAGGGGAGAAAGTCTTCATGAAAGGTATTTTCTTCACAAACAGAAACATTGTGAATAGAAAAAAAGAATGAATGATATAAATGATCTAAATTATAAAGGATAAGGGCATAAAGACATGACAGAAGTTACCTGATATGGAAAGTGAACTTTTGCCTTTTAGCTATGTGGCCTAAGTTCAGGATCATGAGACAGAAAAGTACTGTATTTGGATTTTCTAAAAACAACTGTAATTTATCAGTTCTACAACATTCATGCAGAACAGACGAAAAATTAGAATGAACCCTGAGAAAATGTTGACTTACTTTTAAGAAGTTTTCTCACTATTTGGGTAAAAATTAAGAGCTTAAGCTATCTGTGCAAGTATGTTTTGACCTACGTGTGGAGGGGAGAATGGCCCAGTTTGCATTGCTACGATAATGAGGAAGTGAAGTTTTACAATCATTTTCATTCTTTCTTTGTACTTCCAGACTTCCATGCCCCTGCCTTCTTGTACACTATTAAATTTGCTAAATTCTACATGTTTGTGTCGTCTACATAATGAAATTACAAATAATGAACAAGAAAAAGAGCAATCAGAGATTGCAGACCCTTGCCAGGACTTCTTTTGAGTGGTGAATTTTTATAGGTTTTAGGGTAAATCCAATATGGCTGCTAACCATGTGACTGATGATAGCATATGTGTGAACCTTTTGTTCATCATGGACAGGCGGTCATACGTGTAAAGTTTCGCCTCAATTTGTTCAGCCACTTCAGAGAAGAAGATTTTTGAAGGTTGTTTTTATTTAAACAATATGGCTGCCGAATCACATGACCAATGACGTAATGAATTTTTTTTTTCTGTGGACCATTTTATGCCTAGATGACCCTCAAAAATTTTCATACTGATCGGATGTAGCGTTCTACATATGCAATTATGATGTCATAATGAGGGCACCGATGATATCATTTTTTTTTAAATAAAACTCATTCCCCATGAGGAGTACTTGCTATCTGCCAAGTTTCAATTTCTTCCTTGGTGCAGTTTCAGAGATACCGAGGGCCAAAGTTTTTCCATTTTTCCAATATGGCTGCCACATCACGTGACCTATGACATCATAATTATCATTAAAACATTCTTCATGAGGAGTCGCACCAATGGTGAAAAATTCGTCTCAATCTGACAAGCGGTTGCGGAGTAAAACACGAAAATTCTGTGCAGACAGACAGACAGACAGAGACAAACAAACAAACAAACGGACCCATATGCAATACCCTCTCCTTTGGCGAGGGTAAATATAAATTTCATTTGGTTAACAAGAAAAATCAAGCAACAGATGCTGCCTTGCTAAACCATTTAAATATTGGTAATGACTATCGACTCATGAGGAGTAAACTGATATTTAACCTAAAACCAGAAAGAGCAGGAGAAATGTAAAGCACTTGAGCAAAAATCAATAGGTCTAGATGCAAGGATGAAGGACATTGATTACTAAAAGGAGAAGCGTCCATCCGTGTGTATCTGTATCAGTCACGTTTCATTATCCAGGGTTTCTGCTGTCGTAGAGTAATAAAAATGGCACTGTTGCAAAGCTAACTAGAACGGCACTCGCCCACCTTCGGTGGGCTAAATAATAATCAATTTACTTCGTTGGACAGCCCATAATCAATTTACTTGGAACAAAATTCGTGTCCGTATAATCATGAAGACACCCGTTTTAAAAATCCCTCTTTCCATGATTGAAGAAGATGACGCTGGAATGGTAGCTCAAGGCAGCAGTTCAAACATTAACATTTACAATTCTGCAATAGCAGGAGCCCTTTAGAGATGAGGATAACAGGGGGGTTGGGGTAGTGAGGGAGAGCACACAAAAATAATATATAGTAATTATTTTAGAAGCAAGAGAAAAATAAAGAAGTAAACAGGAGCACACAAACAACCACAGCAACGACAATAACTACGTTGTCATAAAAGATTCTATTTCACATGTTTTACTTCATTTTACATCCTCATTGACACAGATAGAAGTGCAATAAGTTTGTGAAGTACAACATGCTGTTTTTGGTTAAACCCATCAGTGAATTAATGGGTAGGCAAGCCTATTAATACCAAATTGAGCTGGAAAACATATTCCAATGTATAGAGTAAAAAACAAAAACCAATGCTGACAAATGTAACCATCAATGACCAAAGGTGATAAGTTTTTTTTTTAAGTGAAAAAAACATTATGGTGTTACGCACCAGTGAGTGTGAGTTCAGCCAGTGGAATGTCACAATCCTGGCAATCATCAATGAAACAAATGCAGAATAAGCCGCCATCCAGTTCAACTCCAGAGATCCGCCACCATTCCAGCTCCTGCTCACCTTGCCCACATCCCATCGCCTCTGCATTCTCAAAGAGCCACTGAGCAGCCTGGTTCAGCTGACCTAAAACAGGTAGTAGGGCAGCTTTCCAGATAGAAGGGCCAATGGGCATTTATAAATAAGTAAAGACTGCATGTTAGAATGAAACTTAATGTGATATACTCTTCATATTTACTCCCAAGTATGTACGATTTCTTCATCTTCCATTTCGGAGTTGTTGGCTTTAGTAAACTGAGATGGTGAGACACTGAACTCATTGGGAATGGGGAGATTTTTTTTTGGGGGGGGGGGGGGGGGAGGGAGAATTATCCAGAAATAGATCCAGAATACTTCTCCTGAGATGAAGAGAAAGAACTGACTACAAAGTATAATTATTGAATAGACAGGAGAGAGCTTAAAAATAAGCACAATGGAAGATAAACAAAAGTAGCATACCCTGGCAAGCTTCCAATGCTATTTCACAATCAGCAGCACTGAAACCCAGATCCTGCAGTTGCTCTGCGGGTGATGCTGTTATCATTCATCCGCCACCATTCCATTGACATGGACAGGTTATGAAAATGATGATGGTGGAAGCGTCGGATTGGGACATAGAATGTTGAAAGGGAATATTTGTGGAAGGGAAAATGACGATGATAGGATAATAACATGGCAGGAGATCATGTCGGCCATGAGTGGATGCAATAAGGAAATATTGAATGAAACATGAACCATTGAGGTAATGGGAAGAAACGACAAAAAAAAATGGGGTTAAAGAGTAAATGAAAATTAAATGTAAAATAAAAATACTGCAAAGCTCATGAAATAAGCAAACTTAAAATCGAATTTAGTATGATAATGAAATGCTCAAAACATATAGCCAAAATAAATGCTGTACATGAAATATAAGTAATGAAAGCAAAATAAAAGGCAATATGTAGAAATGATTGAGAAATTCTACAACAAAAGGTGCATTTCCAGCTCATCTCAGTGGAGAAAACTGCACAAGAAGTATCCAACAGTTAATCGACTATTAATGTCTGCTATCCTTGTCCATGATGGATGAGAAATCCCATCATGTACAAGGATAGTGGACGGGTGTATGGCAATTAATTTACATGCTCTCAAAATGCTCAGTCCAGGTGAATAAAGGAATGAACCAACAGTGACAGACAGCAAAAGTCAAAGGAAACTAGAGGAGCAAATAAAGCACAGACCATTGGCCAACAGCACACCTTTGGTACAAGAAAAAGTCGGTCGTGACAGTGAAAATGGTGGAGGAGCCTGAGTCTGGCTCTGACTGTCCGCACATTTTGAATCCGAGGAAGAGTGCGTGGCACCAAGCAGGTCTGACTGGTACGCCATCAGTGCAGACGTCAGCGTCAAAAACAACTTCAAATCATTATAAGAGAGGCGCATGTTCAAGTTGGAAAACTGAATCTGGAAAAAAAAAACACAAGTAAAGTGTCCTCAAAATTTCATTTTATCGATAAAATAATTTGTGCAATATTGTTCTGAGCTCGGTGCAGCATTGTATCGGATACATCATGTTTTCTTTAAAAACCTAGTGTTTGGGAAGAGCTTTTGATTTTGAAATAGCTTCACTGAGTTATTGCCTTGTGGTATAAATATTACGTTTATCTGATTGTCCATGAGATTTTGGCTGGCTAATGTCTATTTATCTTCAAAAGCATTTGGGTCTGGCAGAAATATATTTACGCAGCTGGCGGCAGGAGTGGAAATTCCCGAGGTCAATTAGGCTCTCTGGTATTGAATTTCAGAAAAGGAATGAGTGGGAGAGTAATTTAGGGGTTTCTTCCCTCCGAGAATGTTTAATTACGGAAACATTCAATCCGACTTTGAAAGGAAGATGATGATATAAACAATGAGAACGATACTCGGTGGAACGCATACCTCCATCAGGCTGAATCGTTTATGTTCTGTACCCCACTGATAGTCCCAATCTGCATCCGTACCTTAACCAAAAATCTAATCACCTTGTTCTAATCACCAAACCAACTCATCCACCAAGTTTTGTCATAACCGTCCACAACTTTTTGAGATATCATGCTAAATATCGTTTTTGGCCCGATCTCTCAATGATAAAGAATCACCAAAAAAAATTCTCGGATCCGGATACTGATCTTCACCAAAATCAAATCAATTCGTCCTCGTCACACACCCAACCTGTTCACCAAATTTTGTTCGAATCCGTCAATAACTTTTAGAGATATCCCGCTCACAGACAAAAAGACAAACAAACAGACATCCAGGGTTGAAAACATTACCTCCATCCACCATTGGCAATACTACTGCAGGCTTTGATGAGCCTAATCGTCTCCTCCTGTGTTGATGTTCCATGTGAAGGAACAAAGGTATGTTATAACCATCAAATGACCGAGAACCGATATGGTTGGCAACATGGAGTGCACCATGGCTAGGATGGTCCTATTGACCATGTTGAATAAAATTATATCACAAAAGCGGCTGAGTGTAGTTTGAGCCTTGACGATACAACCACTAAGCTTACACCTTTGCGGTGTTCAACCTGTTACCCGTGAATAGGTGCAGAGCAATAAGACTGGAACCAGATCAGTTCGACAAAAATAAAATCTACTTTATTAAACTGCAGACACAATACAGACAATTGCTGGATCTTAAAAACAAGAGTACACACTTAAATAATCAAATCAATGAGCCATGTGCTAGTTAATGTCTGCATTTGCATATCGAATTAACTTCTGATCTACTCGAGTTGTCTCTTTATTCCACAATGAACACATTATAATCATTCCATTAATATCAACAGAAATGTATAAACTTTGTGCAGAGGTTTTCTCCATACAGAGGCATGCAAATAGAATCATGCATAAATGTTGTCACAAGAGAGAACTGCGTAAACAGTCTTTTACACTTCTGCCGCACAAATAACTCAGCAGGTGTTAACACTGCTGGACCAGGGAATGAGGGGGAGGGATATAAATGAGGTTTTTGCCTCATGGTTTATCTGGGAGTCTCAAGGTTCATTTGCTGATAGAATGGGATATCTGGAACCACACAGCACAAAACATTAAGGAGTTGTGGTCTGCAAGGCATTTGGAGGCACTGCCTGTACACTCATACACACACGTGGCAAGGGTTTCTGGCAAGACCACTCTCGACCACTCCTCAAATTAGCGCAGCCTAAAAAAAAAGAGGACATGCTTGCTGGAGGCCTGAGTTTAACAGCACCAACGTTGCAAGCTGCACGTCCTCTCTGCGGCAAATTGCTCTCCATGCCATGGGCATGGTACACTTATTCCATTTTGCTCACAGGAAGTCAAACTCCTGAAAGACCTTAAAGACCATGAGGGGGGTAAGTGTCACTTATTTTCCATAAACAGGAATGGTGTAAGGTATGGGCCCTCCCATGAATGCTACTTTGCAAGTGGATGATCATATAGGTTTTACTCCTTTTCGGTTTGGATTTAAAACGTGTTTTTTTTTTGTCCCAAAGTAGGAGCTGTTAATCATGAGCAGATGGCGACTCCTGACAATGGGGAAGGGTTGGAGGAGCTGGAGGCTTAAGGCCAACAGCGGCGCAGGGAGGGGCAAGACCCGAGAACAATGGGGTCTTCGCCTGCAGCCACAACTGGATACATGAGGCTGGGAATGACAAAATTTAATTTATTTTAAAGCAGCTTTGATGGGAACTGGGACCCAGGTTGCATGGGGGTTGGAGGGTGGGTGTGGGGCATCCCTTGTCCCTCAGAGCACCGCCCAAGCAAATATGTCACAGACAGGTGGGGTCATCGGACCCTCAAGGGGGTTGAGATCTCCCGGGGACTGAAGTAGTTCCTCCTGGGCACCTGTCATGGTGCACCATGAGGATTACTATGGGGAGGTGTTGCGGATACTATGGGGAGTTTAACAGCACCAACGTTGCAAGCTGCACGTCCTCTCTGCGGCAAATTGCTCTCCATGCCATGGGCATGTTACACTTATTCCATTTTGCTCACAGGCGGATCATGCCTTGGCAAAGGAGGTGAACTGCCTGGGCATGCGGTCTAGCTTTCTCTCCCTGAGGCTCCACAACTGGCCAGCATGTGGAGACCTGCCATGCTGGACTGGTCTATGGACTCGGGTCTCAAACCGCATGGACCTGAGTTTGAGTACCACCACCAGATGACCCACTGGAGCATCTGTGGAATGTTATGAAGTAATCGGGAGAGAGGACTGGAGAGGCCCGCATAACCTTCCACAGATAGTCCGCCACAATTTAATGGCTTCAGGGCTTGAGAAGAGAGCTGTGGGTTATAATTGGTATGGGTTACAATGAGAAGATGGGCTGGAGCAGGTTTCTTCCAGTGTTGAACAACCTCCCACGTGGTAGTTGTAAAAACTAAATGTACCATTCCCCAATGTCACGACTCTCAATGCTTTGCTTTGAGGGTATGCAGGTGAGTTGGGGAATTGGTATGGGCAATGGGCAAGAGTGACCTGCATGAGAGCCAAGCACATGAACCAGATTGAAAGTGTTAAAAGTGTTTATGTGTAAAATGAAAGAATTCCATCATTCGTTTTTGATATATTTGGTGATTTTGCTTTCTTGGTTATTGGTGAATGTATGTATGAAAGCCCTGGCAGGTGAGGAACACATAATTTAGCGTGTACTGCAGGTGTAGGTAGAATGAATGGCAGCTGGGGAGGGATAATTGCATGTCAGGTTTGTGGGTGAAGCAAAGATGGGTGTCTGCAGGTGATGAGACTCTTGAGGAGACTGAGGACTGTGGCCCCTCACCTGCAACCTCTCATCAGAACCCGCCAGGAAGAGAGAGTCCGACGGTCGTCCACGGGATGGAAGCCCGCCCGCCCCCCCGGCAACAATGTAGAGGCCAAGGAGTGCCATACAGGTGACCACCTTTGGCGGGGTGTACAGGAAAGGGAGCAATTGTGGTGCTGGGGGAGGGGGAAGGGGTTTGAAATCAAGGGTGGGGTCCAAGGAAATCCTGAATTTGGGAACTTTGCTTTACACTGTGGACATGTACACACTGATGCACCCCGCCCACCACACAATCGGTCCTCCCCCTGCAGAGTTGAGGCCACACCTGCAGGTAATTGTGCTGCCATTGCATTGCTCAGAGGAACTGTGATTGTTAAGAATGTGATGTGTGTGTTTATGGAAATGCTCCACTTGATGACATGTGACTTGATATGTGTGATGAAGGGCAGGTTGCCCATGAAATTGGCTAGGTTTCTTCAAAATTGGATATTGGGTTTGGCTGACAGCTGGAGTAGGTGACATCTACTGGGGGATGTGGTCAATTTGATGGATTTGAATTGGTAAGTTAAATTGTCATTTAAGGTCAGACTCTTTGCTTTTTTTTATGGTGCCATTTTCTCTATCCACCCTTAACATCATATTGGACAAGGTGGTAGAAGGAAACTGAAGAAATGCTGTATATAAGAATTATTGCACATAAAAGATTGCATTTTGCGAGGGATAGGCAATTAAGGAATGTAGGTAAGGTTAGCTGTGGCTCACCTCCCACAGCCCTCTCAAATTTAGTGGATAAGTTAATTTTGTGTGTGAGAGCAAGCGTTAGGGCTGGAATATTAGGTTCCCCACAGAGAACTTTGGCTGGAACTTAAGGTTCTGGGAGGGGGCTGAGTTATGTGGAAATGGAGAGGGATAGTGGGATCCATATATTATATTGCGTTTAGGCTTTAGCATGAACTGTGTCATTATGTAGGTTAGATTCTCCTTGTAGCAGGATATTTATCAGAAGTAAGTCGTCTTGTAAAACATGCACTGAGGAGGCATTGAGTGTAAACTTCAAAGAAGATAGAGCAAGATTGTATTGTGATGAACCTCCTGTTTTCAGGCGAGGCCAGGCGATGACTTGGGCAGAAAGGCACATGGCAGAGCGCTTTTCACATTTAAAAGGAAACTGCACAAAATGTTAGGCCAGTGTACTGCAAGCCATGGTGGCGAAGTCAGACGGAGAGCCCAAGAGAGGGGTGGAAGACTTTTATTGAGGCCACCTCCAGGGCGGGACGGTCCGGAAGAGGGCGCCTCCCACACCTGTGGGCAGCCAATTTGAAAGGACCCGCCATGCATGAGGTGGTCAATGAGATGGTGGGTCCTAAAGTTTATGAGGGCCATAGCCTCACTTGCACATGCTAGGTGGAGCTGGACCTTCAAGATGGTATATATTGTTACGGTTGTGGAAATTCACAGAACACCAGTCAGGTTCCCCCGAGGTCAGTTATTTCGGTAAGTGTGTGTTTCAGGTTAGATTTCGTGAGCGGTGGCCCCAGGTCCGGCTCTACCAAGGAACTGGGGATTAATCCCCCTGAGTGACAAACTGGTGTCTCGGTAACTGTGGCCGCAACAATAATATTATATATATATATATATATATAATATATATATACAATATATATATAATATTGTTATAGATTTCTGCCGGTTCGGCGTGCGCACGACCTTTTCAGCCCAATCCGGCCCGCGCGTCCACCGAACGCGACAATCTAGTCGTAGCTTCCGGACAAACGCTGAAACCCAGCTACGGGTGTTTTTAATACACCATAAACCAGCCAACTATTCTGTCCACGCGCTACAGGGTCAATCGCCGAATTATCGATATACCTAACTATTCGCGCAGACAGAAATGCCGGAGTTTATACCTCGACGGGGCCTGCACGAAAACGAGCCGCTTAAGGGGCTCATTCCATATGTGAATGCCGAGCGGTTTTAATTCGCCAGATCCCGTCGGACCAGATTATTTATCGGCTTTGTAATCAGTCAGCTAATTTCCCGAACGCATCATGGCAGTCAATGGAGAAAGTGACGCAACGAGCGGGTTGACATTCAAACAATTATGTGTTTATTTTCACCCAGCACGTAAGCAGTCAATGGGGGAATAGCGGACAAGACACGAGTAAAAGCCTACAGCCGATGTCTATTATGCAATGTACATACAGACACTTAACAACAATTCTACTTAAGGACAAGGCGCCACAGACTTTCATGCAAAACCCAAGAAAGAAAGAACGGGCTCGTGAGCCTTTAATGTACTCAGGGCTGGGATGACGGAACAGGCCCTGAGAGACCCGCCGGCTACCTGGCCACCCTCGTGGTGACTCGATGGGTCCTTTTTATCGGCGACCCCTGGTGTCTCCGTTTGTCCCGGTGCGTCGTGAACGCGCCAGTCGCTTGGGCGGCTTGATGAGCAGCTTGTCCGGTTCTCCTCAGTCGTCCGGCCTTCACTGCGGCCTGGCCTAGCCGACAACGCGCTGGAGGAGCGAACGGGTCTCGACCCCGGCTTCCTGCTGCGTCCTTCCAGTAAGCGAACTCCACTGCTCTCGCCAGCTCCCACAGGCTCTCCAACCCTTCCACTCCGAACTCAACGGCTCAACTCCTGCCGGTGGCTCGGCGTCTCTCCAACGGCTCTCAACTAACCGCTCTCCAACCCAGCCAACAACACCTTGTCGGCGAGCGAACGCGGCCCTTTAAGCCCCAAGAGGAGGGGCCGCGGTGGGCTTTGCCACCCGAAATCAGCGCCCTCCCCCTTTTCACCTTTGAACCTTCACCCAGGCTGGATCCGCCCCTCTCACTTCTGATTGGCCAGCTCCTTCAGAGGGTAAGGCCTTTCTGATCCGTTTTGCAAGTCATGCTTGCACGCGGACGTGGTTGAAATCACTGCTTCACGCGGACGTGGTTGAAATCATCGGTTTCACGCGGATGTGGTTGAAATCGCTCTGCCGCTCCAACGAGGATATGGCTGGATTGTGTCGCGATGGGATGCTGTTTGTTGGTGAGAAGATGGCGGTGTTGTGGAGAGATGGTGAGAGATGTTGGCTGGTGGTGGAGAAGATGGTGAGGAGATGTTCGTTTAAAACAAAAGACAGAAAAGAATAACGGCTAACTCAAAGATTCACAGCCCGGCACACGAACGAGACCCATTAACTTCGGTGG
>CM068952.1:51893439-51946994 GCA_035128595.1 Eptatretus atami
AATCTTATCTGTATACAAAGTTTGCATGTCTCATCGTCCCTATTGTGTGCTGATGGACCACTTGAATTTGTTTCATCATTCGAGGGGGTCTTGTAGCCACAGCTGTCATTCCGTGTTAACGGAGACCATCTCTTGCGACAATATACACACACCGAAATACAAATATAATAAATCCAGAGTTTATATTCCTCTCGTTTACTTTGATTTCCTCATTTATCTTCAATGTTCCGCTTTCTTGCAACTGGGTAGGAAAAAGCTGGTTTTTGGACTCTCATGACAATATGAATGAGCTTTGCATAGCTCATGGAAAAATGGGGGATTAATATAAAAGTAGGGGGAAAGATCTTGCACATATTTAGCTGATTATGAATAATATATTATCATTTAATGCAACTCTGACTCCTGAGTATCTCTACCTGGTCACTCACTCCTCCGGTATGACAGACCTGAACTTCGTATTGGTGGAGGGGTTGCTCTCTTCATCTCTATTCCTCACTCTTCATGCACTGCCTTCACCCCCTCACACCCCCAGGAATTCCTCTGGCTACGGCTTCCCCTCTACTCCCACCGCATGTTGATGTGTGTGTGTTGTACCATCCACCAAACAGTGATGACCATTTACACCTCACACGCCAAAAACATGGATCAACTTCTATCCTCTCATCCTAACCCTGTCTTCCTCATATGTTGTGACTTCAAGAGCCATCACGCCAGTTGGCTGGGTGTGGGTACATCCCTCACCTGCCATGGCTCTTCAGCAAAAGACTTCTGTGACTTATTGGGACTGACACAATCTGTCAACTTCCAGACCAGGATCTCAACAAACGGTACTCCATCTCTTCTGGATCTGATTTTGACCAATTTCCCATTAAACGTCTGCTGTTCTTCCTCTGCTCCAATCGGTTCATCTGACCACATGCTTGTCAAAGTAAGCATCTCTCTGGCTGTTATTAGAGAACCACCTCAGTGCTGTCAAGTCTGTCATTTCACTCAGGCTGACTGGCAAGGTCTTCAAGCAGCCATCAAACTTCTAGACTGGTCTTGCATCTATACTTTTTCCAACATCATCTTGTCCTGGTAATTGTTTCAAAGAAACTTGCTCTCTCTCATGCACAGATTTATCCCAACTCGTCTTCAGTTGCCCTACCCTTCCTCCCACCCATGGTACACTGAAGCTTGTTGCACGGTAGTTGTCCTGAAACAACTTGCCTTCGCCTCATGGAAGGCCAATCCAACTGAAGGCAATCTGAGTTCCTTCCATAACACTCGGAACAAGTGTGTGTCTACCCTGAGGAGAGCCAGGAAACAACATCTTTCAAATCTCAAGTCTGAACTCTCAAACCTGTGTCCCTCCTCCAAATCCTGGTGGCATCTTGTTAAGCCTGTTTCTGGTGTATGTTCCCCTTCCATCCCCTCCCTTACCTCAAATGGCCGCACAGCTGACACTGCACATGAAAAGGCTAAATGCCTAAACTCTGCGTTTGCTTCGAAATCTTGTGTCCCAAAACCATCACTTTCTTTACCATCTGACCATCACACCCAGCTGTTCCTGGACTCTGTGTCCTTTTCTCCTGACAAGGTGGAGAGCTTGGTGTCAAACCTCGACTATGATTCTGCAACCGGTCCAGACGGCATCAGCCCACGTGTTCCAAAAAAACTCCTCTGTGGCTCTTGCTCACCGTCTCTCTGTTATATTCACGCTTTCATTTGCTCAAGGTCATCTGCCTCCTGCTTGGAAATCAGCAAAGATTACCGCTCTGCATGAAAAAGGTGCAAAAACAGATCCTTGCATCTGCAGACCAATCAGCCTTCCCCCCATCATCAGCAAGGTAATGGAATCCATCATCGCTTCTGACATGAAGTCCTTCCTCTTTGACAATGGCCTGATTTCCGATCATCAATTTGGATTCAGATCAGGTCACTCTCCCCTGGACTTGCTGCTCCTGCTTTCCCAACAATGGATGGTGGTCCTCAATGCCAGATATGAGATCAGTCATCCCCCTCGACAGATCACGTGCTTTCGATATGGTCTGGCACCCCGCCCTGCTCACCAAACTCTCTTCCTATGTAATCCAAGGCAATCTCACTCTTGGCTCGCAGACTTCCTCTCCTGTCGCAGTCAACGTGTGCCTTAATGGAATTCTTCTCATCGCCTCTTCCTTCCAGGCCAGTGGCTGGTGTGGGTTCCTCAAGCAGTGTTCTGGGCCAGTGCTTTTCTCGTTTTTATCAAGATCACTCCAATTCTCTCTGGAAAATCCTCTTTATCTCTTTGCTGATGACTGCACCCTCTGCTGTACTACTGTCATTCCTCAGATCGGCAAGCAGCAGCCTCTTCACTCTTCTGCAGATTTGGATAAAATCACAAGCTGGTCCAACACCTGAACATGTCTTTCAATCCTGACAAATCTCACACTCTCACTGTGTCTCTCCGAAAGGACTGTCTGGAACACCCCCCCCCCTCCTCCCCCCCCATCTACTTTCTCAACAATCCTTGAATAAGTCCTTCATTCAAACTTTTGGGCTCACTATCTGCCATGATCTTTCCTGGAAAAGCCACACTCCAAGCTGGCCTTCCCGGCCAGTCACGATTGGGCATCCTCCTCTTGCAAAGTCCTCTCCTTGGCACACCTGAGTTCCTGACCACATCAAAGCTTTGTCCCAGCCTGATGGAGTACTGCTCTCTCCCCTTTGGGCTGGTCCTCCGCCCTCTCACCTTTGTCGTTTCACGCTGTGGAAATCAAGGCATTTAGGATCATTTGTATCTCCTGCGATTAAGCTGAGTCTTTGGGTGTCTCACTCTCTCACTGCAGGCAGGTCTGTGGTCTGTCTTCTACCGTCTCTCTCTTTGGCCTCCACCCCCCCCCCCCCCCTGCTCTGTCTGCTCTCTGTCCTGCCCATATTTCCGCAGGGTGCTCAAAGTCCGCCAGCAAACCCCCTTCTGGTAAAACTACTAAAATCACGAATCACTGCTCACCTTCACTCTTTCTTTCCTCCTTTTTCCCCACCCCTGGAACAAACTCCCACACTCTCCTCAATCCCACTCTTTCCTCCAGGACTTCAAAATAGCTGTTTACCACCATCTCTTATCTTCCCCCATCCAAAACCATGATCTTTTATACCCCATTAACCACCCAAACCCACCTTCCTCATATTCCCTGCTTCCCGTCCTGAAATTCCCTGTAGTGTACATCTTGTTTACCCCGTGTACCCCGCCCCAACCCTCTCACTTCCACAGATCTCCTCAGGTGTCTATTCCCTTCTGTTTTGTACTTCTCACTCCCGTCCCTCTTGTCTCCTGCTCCCGTTGTTATACATTATGTGTGTTAGCCCTTATTTGAGCTTTGACATTGTACATTAAAAAATAAAAATAAAACCTGTAAAAATCTAATCTTTCTTGAAAATAGTAATCTCTTAAAACAAACATATCATTTAAACAAACAAAAAAAAGGTTGGGCTAAAAGTCAATTTCAGAGACTAATGATGTAAACATGGAAAGCATACTCACTTCCAACATGGGTGGTGTTCGATTTTCAGGAAAAGCATCGAGGAGGCCATGAGAGGAAGCATGTGCTGGACAAGAATTCAGCTCTATGAACAAATTAGTGGGATCCAAGATGGACAGAGCGGAACTCTGCTCGTTATCCAGACGGCATGAGAACAGCTGTAAAAATAAACAAGTTGACAAAATCATGGCACTCCTTCGATCCAAATACCATCCAGAATTTATAATTATAGTACCGTTTGTGACTGACGATAAAATACCTACTTCATATATTTGGGTAAAATGACAGCTGTCCATAAACTCACAAGAACAAAAATGTTGTAAAATGAAGATGATGACGATGACAATGATGACGACAATGATGAATATTAAATAGGAACATTGGTTTCTGCTTTCAAATCAAAATTAAAAAGAACCCGGAAGCGAACACAATGAATTGGCAATAATACAAAAATAACATGACGGGGTGTTTTTTTGTTTTATTTTATAATACAATGTCGAGGCTCGTATGAGGGCCAACACACAGAATGTACAACAAGAGGAGCAGGAGATAAGAGGGGTAGGAGAGGGAAGGGCAAAGCAGTGGGGAACAGAGACATTAGTAGATTTGTGGAAGGGAGATGGATGGGGTGGGGTACACAGGGTAAACAAGATGGACATTACAGGGACTTTCAGGTCCTTACACAACAGTGACTTTCAGGAAGGAAAGCATGGAATTCGAAGGTGTATTTGGATTGGATTAACGGGGGTGGAAATGCTGTACTCGAGTCACTGCAGTCAGTTCTGTGCTTGCTTGAAACACAGGCATCATCCCAACTGACTGGAAGAAGGACCTTGTTGTCCCTCTCTGGAAAGGGAAGGGTGATCGCCAGGACTGCAAAAACTACCGAGGGGTGACGCTGCTCTTAGTGCCGGGCAAGGTCTATGCTCGGATAATTATTGATGGAGTTTGCCACCATCTGTTTGAGCACAAGCATCCAGATCAGTCAGGCTTTACACGAAAGAGGTCAACGAATGACCGTATCCTTGATCTTCGGGTCCTCACCGAATGCAGATGAGAGTTTCACAGGGGCTGCTTGCAGCCTATGTTGATCTCCATCAAGCGTTCGATTCAGTGAATCGGGATGCCCTTTGGAGGATTCTTGGTCTTTGTGGGGTGCCACCAAAACTGAACAATCTGAAGGCTGAACTATACAATGGTACTGAGAGTGCTGTGAGATGTGGTGATACCATCTCAGACATATTTCCAGTTGCTACTGGACTTCGACAGGGGGGTGAACTGGCCCCCACACATTTCAGCGCTTGTATGGACTGGATTCTGGGGAGGATGTCGGAGAGATCAAGCTGCGGTGCATCCTTTGGGAATGTCGGGATCTCTGATCTTGCTTTCGCAGATGATGCAGTCATCTTTGCGGAGACTAGATAACCTTTAGGGGGCCCTCCAGGTGCTAAATGAGGAGTCGGAGCCGCTGGGATTACGGGATTCCTGGATCAAAACTAAGATCCAGGCTTTCAATGACATCTTGGATGCTGCTATCTTGTCTGTACCTGTTTATGGTGAGGATGTTGAGGTCACGGAGAGATTCACTTACCTTCACAGTGATATTCATGTCTCTGCTGGCTGTGAGCCAGAGGTCAACAGATGTCCGAGGGAGTCATGGATTCACTGGATGATGGAGTGTGGCGCTGCCGGATCCTGTGCCGGAGGACGAAAGTCCGAGTCTTCAGGTCTCTGGTGCTTCCACAGTCTTTCTCTACGGATGTGAGACTTGGACTCTAACCAGGGATCTGAGATGGCGGGTTAATTCCTTTGGTACCAGGTCTCTTCAGAGAATCCTTGGCTATCGCTGGTAGACTTAGTGTCCACAAGCGGTTGCTGAGAGAGACTCAAATGAGATTTGTTACCTGCATAGTCCATGAGTGTCAGCTGCGGCTGTATGGACGTGTGGCTCGTTTTCTCACGCTGATCCTGCTCACCAGATTCTGTCAGCGAGGGAGCTCATGATTGGAGGAGGCCAATGGGCCGACCAAGTGCCTTGTGGTTGCAGAGAGGTTGATCAGCATCTCAAGGAGATGGGGGTGGCAGGCATCTGCTGGGGGATGGCAGACAGATTCCCTGAGTACGGCAGAAAGTGGACGCAGGGACGTGTTGCTCCACTGCAGCTCCATACCTGACATACTGACCAAAGGGGGTAGAAAAGATCATGGTTTTGGATGGGGAAAACATGAGATGGGGGTGAACAGCTGTTTTAAAGACCTGGAGGAAAGAGGGGGATTGAAGCGAGTGTGGGAGTTTGTTCCAGAGGCAGAAAAAAAAGAGGAAAAAAAAGAGTGAAGGTGAGTGGTGATTCTTGAATTTGGCAGTTTCGCGAGATGGGGTTGTTGGCAGACTGATCACCCTTGCAGAAATATTCAGGAACAAAGCACAGACAGAGCAGGGGGTGAAGACAAGAAAGGAGTCGGTAGAAGACAAAAGACACTGACCTGTCTGGGGTGAGAGAGTGAGGAGACCAAAGACTCAGCTTCATCACGGGAGAAACAAATGATCCTAAAAGCCTTGGTTTTCACAGAATGAAGCCAAGCTGGTGTGAGGCAGGAGCGCCAGCCCATAGGGTAGAGCAGTACTGTACTCCATCAAGCTGCAGATGAAAGCTTTGTATGTGATTAAGAGCTAAGGTGTGACAAGGAAGGATTTTCAAACGGAAGATGCCCAGTTGGCGACTGAAGCTTTTGGTCTCACAATCTGCCATGATCTTTCTGGGAACGTTTACAAGCTGGCCTCCGAGGCAGAGAAGAACTCTTCAAGACGAGAGAGGAGATTGTGGGGGGGGGGGAGGAAGGGGGGATTGTTTTAGACAGTGAACACTTGCTGAAAACAAAAATGAAACAAGTAGTGGTACATTCAAAGTACACCGCCCCATGCGGTTCTGGAAACCAATCCCTCCAACACAATTGCAGTCAACATGCAGTGGCCCCAGACAGTTATTTCATTAATGTAGTTCAGAATAGTCCCTTCCTTCTTGTCTGGTGGGTCGAATGGGACAAAAGGTTCAATAGTGCATTGTGTAAATCTCATAGTTAGGTCTGATTAAACCTGAACTTCATTCCCACTCTGCTTTTTCTCTATTCTGAGGTAAATCATGCAAGGGGTCCTTGCAAAGCCAGCAGGCATTCCTCTCAGAAACCCATCTGTAAAAACCACAGCCGCCCTTCGCATAAGAATGCGTCCTCACAGAAGACAGGGGCAGCAGTAGAAGCTCACAATAACACCAGCGCTGCACGGAGCACGTGCAGCGCAACGATACCCCCACCCACTGTTCAGGTGACAAGAAGAGTAACAACACAATTACGTCCTGCAGGAATGCCATGCCGAGACCGAAAAGATAACAACCTCACAGCGCGCTGCAGCAATGCCGTGCGGAGGAAATAGACGGAGCGGCAACACAAGTGCTAACAATTAACGTGTGCGTGTGGCGCACTCTTCTTCATTTCAATATCTCAGTTTATAATTATATCTGTCTCTTTTCAATCCGAATCTCCATCTAATAATTATATCCAATCCTTTCCCTCAATTCCTGACACAGATCAGGATTGATCTGTGTGCACGTGTCGTGCACGTGCCACACACACCACTTTGATAAATGGCCAAGTGCTTAATGGCGGCGGACCCACTTGCAGTCCGGGATAATTTATTATGCACACACGGAGCAGGGCACGAGTGGCACACATCGTGTTCAGGTCTGTGCACGTGTTCCAGCATTTACCGTCGGTTTCGCTGACACGTGGCGCGGATGTTACCGCGGACGGCGAACGTCCTTCTCCCTCACCCGGTGAGGTGCAGCCAGGCGAGGCAGCTGTATGGCTCAGACCGCATGGCTTACAGACAGGCAGTGCATTGACCGGCGCTGACCGCCGGTCGTGGCGGGCCTGGGAGTTCGGTGCAGGCATTCGTGTCACGGTGCTCGGAGCGAGACGATTCGCAGCTTGGAACCATCTGGCCGGAAGTAAAGTGAAGCCGCTTCGGTCATGGCGGCCGGCATGTGCTGGCTAGGGACCAATTAGAGCGCCCGATTCGGATGACGACACATCATCGGGTGTCACCCCGCCCGCACCACGGGATCTATAAAAGGACGAGTCGCGGGTGAAGAGTGTCGTTCCTCGCCTGCTTATTCCAGTCGGCTCGTCCTGCTCGTCTTGGTATTTGGAATTGACAACCCACCATTCGCCTTCTGGACTCATCATCGCCGCTTGCCGCTGACTCCATCCATCGCCATTGTCCGGACTCCGCCTTCTGACTCGCCAAAGTCCTTCTTCAAGCTTGTCGGGCCACGCCATTCTCTGGATCGACACGTCAGCTGTCAGGGAGGTATGCCCAGCGGAGCATCCCCCAAAACGTATTGATGAGCGGTCGGGCAATCGTGCAAGGTATTGAGAGACCTTAGACTCATCTCCTCTCCTCTTTTTCTCTTCATTAACTCCTCTTATCGTGTGTGTGTGTGTGTGTGTGTGTGTGTGTGTGTGTGTGTGTGTGTGTGTGTGTGTGTGTGTGTGTGTGTGTGTGTGTTTGGTGTTTGTGGTGGTGTTGGCTGTCCTGCTTAAGTAAAATTGTACAAGAACTATATTGGGATAACTCTGCTCTGTGTTGCTTTTGTAAGTTGCTTGTATTATTGCACTTTCACATTTCTTCCTTTTCCTGCTTACAGACAAAAAATAATTTCTTCAGTGTGCCACATATTTTCCTCG
Source organism: Eptatretus atami (assembly GCA_035128595.1). NCBI lineage: Eukaryota > Metazoa > Chordata > Myxini > Myxiniformes > Myxinidae > Eptatretus > Eptatretus atami. The sequence goes on from CM068952.1 coordinate 51,901,685, forward strand.
CCTACCTGTTAATAAATCCTTTGAGAAATGTTCCCAGCTCGTTTTTGTCTTTTCTTTCATTGATCCAGCATGGTCCATATCCTACTCGCCGGGACTTTATTCCCAACGATCCGTTTCTTTTAGTCGGTATTGGCAGTGTCGCTCGGCTGCATCTGATCCGGTAAAGTGATCCGGTTCAGACAAGGGTACCGAGAGCATGTCCCAAGGTAATTAGGTCACGTGATTAATTAGATAACCCGGTTAACCCATAGACAGAGGACCCTTGTCACGTGGTTGAGTTATTGCTGTTCACGGTCGGTTAGCGACCCGCCGCGTCATAATTATCCGTTGCGACGACTGCAATTCCGGGGAGTCTGGTGGAACCTGAGATAGCTTCTCCCCTCTGGTGGTCTTCTCACGACCCCGGCCCGCAACAATTTCCACCACATGACATTGCAGGGCACCTTCCACCGGCGTTGCGCGCGTCAGCACATGGAGAAGGAATTGGGAGGAGCAGTGTACAATGATATTGATAATTGCGAGTTAAAAGTAAATAATATTCGCAAAATAATTAATTTCTTCAATTGGCGTAAAACCATCCTAAACCACCACACTTTAATTTGAAAGTGTAACTTTTTGAAAATAAGTAATATCTAAAATTATCAATCAAATCGATTAATTGATAATCAATAAATCAACTGGAAGGACTCGGTAGAGCGCATACATCGCCGCAATGCCTGACCATGAGAACATATCGGGCCAATACTTTTTGAAATATCTATCTATATATCGTTTTTGGCACATTCTCCAATGGTGAAGAATCAAAAAATTAAATAATTCTCGTCTCCTGAGCAGATTCGGATCTTTACCAAAATCGAATCATTTCCTTGTCATACGCCCAACTGTCCCAAATTTCATCCGAATCCGTCCAACTTTTTGAGATATTGTCGATATAAGTTAGCCCGATCTCTCAAGGGGAAGAATCACTTAAAAATTATTGGATCCAGATCCGGATCTTCACCAAATTGAATCAATTCTCTTTGTCACACACCAACGTGTCCACCAGTTTCGCCCGAATCTGTCCACAATTTTGAGATGACATGCTTATATATATTTTTGGCCAATCTCTCATAGTGAAGATCACTGAAAAAATTCTCGTAGTCGGATCCGGATCGTTATTCTCACAAATACTAATCATTTTTGTCTCGTCACACACCAACCTGCCTAAAATTTCATCCGAATCGTCCAAACTTTTGAGATATCCGCACAAACAAACAAATGGAAAATCATATAATAGAATGACAACTTGGCAAAACAGCAAAAGTAAAATGGTACTCGGTGAATACTCGTCAGGTATGAGCGCATACCTCTGTCAGGTGGAACAGTTCACGTTTTGTATCCACTGATGGCTGGATCCGAACCAAAATTCAATCACTTGGTCTTGTCATCTATTCAACTCATCCACCTTGTTTTGTCATAACTCGTCCAAAACTGTTTGAGATATAGTGATATACAGTGCTCCTACCTATCACGGTTAATGCGTTCCAGACCCCCGCGATGGTGAAAATCCGCAAAGTAGAAACCAATATTATTATAATTATACACATTTTAAACAACAAACGTATTTTAAACATTTAACAAGCATCCACACACTCTTATTAACCTTCCCACACACATTTATCATTATTTTTTTAAAAAATGAAAAATTTTCATCAAAATGCGACTTCATGGGGCTGCAAGCCTAAGACCAAAATAATTTTTAAAATACATAGTATATAAATATACAAAAAGTATTATGGTATGACCTATGAAGATATGACGTGATGAGAAGCTGTGCAGTACTGATGACGATGAAGATGACGATGATGAGATGAATGTAGTACTGCACAGCCAAGAAGAGCATTAAATCTCTTCTACTGGAGGTCTTCATCAGGCCCTCCTCATTGAAAACCGCGCTGTAGTGAAGCCGCGAAAAGTGTACGCGCGATATAGCGAGGGAGCACTGTATTTAGTTTTTGGCCGATCTATCAATATTAGAATTAGGCCTGTGTTTGCCTTTTGACCTTAAAAATTAATTCGGAGTTGAATTCAGTGACCTGACATGAAAATGCTTTTCAAATTTAAGTCATCCCCATCCATTGGACGATACTCCGTGCAGAGCGTTGGTGCTGCCGAAGTAGTTCTTTGGCCATTGGGCACAATCGTATTATTCCGACACAAGATACCAGCAAGCTGGCACCCATTTTGCGACCTCGGAAGGATGACAGCCAGAGTCAACCCACCTGGTATTATTCAACAGCCGAGTGGATTGAACTCAGGATCATCGGATCCCAAGCCCATCAAATTAAGCCAAAAAAGCATAATTCAGTCAAGGAAAATAGAGAAATAGGAATTTGGCCCAAATGGCCGTTTGGCCTATTTTGACGTTTGGCTAGGTTTACCTCAAAATAATGTGGTTGAATTCAGTGACCCGATATGCAAATGCTCTTCAAATTATAAGCCATCAATGAAATTGAGCATTTTTAGAAATGTGGCATATTTTGACCTTTTGATCGATGTTCACTCAAAATTATATGTGTGTTGACCTCAGAAAACTCATATAATGGTCTTCAGATTTCAAGGATACGGATGAAAATTGAGGATTTTAGAAAATTTGGCCCAATTTGGCCTTTTCGCCACTTGGATCTCAAAATTAAATAAAAGGTGGTTGAATTAGCGACCTGATATGCAAATGGTCCAAATTTAAGTGAATCGGATGGATGAAAATTGACAATTTTAGAAACAATTTAAAAATTTGGCCTATTTAGGATGACTTATGGCCTAGAAATCAGTTTTGACCGAAGATAACTCAAAATTAATTGGTGGTTGAATTAATTGACCTGAAATGCAAATCTTGTTCAAATTTCAAGTCAATCGGATGAAATTTGAGTATTTTTGAAAATTTGGCTCAAATTGGCTATTGGCTATGCAGATTTGGTCTTGCAGAATTTTTTACTGAAATTTTTCATGCAGGATATCGCGGTCGTGACATTAATCTCTGAAAAATTTAGATGATCGGTTGAGCGGTTTGGGCTGGAGGTGAGCGGAAGACAAACACACAAACAAACACACAACAAACAAATGAAATATCACTCAAAGGTGGTTGAATTCAGTGACTCATCTGCAAATCCTCTTTAAATTCAAGTGAATGGATGAAAATTGACAATTTTAGAATTTCGGCTATGTTGACCTTTTGGCTGATGTGCACTCCAAAATAATTGGTGGGTTGAATTCAGAGACCTGAAATATAAATCCTCTTCAAATTTCAAGTCATTCAGATAAAAATTTAGATTTAGAATACCACCTAATAGTTTGTTGACCTCAGACTATGGTGACTCAAAAACAATTGGCTGGTTGAATTCAAGTGACCTGAAATATAAATCCTCTTCAAATTTCAAGTCAATCGGATTAAATTGAGGATTTTAGAAATCTGACAAATTTGTTGACCTTTGGCCTATGTTGACTTTTGACCTCAAAAACAATGAGCTTCTTCATGACCAACTCCATCATGTGGCGAAGTTTCGTGAAGATCGGTTTAAAATTGTGACCTGTAGGCGACAAACAAACAGACAGACAAACAGACAAACTGACAGAATAACAAAATCGACTGACCAATATACTTTAAAAAATCAAAGATTTTTCAAGTACCAAACAGACAGAAAGGGGGTGAAAACAACCTCCTTCACCTTCAGTGGCAGAGGTAAAATTACCCTTTTCGCCAAATCACTTGGTCACTGTCGTGTCCAAGTATCAGCTTCCAAGTCAAAAGGTGCCTGTAGTGCGAGAGATAATAAATTGTGCAAATTATGACTAAAGCATGAAATTTTTACCAGTGTTAGTACATACTAATAGAGCTTCATTTTCAGATCGGGAGTAAGTCAGATTTGACCTCTGAGGATAGTGAGAGGTCAATGACTCAATTACATTGAATTGTCATTTTTTTTCACGATTCTGGTGCAGTTTGTCTGTTTTGGAAATCATTAAAAAGGTATGTTGCCATGTGTTGTGTCCCTTTATCTTCTGGAGAGCCTTTATACATAATCACAGGATGCAACCATGACTGAACAAGTGCTTTAAATGAGGTCAGTGACTCAGAAACAAATTTATTGAAATAACACATTTAGGTTATTGTGGTGTCCAGAACGATTGCATGAAATCGTGTTGTAAGATCATCTGTGCAACCTTAATTTTCAGTGCACTGAACATAGTCTATAAGCTTAAAGTACAGTGAGGTCAGTTACCTCAGACACATGTATAGTCATACGGGTACATGTAATACACACACATTATCCATATAGACGCATAAATATAAAGGTGTCTCATTGCACCTAACAGTCTCCGAACAAGCACATAATGCAGTGCACTTGAGTGAGCCTTGGTGCACTTGCAACGGCCGGTACATCCTTCTCGCAGCCATAGTGGATCAGTTCGTGGCAATATTTTGATGCCTCTGGCAGTGTCGTCAAAGAGGCTGCCACCAGAGGCTCCTTTGTCCAGCCCAGTCAATTGGGATTGGTAACTCTGGATTCAGGCCAGAGTTTGGTTCCAGCAGTTGCCCTGGAGAGATGCACGCTTGATGTGCTGCTGGAGTGCTGCTGCGTTGGGGAATGTTTTCTAGAACCTAGACTTGTGTGCGAAGAGCTGTTTCCTAGCATCGTTCACTTCCATGGTGTCACTGGTGCGGTCATACATCAGCACAACGAAGCGCTCAGCAGTGACATGATCTCACTGACATCATTGGCATGCGTAGGAGTTCTTCAAAGGCATCAGTCACCTGTGGGAACACTTTCCAAATCTCCAAGGCAGTCTTCTTCCTCTGCTAGCGAAAGAAGACACAGTGTCGCACCCTGTGAGGGCATGGAAGATGGGGAGAGTAGCACATTGTCTTGGGTTCACGGCGGCAGCCAGTTGGTGAACAGCTATGTACGGAAGCTGGATCAGTACCAAGAGCTATCCACAGCTCGTCAGGATTGATGTTGCTGAATGAAGCCACAGCCAGTACCAAACATCAGTATCCACGTGCGTATGGACACTTCCTGATCCTTTCTGCACAGCATCTGCCACATGTAGAAGCAGGCGAGTGTCCGCTCGGTGAACATGGGGCGAGGCTGGTCAAGTCGGACTCGGCAGGAGAGCACAGGACTCAGTTCCACATGTTGCATACATTTCCTTGCATCTGCTATTGGAAGATGAATGGCCTTCGTGAAGGAAACAAAGAGCTAGTCTTGTTTTGATCCACACGAAGGAAGTCCTTCCAGTTCTTAGGCATGACGGTAGAGGGAGCCACTCTCTTCCTGACGCCCTTGCCCTCTTCTGTCTGGTCGTGCCTTTCAGGCTGTCAGGTAGATATACATCCCAGATGAGGTCGAGTCTGTTGACCTTTTCGAGTTGAGTGGAGATGTAAGGTCGAAGACTGTGTTCACATACTCTTCAAAGGTCTTTGCCGTTACAGGATTGAGCATTTGAACAATAGCTGCTCCGTCAAGGATTGTGGCATCAACCCCAAGTGCGCTTGTGGTTTCGGGTTGGTCGTTTCAGGCAGTGTAGTAGATCTGCTTTGACTCCAAGGCGCAGTTTTCCTCCTGTTGATAATGCTGGTGGGGCTGCCTGGTTCTCGTGGCAGAAGAACTGGTCAGATCCCCATCACGTGATTGGCAGGCAATATACAGCCTCGAGAAGAGATTACAGTCACTCTTCACTGCGGCGAGTTGATTGCTGCTTTGACTGCGTCTTGGTCTTGGCGACTGAAGAGTGGAACTTGTTCTTGGGCAGTGTTTCTGTAACTGGCTTCGTGCATAGTTCCAGTCTTTGTTGAACAAACTTGTGTACTGCTCCTCACCAAGGACTCAATCTTCCTCACAGTTTCTGCCACTGGGGTGTCCATGATGTCTCTCGTGTCAAGGAGCAGTAGGTCAAATCTAGACATCTGTAAATAATCACAACACTGTGTGGAATATGTAGAACTTCTATTGGAACACAAATGCATGGTTTGTACATCATAAACATGTTTACATTAACCAATGACGACAAACATCAATATTTTGATATTTTTAGGTCATTGACTCTCACTGTCCTCAGAGGTCAAAGCTAGACCACTGTAAATAATTACCAACGCTGTGTGGAATATGTAGACACTTTATTGGAACACAATGCATGTTTGTACATCATAACATGTTTACCATTAACCAATGACGCAAACATAATATTTTGATACTTTGAGGTCATTGACTCTCACGGTCTCAGAGGTCAAATTGCCTTACTCCCGATCTGAAATGAAGCTTATGGATGTACTAACACTGGTAGAAATTCATGCTTTAGTCATAATTTGCACAATTCTTATGATATGAGAGATTATCAGCTGTATACTGAGATATTTCCCAGATGAGAAATAACATAAATGTTAATTAATATTTGATTAATCAAAACATTAATATATATTGTTGCGAATTCGCGCGTCGGCGTGCGATCGGCCACGTGACTCGAATCGCGGCGCTTCGCCCACGGACGGACAATTCAGTCGTGACCTCCGGCTACGCCGGATCCAGTCACGGTGTCTTCGGCTCACCAAACCCAGTCCGCATTCTACCGCGCGGAATAGGGTGAATCGCCGAAAGTCGATAATAAGTACCGCACGGGTAACCTACCGAGGGTTGTACCTCGGCCACAGGCGACTTCGGAACGATCGCTTAGCGGCTCGTTCCGGGCTAACGGGATAACCGAGCGGTTTATCGGCTTGACGGTTCAGATTAATTATGGGCGTCCCGGCCCACTCAAACCCTTTACGTGAAACAAGATGGAGACCCAACGAAGGAAGGACGCAGCGACACGGGGAAGAATTCAACAGAAGCACATTTTATTTACAACAGACAACGAATAGACACATAAAGCAAACAGTCAGAATAAGCAATTGCACATTATATCAAATAAAAGACAAACCCACAATGCAGAGCTACAACCGAATACGCGACACACGGACCACTTACACAATTCTACTTCGCGAGACACGGCGCACACACACGTTCACACAAACCAAAGAAATGGAAGTCGACTTCCCTGAGGTGGTTGAGTCCTCGGAGAACGTCACTCGCCGTTGGTGTGCGAGCGCTCTCCGGCGTCGAAACCCGGAAGCGAGCAGAGAGACCAAAGAACAAAAACCTCATTCGCCTCCGCTTCTTATACGCGCGCGCACGCCCGTTCTCGGCTCCACCTTCCTTCGAGGCGCTTCGAGAAGGGGGGCGTTTCTGTCGTTCCCTCCACCTGCGGCTTGTGGGGGACGAGGCGAATTCATTCTGGCGCCGGGCCAAGGAAAGAAAAACAGCGGGAAAACGCGCGTCCTCGCTTTGGGGATTTCTTTCTTCTCGCGTTCGACGGTTTGCAAGCGCAAATCGTCGTACGTAGACCGCTGAGGATGGCGTTCGTTGCTGTGGGTAGCGTGGTTGAGATGGTGGCGTGGTTGTGAGGGTGGGGTGTGGCGTTGTTGGAGTGGTGGCTTGGTTGGCGTTGTTGCGTTGAAGTGTGGTTGGCGTTGTGGTTCGAAATAAAGCAGAAAGAAAAACGCCTAACTCAAAGTATCGCAGCCCGAATGAATCACATTAATTCCCTCTATACAACGGGTTTGGAGCTAACTACACATGTACTTCAGAAATACCTCACCTATGGGACCTGGATGTGTTTGCGAATTCCACAGCCGTAACACTATTATACACTGTTTTTGCCAAGGCACTTGTTCTATTGTGCCCAATTTAAGCTTCCTAGTTCAAAGGATGGCCGAGATATCACCCGGACAAACAAACAAGAAAACAAACAAACAAACGGAGTGAAAACTGAGTCTGCCCTTCCGATGCACGGCATCGCGGGCGTCTTTAGCAGTGCCTGGAGATGGAATAGGGAGGGACGGTGCACAACAACAAACAAAGTGAAGACTAAGTATGCCCATCCGGTGCGTGTCATCACTGGGGTGCCTTCGGCGCCTGGCGATGACGTTGTGCTGCGTCTGCAGTGGAATAGGGAAAGATGTAAAAAATAACCCTGATTAAGTCCTCAATGGCTGTCGCAATTCCACAGTACCGTATTTATGCCAATTAATCTGAGCCTGTTTTCGCAAAACCCGTCTCATTTTTGCTTATGATGTAAGCAGCAGTGAAGCAAGAACTAATGAAAGCATTAATAATTATAATCAATGACCTGCCATCAAAGACATACTTGCCAGGTCACTGATTTATTTGAAAGCAAGACTTGAGACCCCAACCCTCCATACAGTACTCATACCTCAAGATCAGCTAGGCTGGCAGAGAGTGGCCGCTCGCTGCCTGGTCGTCGTGTAACCACTGCCGTGGCTCTCAAAACTAGCACTGGTGAGTCTCTAGACCCTGGGTAAATTGGCAGTACCAGCTCCACACCTTGAGGTCAACAGCACATAAAATGATTAAACTTTGTTTTAAAACCATGAAATGCAAAAACCTGTCCTCACTTTCCTAAGCCATAACTGAATTTTTTTATTTTATTTTATTCTTATTCTCAAAGTCAAAACCAACAGCATCACTTTGTATAAGTAAACATTACTGGAATTGCAATTTCAAGTGGAATCTATCAATCAATATTAAAATTAAAAGAGGAAAATGCCATCAAAGTTCACCATATATCAGGTTGGTATTATAGCAAAGGAAACAGCATTTCCACTCTTGATGAGAATTTCAAAAGTCATCAAATTCTTTGATGACCCTTACCAGTGGCATTGACTTTGATTTTTGAGGAGCGTTTGCTGCTCAGGTGAGCAGTCGCTCTCTTCGTAAGTACTCCACTTTTCACAGTTCTGAACCATACACCATCTTCCTCTGGACCCAAATCTGAGCCATGACTGGAACACTCCTGGTCCAGTGATGGATCTTGAGTTTGTTCATCCGATACAGACGAAGTGAAGAACTCGCTAACATCACTCAACCAGGGGAAGACAAGTAGAAGGCGAAGATTGTTTAAGACGATGGTGAAGCAAGATTCCCTGCAGGCCAAAAGGTGAACGAGGAAAATCAGTGCGTACAGCATAAACAATTCATTTCAAGGTATTTACTTTGATTATTATTAAACAAGTTTCGGCAGGGTATAGTTAATGCAGAAAATTTAAGGAAATGGTAGAGAATGGTGTGCAAAAATGGCAACAGTCGTTGAATTATCTATGGTTATACCAAGAGATAGGTATTAAAGTAAAGGAATAAAGAGTCAGGAAATAAATTGAGAACTATGAGAAGTAATTATGTGGAGTAGTTCATAGTATAATAACAATTGAATATACTGCATTATGAGGGCTCGCTCATGTGTAATGCCTCCAATTTTTCTTACTTCGTTTTATTTTTGTCTGAAAAACAACTTCTATGCATCAAAGAACAGTTTGCAGTTGAAAAAAAAAAATCGGAATTCATTTGTATTTCCCCCCTCTTTCTACTGTTCCTTTTGTTTTGTTTTGTCATGTCCTGATCCGTTCGATTTTCCAGCTCCTCCATGAGCTGAGACTTATTAAAAGAGTACAAAAAAGGAAAAAAAGGGTAGATTGAGGAAAACAATTACAAGTGAGACTAGAACGGCACTTGGTAGATGGAGCGCATACTTCCACCAGGCTGAACAGTTTACGTTTTGTATCCAACTGATAGGCCGGATCTGGATCCGGACCAGAACCAAAATCAAAGTGGTTTGTTCGTGTCACCTAATCAACTCATTCAACGTAGTTTTGTCACAACTATTCCACAAGTTTTTGGAATATCATGAGAGATGTCGTTTTTGGCACCATCTCTCAAAAGTGAAGAATCACTTAGGATATTTTAAAAAGTCTCGAATCCAGATCTGAATTCGCATCTTCACCAAAATCGAATCGATTTATCCTTGTCAAGCAACCAAACTATCCACAAAGTTTTGTCGGAATCCGTCCATAACTTTTTGAGATATCTTGCTCACAGATAGACAGACAGACAGAGGTGAAAACAAAACTTCTGTCCACCTCAGTTAATAATAGGAAAAAGTATAACAATGAGATTTGTACATAAACTACACTTAAACCCCCATCCCACCCCTCCCAATTGTACGCATCATGTACAGAACTGCACAAAGACTTCCAACACCCTTTCTGGTTTTACACAGCATAAAAGGCCACAACATGAAGTAAAAATGATATTAATGCTGCCAACTACTAGCTGCAGAACCACTAAGATTGCCAAACATAATGCATGCATTGTATGGTACACTGTTTCGGAACGAAGGATTTTGTTAAAGTTGAACACTACCTGCATTAATTCAACTATCACGAAGTATTCAAAAGGTGGACAGAAAAGTTTAATGGAAACCTAAATTGCAACGAGTTAGAAAAAATAAAGGATAATGAAATTGCAAATGCACGTGCTACTTACCTCGAGTGCAGCTCAAACTGCCACAACCCTGGGATGCTGGTGTCTTGGCATCCCTCTAGAATAGGATGATCCTCACCAAAACCTGGTCTCCGAGGTTTGCGTGTGTCATGAGCATGCAATGTACGTGACACCAAATCCACTGAAAGCTGCTGGTTTGATAGCGATGTCACTGAGAGCTGTGACTCACCAAAGCCAAACCTGTGCACAACATCAAAGGCTCTCTGCACTTCTTTACTCCAAGAAAATTACTCAAATAGCAGAATAGTAGTGCAAATATGACACATTGAACAACATAAAAGAAAGAAAATGTGCAAAAATATGGAAGCAGAAACAAAAGAAAATGAAAGGGAATAAGCAAATGCAAACATAGGCAAAATAAAAAGCACACAGAAAACATCCGCCACGTCATGCCTGATCCACGAGAACATATCTAGCCCAATACATTTTTGAAATATCATGCTATATATCGTTTTTGGCCCTATCTCTCAATGGTGAAGAATCACTTTCAAAATTAAATAATTATCGTATCCATATCCGGATTCGGATCTTCACCAAAATTGAAGTAATTTCTCATGGCCACACACCCAACCTCTTCACCAGGTTTCATCCGAATCCGTCCACAACTTTTTGGAGATATCGTGCTATATATTAGTTTAGGCCTATCTCTCAATGATGAAGAATCACTTAAAAAATCGGATCCGGATTCGGATCTTCACCAAAATTAAATCAATTCTTCCTTGTCACACACCCAATGTGTCCACCAAGTTTTGTCCGAATCTGTCCACAATTTTTTGAGATATCCCACGCACAAATCTCTGCAAAACAAAATTAACAAAGCACTGCAAAGAACTGTCTAATGTAATATAAAGCAATTGCAAAATACAACTCTCAATATGTTGTTGTCTTTTCATTACCACCCCTCAAAGTGCATCATACAACAATGTACAGTATTCACTCCTTGAACAAAAGCATAAATCAAGCAATCCATATCAACCCACCTTGCAAAGGATAGTGGAGGCCAACCGCTGCTTTCCAATAAGTCCAATTTGACATTATCAGCAGACAGTACAAGTAAGAAGGTGGTGAATACTTCTCCACTAAGCACAGTCTTGTATGGTACAGAACCCAGCAATGAGGGACAAGAAAGAAGGATGGGGAAAGGGAACATCCAAAGTATGAGGAGTCACATAAATGAAAAAAAGAACAACGTGAGGCCTAAAGCTCCTCAGCCACTGTTGCATTCAGTTGTGAATAGACAACAGAACAACCTCCTATCAACCTCAATTTATTCTCGCATTCAACTGATGAAAGCACATTGCATTTATTCCCCAAACCCATCTCTTCAAACCAAATCTTAAACTTCACTTTTTCAGACATGGTCGTGGGAGTTAAAGGAAATAAAAATAATACATCCAATACTTCCACAGAGGCATGGATCCAGGAAATGTAAAGTGCGGAAGAGGCCAGGGGGTGAAATAAAAATAATGGTGGGATTGAGAGGCAGTGGAGTGGGAGGGGGTGCTTATGGCGAGTAATGGTGGGTGCATGTTAAATATATCCCAATACTTAAAAACAAATTTCCAGAAAATTTCACAGAGGTTCCCATATTACATTTATGTATAGGATAAAACACATACCTCGACATCACAAAATATTAATTATATGATAAAGCAACAGTTTGGCTCAGAAGTAAAGCATTGAACAATATTGAAAACTCCCCCCAAACACACGGAGTGTGGGGGGGGGGAGGGGGGGAGAGGTCCATGTGCTATGCCTATACTGTTCTCAAGACAATAAACACTTCCCCAAAGCATCCACCCTCACCCCCATTCTACTCCCCACGGGGACACTCTCTTTGAAAAGTTTGGTCACTATAAATTAAAGCAGTTGAATATATTACCCTTCCTTCTATTCCAAATACCGTCTCTTAAATCTCAAAATATATTAAAGCAAATAACTTCAATTTTTCATCATTAACAACCCCCCCCCCACTTGGGCCGATACTCTCTCTACGAGGTCTTTTTTAATTGTCTTTTACCCCGGATTTTCTTTTTTTTTGAATCGCGAAGTAGCAAAACCAACATCATGTCTCATGAACAACAACAATATACAGCTCAAGAAAATATGACATGGGTGACCATTCCACATGCGGCTGCGCTACCTGAGAGAGTGAGAAGATCCTTCTCCAAGTTTGGCACTGTTACATCATATAAACCTCACATAATTTCTGTCCATTCAGTTATCAGGTTAGATCTGTGACTAAATGTCAGGTCAGGTTAGATCTGTGACCTGCTACAGGTACCATGTAAACCTGTACTAACCTGTTCCATGGTCGGGTTGTCGGCGACTAAACCGTCTCCCCCACCAGGTTTTCGTTGAGGAGGTGTTTGGATATGGTCACACCAGCAGGATTAAAAACAAAACCTGTCAAAGGCGGAGGAGCTCCTTGTGAGCCAAACGGCCATCCATATCTAGTACCCAACTGTGTCTGCGGACGTCCTCCTGGAGTTGGGTTACTTTTTATAAGGAGGTTAGTGGCAGGATTTGCACTCCGGCCACCGTAAAACCCTTCATGCCGCAAAACACAAAAACGCAAAAAAATCTGAAAACCCACTCCGTGGGAGTACCTCCTGTGCAGCTTCCCTTCGCAGGGCGCTCACCGGATGATGGGATTGGGGCAAAGCCTTCGGGACCCCAATCTTTGATGAAAGGAGGGAAACCACGGGGTAACATCCCTGGGTCAGATTGGGGAGAGTGTGCGGAGTGGTGCTGAGGTGTCGTCCACCAGACGGCGGTCTCCTTGGGTTAACCTGAGGCGGTCCCTTCGGGTGGGTGCCTGGAATGTCCTATCCCTAAGAGAGGATGATCACCTGTCTCTGTTATCATCTGAGCTCAAGTGTTTGGACATCGGTATTGCAGCACTCTCTGAGGTCGGAGACCGGATTCGGGAGATAATGGTGGTGGTTACACCTACTATGGTCGGTCGCTCTGATGGTTACCATACTCAAGGAGTTGCTGTAGCTGTGTCCAATAAGCCGACCCAATGATAATTGAGGTAACACACGGTCAACGAGCGTATTATGAGACTAAGGATTCGTCACTCCTTAGGTGTCATTTCCCTGGTCTCTGTCTATGCTCTGACTGAGGCGAGTGACCTCACCGTGAAGGACACATTCACGCCACGCTCGAGTCTGTGGTTGATCAGTGCCCCAGACGAGATACACCTCTAGTCTTGGGGATTTCAATGCATCGACTGGAACTGATAGGAATGGTTATGAGACATGTGTTGGTCCCCATGGGTCAGGAACTATGAACCAGAATAGCACTAAGTTCCTTGACTTTGAAGAAGTCATGGACTTAGGGTGGCTGATTCATGGTTCAGCCCCACAAGCTCATCGCTGGACTTGGTATTCCAACGCTGGCGTGTGGCAAAGGAGATTGACCATGTCCTCGTGCGGTCGCTGGAGGATGATCCAGAACTGCAGGGTCTAGCGGAGTGCTCAGTTCCTCAATACTGACCACCGGCTTGTTGTAGCAACTCTAAAGCTGCACCTTAAATCCTGAGAATGGTACCATCCCAGCCTCGGCTGGATGTTTGCAAGCTCAAGGATGAGAGAGTAGCTGAGGAGCTTGGAACAGGCTGAGTGGACATTTGGGGTGTCTGGGTGTTTGGGGGTCCTGAAGAGTTGTGGAGTGCCTTCAGACCACCGTCCTTGATGTTGCCGGTGATGTCTTGGAACTCACCGCAGGGCAAAGAAGAATTTTGTCTCTCAAGGGACACTGGATACCATTGACCAGAGTCGCCGGTCCAGGCTGAATGGCAGAACTGAGCTGTTCAGAGAGCTGAGGCGTAAAACTGTACGTGCACTAGGGGTGGACAAGGAGGCCTATGTGCGAGGAATCTGTGAGGGGTAGAGGTGATCACCTGTGGACAGGTGATTCTCGTCCGATGCAGGGAATTCGTGCATTGCGTTCATCCAAGCCCATCCCTCGGAGCACTGCAGTTAGAGCAGAGAGTGGTAGGCTCTTGACAGAGGAGTCTGAAGTGAAGGCCCGCTGGGCCGGTTACTTTGAGCGGTTGTACCAGGCTGATCCCCCAGCTGTCGAGTTGGACGTCAAGGGTGTTACAATCCGTTCTGACCCTCCAATCAACTGTGGTCCACCTTCGCTTGTGGAAACACGGCTGCGGTGAACCGGTTGAAATGGGGTAAAGCTCCAGGGATCTGTGGCATCCATGCTGAACTTCTCAAGGCTGGTGGAAATGCTGCACTCGTGTTGTTGCATGCAGTTTTGTGCTCTGCCTGGAACACAGGCATCATCCAACTGATTGGAAGAGGGGCCTTGTTGTCCCTCTCTGGAAAGGGAAGGGTGATCGCCAAGACTGCAACAACTACCGAGGGTGACGCTGCTCTCAGTGCCGCGGCAAGATCTTTGCTCGGATAATTCTTGATAGGGTTCGCCACCATCATCTCTTGAGCACCAGCGTCCAGAGCAGTCCGCTTTACACCAAAGAGGTCAACGATTGACCGTATCCTGCTCTTCGTGTCCTCACCGAACGCAGACGAGAGTTTCGGCAGGGGCTGCTTGCAGCCTATGTTGATCTCTGTAAAGCTTCGATTCAGTGAATCGGGATGCCCTCTGGAGGATTCTTGGTCTTCGTGGGTGCCACCAAAACTGATCGATCTGATGTCTGAACTCTACTTGTACTGAGAGTGCTGTGAAGTGTGTGGTACCATCTCTGACTTATTTCCAGTTGTTACTGGAGTTCGTCAGGGGTGTGTACTGGCCCCCACACTTTTCAGCACTTGTATGGACTGGATTTTAGGGAGGATGTCGAAATATCAAGCTGCGGTGCATCGTTTGGAATTTCAAGATTCTGACATTGATTTCGCAGATGATGCAGTCATCTTTGCGGAGACTTTAATATCCTTTTGGGGCCCTCGAGGTGCTGAATGAGGAGTCGGAGCCGGTGGGATTACGGGTTTCTTGGGTCAAAACTAAGACCAGGCTTTCAATGGCATCTTGGATGCTGCTGACCTGTCTGTGTCTGTTTGTGGTGAGGATGTTGAGGTCGTGGAGAGATTCACTTACCTTAGAGATATTTCATGTCTCTGCTGGCTGTGAGTCAGAGGTCAATAGAGTCTGGGTCGGGCCTGGGAGTCATGGATTCACTGGATCATGGGGTGTGGCGCTGCCGGTACCTGTGCGGAGGACGAAAGTCCGAGTCTTCAGGTCCTTGGTGCTTCCAGTCTTGCTCTATGGATGCGAGACTTGGACTCTGACCAAGGATCTGAGACGGAGACTTAATTCCTTTGGTACCAGGTCTCTTCGGAGAATCCTTGGCTATCGCTGGTCAGATTTTGTGTCCAACGAGCGGTTGCTGAGAGAGACTCGGATGAGATTTGTTACCTGCATGATCCGTGAGCGTCAGTTGCAGCTGTATGGACATGGCTCGTTTTCCTGACGCTTGATCCTGCTCACCAGATTCTCTCAGCGAGGGAGTCTCGTGAGTGGAGAGGTCAATGGGCCGACCACGTGCTCGTGGTTGCAGCAGGTTGACCAGCATCTCAAGGAGATGGGGATGGGCCTGGCATCTGCCTGGGGGAAGGCCAGACGGAGGCCCCTGGAGTACCGGCGGAAAGTGAAGCAGCGACGCGCTGTTCTGGCACATGCTCCATACCTGACCTGACCTGATTCAGTTAGTTCGTTCATGTAAAGGAAAAGATCCGGAAGGACAGAAACGTGACTGGTGTATGGCATCAGATGTGGAACCCATCATGCACTGAGACCGACATAGGAGAAACTCGGCAAACTCTTAAAGCCCGTATGAACAACATCGTCATCCAGCTTATGACGAGGCTTTGAACTCTGCTGTGTATTCGCGCTTGAATCTGCACGGTCAACACTTTGATCACAGTCAAGTGGTCATCCTCGAGAAAAAAAACAAGTAGCGGTACATTCAAAGTACACCGCCCCCTCCAAATAAATAAATAACAAATCCTCCAGCACGTGACCGCCGGGGCACCTTCGGGCCCAGCGATGCGCCTTCCAGCACATAGAGTTGGATTGGGAGGAGTAGTGTACAATAATTAATTGCATAATTAAAATAAATAAATAATAATCGAAAAAAAAAAATAATTTCTTAATCACTTGCCAATAGAATACCTAAACACCACTGTTTCATCCAAATCTGTAATAGTTTGAAAATTAATCAATAAAAAAATGAATAATCAATTAATTGATTAATCAATAAATCAAAAATACTCTTTATAGCCAAATCACTTGTTCATTGTCGTCCAAATATCAGCTTCCTCACTCAAAAGGTGCCCGAGATATTGCCCAGATGAAAAATAAAATAAAATAATTAATAAATCGATAATAGGTAATTAATCAATTAATTGATTAAACAAATACTTTTAAAAAAACAATGTTTTTGCAAAAGCACATCTTCACTTTCGTCCCCAAATTTCAGCTTCCGAGCTCAAAGAATGGTTGAGATATCGCCCGAACAAACAAACAAACAAGAAAGAAAACAGTAAAAACGGAGTCTTCCTTCAGCGCCCGGCAATGACGTCATGCATCGCCTGAATATGGAATTGGGAAGGAGTGGTGTACAAAAAGTGGTTTACTCGAGGTGTAAAGGAATCCATTTGTCAACAAAAAATAAAAAAAATAAAAAAGACCAATCACCATCTCTCAACAAAAACGCCGGTTTGCGATTTCATCTGTCACGTACGTGGGACAAAGCCAAAACATTTCTTCCACGCCATCTGCAATCGTAAAGTGATTCCAGGATTGGTCTACAGATCAACTCACCTTACCATCGGCAGAGGTCACATGGCGATTTCTCAGTTCTTCTTCACGTAAACATCTGCCGTGACCAAGGCGAGTGATTCTCGGCAAAAAGTCAGCTTTACTTTTTTCTTCTTTTTTTGTTATACTTGCGAGGCTCGTATGAGAGCTAACACACAACGCACAGCAAGGGGGGGGGCATGAAAAAGAGGGCGGAGTGGGAAGGAACAAAACAGTGGGAACAGAGCCATCAGGAGATCTGTGGAAGGGAGAGGGATGGGGCGGGTTCACAGGGTAGGTAAACAAGATGGACATAACAGCGACTTTCAGGAAGGAAAGCAGGAAATTTGAAGGAGGAAGGTTTGGGGTGGATAACAGGGGTAGAAAAGATCGAGGAGTTGGATGGGGATGACAAGAGGTGGTGGTGAACAGCTGTTTTGAAGGCCTGGAGGGAAGAATAGGATTGAACAGAGTGAGGGAGTTTATTCCAAAGGTGGGAAAAAAGAGGAATGAAGAAGTGAAGGTGAGCACTGAGCAGTGATTCATGATTTGGTAGTTTTACCAGAAGGGGGTTGTTGGTGGACCTTGAGCGCCCTGTGGAAATAGGTGGTGCCAAATCGCAGACACAGCAGTGGGGCAGACCGGAGAGGAGACGGTAGAAGACAGAAAGGCCACCGACCTGCCTGCAGTGAGAGAGTGAGAGCCCAAAGACTCAGCCTCATCGCGGGAGATACCAATGATCCGAAATGCCTTGGTTTCCACAGCATGAAGCAGAGAAAGGTGGGAGGCAGGAGCACCAGCCGAGGGAGAGCATACTCCATCAGACTGCGGACGAAAGCTTTGTATGTGGTCAGGAGCTCAGGTGGACCGACGAAGGACTAAGCATGACGGAGGATTCCCAGTCGGCGACTGGCTTTGGAGGCCAGATTGGAAATGTGGCTTTCCCAGGAAAGATCATGGCAGATAGTGAGACCAGAAGCTTGACGGAAAGGACTTCTTCTCAAGGATTGTTGAGAAATTGGATGGGGGGTTTTCCAAGCGGTCCTTTTGGAGAGACATAGTGAGAGTGTGAGATTTGTCTGGATTGAAAGAAATGTTCCACGTGTGGACCAGTTTCTGATTTTACCTCGATCTGCAGTGAGCGAAGAAGCTGCTGCTTGCCGGTCTGAGGGACGACAGATGGTACAGCAGAGGGTGGAGTCATCAGCAAGAAGATAAAGAGGATTTTCCAGAGAGTCGGAGAGATCGTTGATGAAAACCAGAAAAATAACAGGCCAAAACGCTGCCTTGAGGAACTCCAGCCTGGACAGGAGAGGGAGATGAGAGACGCATGTTGGGCACACGTTGACTGCAAGAGAGGAAGTCTGCGAGCCATGAGTGGAGATGGCCTGGATACCATAGGAAGAGAGTTTGTTAGCAGGGCAGGGTGCCAGACCATGCCAAAAGCACGTGATAGGTCTAGGGATATGGCTCTGATTTCATGTCAGGCATTGAGGACCTCCATCCATTGTTGGGAGAGTAGAAGCAGCATATCCAGGGTAGAGTGACTTGGTCTGAAACCAAATTGATGATCGGAAATCAGGCTATTGGAGAAGAGGAAGGATTTAATTTCTCAAGTGATGATGAATTCCATAACCTTATTGATGATTGGGAGAAGGCTGATTGGTCTATAGTTGCAGGGATCTGTTTTTGCACCTTTTTGTGCAGTGCGGTAATGTTTGCTGATTTCCAAGCAGATGGCAGATCACCTTGAGCAAATGAGAGGGAATAGAACAGAGAGAGGTGAGCAAGAGCAGAGGAGCAGGTTTTAGGACACGTGGGCTGATACCGTCTGGACCGGTCGCAGAATCTGAGTCGAGGTTTGATAGCAAGCTCTCCACCTGTTGTCAGGAGAAAAGGACACAGAGTCCAGGACAGTTGGGTGCGACTGGGTAAGGTGGGTACAGAAAGCGATGGGTTTCGGACACAAGATTTCGATGCAAACACCGAGTTTAGGCATTCAGCCTTTTCACGTGCTGTCAGCAGTGCGGCCATTTGAGGTAAGGGAGGGGATGGAGGGGGAGCATACACCAGAAACAGATTTGATTAAACACCACCAGGATTTTGAGGAGGGAGAGAGGTTTGAAAGTTCGGACTTGAGCTTAGAAAGATGTTGTTTTCTGGCTCTCCTGAGGGTAGATACACACTTGTTCCGAGCTTTATGGAAGGAACTGAGATTACCCTCAGTTGGGTTTGCTTTCCATGAGGCAAAGGCAAGTTGTTTCAGGACAATTGCCTCGCCACACACTTCAGTGAACCATGGCGGGAGGAAGGGAGGACAACTGAAGATGAGAGGAAATAATCCAGGCCCCCCTAACAACGACGCCAACGTTGTCAGACGGAATGAAAACCCGTCATTCTTGTTACAAAAAACAGCTAAAATTGATGAAAAAGCGGCCGAAATTGAAACCAACACAGTAATTACGGTCGCAATAGCAAATATACCGAAACCAACACGTTTATTCTACACACAAGAACGGTCGTGACGGAAACAAGAACGGACAATCCCGAAATAGATTGTGGGGAATGGAAGCAAGATTGGTTATTTCCGTCGCGAAACGTCCGAGAGCGAAACAAAAGCGGTTCATTCCGGTTACTGTAGTGCGAACAAGATTGCGGATGCAGTAGAACGACCTGTTACGGTATGAAATTTTTAGTGCTTGTGCCTCGAACATAAATGTAATATAGATAATATATAGTGGGTAGTACCTGATGTAGTTTTAACAATTTATTAAACCGAATTTTGTTGTGATGATAATGTTTGTTTGCCTGTATTTCGAGCCCCCGAGTGAAGGATCGCTAGTTGTGTATGCCCAGTTCAACATAGGGATCGTGTATGGATCTTTTTACAGTTTTTACTTATATTAACTTTGTTATTTTATTGGAATTTGCAATTTATTATTACTATCAAATTTTACCTCTTGCAATATAAACGATCAATCGTCACTGATCGCTGCAGCACGGGGCAAGAATTACACGAAATGTACCACACATTAAGTCAAGAGGGCGCAGTTATCGCTGCTTGTATAATATCCCGTACCACAAACGGGTTTTCATTAACAGACATGATATATTCAAGGCAGACTACGTTAAAGTTAACTTACCATAACTTCAAGAACTTTTCAAGCCGCTATGTTTCCCACGTTATGGTAACCGGAATTAATCGCTTTCGCCTCGGTCTCCGCCGTTTCGCGACGGAAATAACATGTTGCTCCATTCCCACCGTTCTATTTCGGATTGACCGTTTGTGTCCGTCACGACCGTTCTTGCGTGTAGAATAAACGTGTTGGTTTCGGTTATATTTGCTATTGCGACCGTAATTACTGTGTTGGTTTCAATTTCGGCCGCTTTTTATCAATTTTAGCTGTTTTTGTAACAAGAAATGACGGGTTTTCATTCCGTCTGACAACAGTTGGCGTCCGTTTGTTAGGGGGCCTGAAATCTGTGCATGAGGGAGAGCAATTCTTTGAAAGAATACCCAGGATGAGTTGATGTTGGAGAAAGTAGCAATGGGAGACCAGTCTAGAAGTTTGATGGCTGCTTGGAGACCTGCCAGTCGGCTGGAGTGAAATGCCAGACTCGACGGCGCTGAGGTGGATCTCTGATAACAGCCAGAGAGATGTCTACTTTGACAAGGACGTGGTGAGAAGAACCGATTGGAGCAGAGGAAGAACAGCAGATATTTTCAGGGAAATTTGTCAAAATCAGATCCAGAAGAGATAGAATACCATTGGTTAAGATCCAGGTCGGGAAGTTGACCGATTGATTTTGTCCCAATGAGTCAAAAAATTATTTTGCTGAAGTTCCATGGCAGGTGAGAGAGGTACCCACACCCAGCCAACTGGCATGATGATAATTGAAGTCGCCACATATGAGGAACAGAGAGTTTGGATGAGAAGATAGAAGTTGGTCCATGTTTTCGGAGAGTGGGATGTAAATGGAGTCATCACTGTTTGGTGGATGGTACAATACACATATAAACATGAAGTGGGAGTGTAGGGGAAGCCGTAGCCAGAGGTATTCCTGGGAGAGAGAGGGCAGTGCATGGTGAGTCCTTTAAGGGGGATGATTTTGGCACCAATCTCTTGAGTGCTTTGTTCGTTCTCCTCACTAGTATTTCTGTCTGTTTGTTTTATATTCTGTATATTTGTGGTCTTTCCCGAGGTGGTATCAATCTTATCTCCACTATTTTGTTTGCCAGCTCTTCTTCCGGTCTTCACTGTTCCTCATCATCCTCCACCTCTTCTCCTCCACCCCTTTGTTCCCCTCTGTCCTTCTGCCCATTATCATAATTCTTTCTCATTTTTATCCCCTTCATCTGTGTTTTTAGCTCTCATACGAGCCTTGACATTGTATACAAAAAAAAACAAAGAAGTGTTTTCACTTGGTTCACAACTACAAGTCAGGTCTGTTCCCTCTCCCAGTTAGGGTGGTTCGGTGTCCCCTCCCCCTCTGTCTCACCTCATCTTCCCCCTGGCTCCCCAGTGACACTCCACATTCCAAGCTCTGCCTTCGTTGCATAGCCCCGAACCCACGCCATTGCGACCACTTTTCTTTGGCTCCAATCCTCCTCATATCTTCTTCCGCTTGTCTTCTGGCCATCATTGTTATCTGTTTTACTTCATTTCTTTTCAGGAATTCATCTGCAGTTGATGCACCTTTTTCAAATTTGTGGGACGGCACCATCTCTGCTCTGGTAGCCAATCTGGTCTTCAGCTGGTCCATGAACTGAGCTCCCCTTTCCTGGCCATCCCCCATTGTCCACATCTTGAATAGACTTCACAGGGGAGAATGGCATCCTTCTCCTCTGTGCTCCAACACTCGTTTAGATTCCTCTTGTTGAGCTTAGTTTTTGAGACAGTTAGCACCTCCACAGCCTCTTGGCTTGGTGCAAATCCGTCTCCTAGTGAGATAGTGTTTCTTCTCACGAAAGGTGGTGCAGGCTTCATTCTTTGCAGCGAGTATTCTGCCTGCACAGTGCCAGCACACAGAATGAGTACAAGGGGTCTGTGTCCCATAAGTTGTTTAATTTTACCTTCATTTCCAACACAAGTTTCATTCGTCAAAGTCTCTTCCCTTCCACCAGTCCATCAGCAACAGTTTCTCACCTGTCTGGCTTCATCTAAGTCTCTTCCCTCCCCCAGCCCTTCCCATGCCCTTCCCTGGCTGTTTCTCACCTCGGGGATACCCGTGCTGGAGAATCAACATTGCGTTCATCGATCGATTCTCAGTATAACGATCGTCCGAGACGTAACCAACTGCGAGACCTCGATCTGGGTCACAGGCTGCCAAGTCCGTTGCTTCCGCCGGATAAGCACTTTTCTGAGCCCGTCGGAGCATTTCCTCCCCAGCCACATCGTCCTCGCAACCTCCAGAGATGCAAATAGCCACGGAGCATCGCCTTTGGCCTTAAATCCACATGCTCCTTGGAGCGGCCCTCATCTCCGCTCCTTAATAACTATCTTCGTCCTACTCTCATTACCAGATACAATGTCCTCAAATCTCCCATCATTGATGCAAAGGGCTCCACACAGTCCTCTGGAGACACGAACAACCACAGAATGTCGACTTGGGGGCACACAGGCCTCCAACATACTTGTACCTCATGTCAGACCTTGTCTTCACTCCTTAATAAGCCTCTTTGGCCGCTCACTTTACCAGCCCTCCCTCCACTGCACCTCCTTTCTCTCCCCTTCCCCTCGTCGCCAGGGTCATGGTTTTTCGATCGCCATTAGTGGACCCAAGCACTGAGTGAAATACATGGTGGCTTCTTCAATGCCATCACGTGTATGTGTGATGGGAGGTGTCTGCATAACTTATCAATTTCACAAAGAGAGGGGAAGGGGTTGTGGAGTAATTTGGCAGTTTTACACCACAGCATTTGGTGCAAGGCTCCTGACTGACAGAGGATGAATACTATATGTATCCAATGTTTAAGCATCCATGACATATGCATTTTAAAGAGGTTTCTGAGATGTAACCAGGAAGAAAGATATTGTTGCGGTTCTGCAAAACCGCAACATTGATATTGCCTCGAAGGCAATGGCACCCAACATAGAGTGATCCCAGGCAGTTATTTTGTTAGTCTTCGTGCAGTCAGATCTTCCCCTCATGTCTAATGGGTTAACGGGAAAAGTGCATTGCGTGGGTCTCATAGCTCGGTCTAATAACTACATCTCTATCTTCAATCCTGATTTCCATCCAACCCTTTCCTTTTAACCATGGTACAAATCGAAGCAGGCACAGCATCCAGGCAGCCACCTGTGAAAGAATCACCACATGAACAAACTCGCTGCCCAGTGCGTGCATGGTGGGCCCTTTCATTCAAATATGCGCGCCAATTTACAACGGCGTCTCACCCTGCTCAACCTTCGCTCACCACCTCGACCACCAACATCGCCCACACAAGGGAAAAGCATCCCGCACCTCCACACACCTCCACATCAATACAATTTGCCACCAAACAGAGGCATGCTGGACGGCCCAAATCCACTCGGACCACGTGGCGCGGGGACGGGCCAAGCGCGTTGGCAGCGCCTCGCCGGGGATACCCCGAATAGGCACGTGGGACCGACGCAACCCTCGTCCAGTCACTAGAACATGGCAGGACAGGTGGCGAGGGACGGGGGTCATGTGGCGGTGCGAGGCTCTGGGCTGTGTGGCGCTGGATGTGCGCATGAGACCGCCTCCGGCCCCAGGAGCCTGGCAAGGTGGGGCTGTGATCGCCGTGGGCCAATAAGGAAGTGCGATTCAGGTCACGGGTCGTCGCTTCGGGTCGTACACCACCCTTCGCCCGGGGCTTATAAACGCGGATCGTGAAGCCGTCCACCCCCTCACTGCTCTTCTCTGCCTGCCTGCCTCGCCCACTTCCTCGCCTGCCTGTCACACTCGTCTCCGCTTGTTTGCCTCGCCTCTCCTTCGCCTCTCTGCTCCGTCCTCTCTTCACTGCTGTCACTGCATTCACACTCGGGTTGGTGTGCGACAGACGCTCTTCTGGACCAGTACGGAGCACACCTTTCCACGAGCCACGGCAAAGTGAGTAAGCAGGAGATAATGCACTGACTCTTAATGTGGGGTAGCTCAAGCGGAGCATCCCCCAAAGCTACTGGGTTGCACGGTCAGTCGACCCGCCAGGTATTGCGAGGCCGTTATTCTCATCTGCTCTCCTTTCTATCTTCACCGGGTTTGTGTGTTTGCGTGTGTGTGTGTGTGTGTTGTGTGTGTGTGTGTGATGGTTACCTGTCGGTAGAATAAGTTAAGATTGTAGAAGATATAACAGGATACTTCTGCTCTGTCTGCTTTTGTAAATTGCTTGCCTTTTGTCGCACCCCACAAATTCCTTGCTATCCCTGCTGTGCATAATATAAACCCCATTCACTGTGCCACATGCCTTTCCTCACTTTATTGTAAATAAATGCTTTGTGTAGAAATGTTCCCAGCTCGTTTTCGTCATTCCTTCATGAGTCCAGCATGGTCCATATCCGAGCTTTGTCGGGACATTATCCCCCAACGATCTGTTTCCTAGCCGTACGTCCTTGGCAGTTACGTCGCTGCGTCTAATCTGGTTTGAACAAGGCGTACCGAGGGCGTGTCCCCTGGTAATTAGATCACGTGACCATTAGGTAACCGGTATCGAGTAGACCCTAAGTTAGGAGGACTTAGGAGGACCCTAAGTCACGTGGTTGAGTTATTGGTGTTCACGGTCGATCAGCGACTCACCACGTCACGGAGTTATCCGTGTGCGACAGCCTGCAATTCCGGGGAGAGTCTGGTGGGAACCCGAGGTAGCTTTCCCCACCCCTCCCCACCTCGTGGTCTTTTCGCCCCGCAACAATCTTATGAATTAAAATTAACTTCTGGCTTGGTCACAGACTGTTAAAAAAAAAGCACATAACTTCCCATGATTAAACACAGTGGCTGGTACAGTACTCCCAACAGTGCCAATAAACCTGAAAGCATAAAAAGCCTTTGCAACAATGCCAGTTCCTAATCTTAGTATCAATACCAGCCCCTGACTTAAAACCCTAATCTTACATGGGATGATTTGCCAGCTCAACTTTTGGGGGGAATTCCACTCCAAGCTGATGATAGACAGCATGCCAGAAACGTATCCATGGATTAATTCCTTTCCATAGGAGTGGCTGGCATTGCCACAAAGGATTTCACAAAGCTATAACCATTATGCCACCAGTCATTTTTGTGCCCAATGTTTTGGAAATTTTAGCAACCACATAATATTATTCTGCTTCTGGCAACTTCTTTCCATTGAACCAGACCTGGAGGTCTGTACCATTGTTGGAATGTTACTCCCACATTTTGAGACCATGCTTTGGGATGTAAGGGTTGGGGGTTCATTTCTATTCCTATTGTAGAGAAAGTTTAGAGCAGCTCCTCATTCTACTTCCCAACATTCATGCTAATCATCAGTATCAGCATATTTTGTCATTATTTACATGTTTGTATATTTCATTATCAATGTTGTACTTTTACGAAGCTTGAATTTTGACAATAAATAAAAATAAAATGTGAAATTGACCATTCACATATAAAAAGGAATTTCTAAACAACCTTAGTTGGTATAACCATATCTTTAACTGAAAATTTTGTTTAATAGGCCCGCCTTTGAAAGAGCTGCACGACCCACTCCAACACAAATAGACCAGTAGTGCTTGGGCAGAACAAGAGGTGTATGAATGAAACATACATGTGTGGCTGGTTCCTGAAGCGAGTATGGACGGGAAGGCTCCCCAAGTTGCTCTCCAAGGTTGGACTGTAGGACAGCATGCACAAGGGAGTACAGCTTGGAACTCAGCAGAATATGTGTATTTGTCATGCGACCGTGCACAGACATGTCTGGGACATGACGTGAGAAATCCCTATAAAGTACAAAAAAAAGAACGAAAGTTTGATCATGAAATGTAGATGCCCAGTTAATGGAAGCTTGTTTCATTCAGGAACCAGTTAAGTCAAAAACAAAATAATGAAAACTTGTTGGAGAGCTAAACAATAATTTTAAATACTATCCACTATGCCAAGGAAAGGCAACAGAGCATGAGTACACAAAAGTGCACAATGTAATTTTGATTAAAAGTTGAAAAAAGAAAAAGAAAATTGCAAGCAGCAAGTCTTGGTTTCATGATGCTATGCTCCATAATTTTACAATGTTTTGCATAAATTAGCAATCCCACCTGTCCAAGTTTCTCTCCAAGTTCAGTTCAAGATCCAATTTTTCCTGAAGCAGTGTGTCAGCCTGACGTCGCACGCAGAACGAAGGGAAAATGACCCCTTCATCATTCACACCGCAAACCTTGCTATGCTGTGCCATAAACCACTCCATTGCCACGAGTCTGACCAGCATAGCATCAACAAGGCAGCGAAGGCCGTCTAGCATTGTGCAGAAAACAGAATAATACTTTAGTTTATCTCCAAAGTATTTAATTGTGAATTAGAATCATGGATAGCCTGAATACACATTAATCAAGTCCTGCACATTAACTACCACTCCATCGACAGTTCAACAACCACTGCTCAAAATCAAACGCACAGTAAAAATTGTGGTGGCAAACATAATCAAACGTTGGGCAAGGAAACATAGGGGTACAATTACAGCAAAAACAAAACAAACAATGCTCCCTAGATGCCCTCCAGTCATGCACCTACCGTCACCGATGAATCGGAATTCATTTCGAATGCTCATGTGTTCGACAGAAGCAGCAAGGAGCCGAGGTGAGAGCGAACTCTCGGGGAAGAGGAGCAGTAGAGATTTGGCATCCAATTCCACAGACAGGCGCATTCCACGGCAAGGAGTGCAGCGAACCTGTGCATTTACAATTAAAGCACAATGATTCTGAAGCACATTTTATTGTGAACAGAGTTGTAATGTATCCCAATATCGAATTGAAAGTCATTAAAAAAAACTCAAATCAAAGCTAAAATATTGGTACATGCACCGTTTAAGCATAAAAATTATTCAGCAAGAGTATGCACAGACTTGGCGGTCAATCTCATCCTTGTGGAAAAGCATGTAAAATATGATTATCACAATCGGTGAAAAGTGAATATTAAATCATCAATGGATTGTTAACAAAATGGTGATTTTGTGTATATAGTTACTTAAATGGGCATTGTGTTACTTTTGAGATGACCATTCCAATAAAACTATAAATTCTAGACTGGTGCCTCACAGAGCAAGTGTTAAGGCCTAAGTCACATTTGCTCTACGGCGAGTATACGGCGGCCGTATGCCCTCTGAATTGACAGAAACGTGCGGTGGCCGCAGAGTTTCTGCGGTGGCCTCAGGGTGGCCCTATGCCGTTTGGCTATATTTTACAGGTCGTAAGGTCGCCGTGGAATTATAACGCAGAGTTATAACTTTTTTCATTTCTACACTCGCCGTAGCAATTCGACAAGCCGAAAAAAAAAAACTGGTTAAAAAAAATAAAAAAAAATTAACCCATTCGTTACCATCCGTCTGGCCACACGTTCGCCTTAGGGCCCCCCTGCGGTCCCCCTGCTGTCGCCTTGCGGGCACCTTGCGTCTGCCTTGAAAATTCTATGGCCGCCGCAGGAACACCCTAAGGTCACCGTGCGCCATCAAATCAAAGACCGTACGGCAATCCCACGTTTTCGGTCTCCACAGTTTATAAATACGCCGTTGCAGCTCCCCGAAAAATAAAAACATATGTGACTGCTACATTGTGTGACCGTGGAAATACTGCGGCCGCCGTATATTGCTAGTGGCCGTAGATTTTGGAGACCCCACGGCCGCCGTGGAAAATGTGACTTAGGCCTAAATACGCCGTGCGGCTCCCCGAAAAATAAAACCATATGTGACTGCTACATTGTAAGACCGTGGAAATACTGCGGCCGCCGTATAATTGCTAGTGGCCGTAGATTTTGAGACCCCACGGCCACCGTGGCAAATGTGACAGGCCTAAATACGCCGTGCGGCTCCCCGAAAATAAAAACATATGTGACTGCTACATGTGTGGACCGTGGAAATACTGCGGCGCCGTATAATTGCTAGTGGCCGTAGATTTTGGAGACCCCACGGCCGCCGTGGAAAATGTGACCTAGGCCTAAATAGCCTGCTGGTGATTAATATATATATATATATATATATATATATATATATTTATATATATATATATATATATATATATATATATATATTGGGTAGTCGATCTAGTCGAAAAAAAAAATTTGGATTTTTTTTCTACCCTATTATCAGTATTTCCATCGATATGTTTGTCTGTCTGTCTGTGCTTGTCTGTATGTATGTCTGTACGGTCGAGTGCTCCGTTAATACAATGGCGATTTCGATGAAACTTGGTTGGTAAGTTCCACCATGACCTAGTTGTGTGCAAATGAGAACCGTTGCTATGGACACACCGCTGCCTAGCAACGGGACTTTGAAATGTTTGAAAAATCATAAGAAATTTATTTTTCGAAAATCAAAAATCGGGCCACGAGCGACTGTGGGCAGTACATTCAGCCATATTGTCAAAAATTTCCAGCCGGATCCTATGAAAACTGTCGGAGAAGAGAGACTTTGAATGAACCCTGGTCGAAAAACATAAAAAAAACGAAGTTCGTTATATCTCAGAGACTATGAGTCAGATATACATGAAACTGGTTATGTAGTTCATGGTATGTCCTAGTTATGTTGAGAAAGAACCGTTGCTATGGCCCCTCCGTTGCCAAGCAACGGCCAAAACCTCTAAATGTGGGGTATTTTAACGAAAAAACAATTGCAGCATTAACCCTTGAAGCTAGAATCATGAATTTCTTGTGCTTAATCCTCAGGTCATTCCCCATCGAACGGGCCATCGCGTCAGGTTCTATTGGGTAGTCGACTACCTATGTCGCCTACTGGCTTGTGTGTGTGTGTGTATATATATATATATATATATATATATATATATTATATATATATATATCAGTCAACCCCGCTTCATCGCGGTTCACCTATCGAGCCCCCGGTTCATCGCGGGTTTTCCTTGGAACGTAATAATTTTTTCTGCGGATTCCCCCGGTACATGCGGTATAATGTATAAAATATAAATTATTTAAGCAATAAGTTATACGCGTGGTGCTCGACCAGTCACACAACGCACGAGACAAAGTTTCGCTTGTGAACTTCGAATATTTTCTACGTTTTTTCTCCAAGCCGCCACGATGCGCCCAGACGCCCTGCACTTCGAAGGTTTC
Source organism: Eptatretus atami (assembly GCA_035128595.1). Taxonomy (NCBI): domain Eukaryota; kingdom Metazoa; phylum Chordata; class Myxini; order Myxiniformes; family Myxinidae; genus Eptatretus; species Eptatretus atami. The sequence goes on from CM068952.1 coordinate 51,931,138, forward strand.
TGGCAAGGAACCGAAGCGCCAGAGGAAGGTCCTGGGACGCTCCAGGAGAAGGTTAAGGTAAAGGTGCTCGATATATGCTTCGGGAAGGAAAGAGTTTACCGCGTTGGACGAGCATTGCTCATACCCAGCACCTCAAACCGACCAGACCAGACCAGTCGATCTCCGGCACCTCAACCCACTCACTGCCAAACGACAGACCAGACCAGTCGGCTCCGGCACCTCAAACCCACTCACTGCCAAACCGACCAGACGTCGATCTCCGGCACCTCAACCAATCACTGCCAAACGACCAGACCAGACCAATCGATCTCCGGCACCTCAAACCCAATCACTGCCAACCGACCAGACCAGTCGAATCGATTTTTTGGGGAGGCGTCCATTCATGCGGATTTTCACTTAGCGCGGGAGGTTTGGAACGTACCCCCGCGAGAACGGGGATTTACTGTATATATATATTAATATTATATATATATATATATATATATATATATATATATAGTTACGAATTTCGCCCGCCGGCGTGCGATCGGCCACGTAACTCAAATCGCGACGCGTCGCCACCGGAACGGACAATTCAGTCGTGACCCTTTTAGAACTACCGCCAAGGAGCTAGCCACGGGTGGGGGTTTAACCTCACACAACCAGTCTGCATTCCACCCGCGCGAAATAGGGTGATCGCCGAATGTCGATATCCCTAAGTACCCGCGCGGGTAGCGTACCAGGAGTTGTACCACGCCGCAGGTCGACTCCGGACACGAACCGCTTAAGCGGCTCGTTCCGTGTGCAGGGATAACCGAGCGAGTTATCGTCGACCTCGACGGTTCAGATTATTTAATTGGTTGTCTACCCAGACCAATCCCTTACGTGATGCAAGATGGAACTTTCAAACAAAGGAAAGGACGCAACGAAACGGGAAACATTTCACACCAAGGACATTTATTATACAACACGTAGCAGGCAAATAGGAACAACAGGCAAGCACGTATACAGGCAAATAGAACAAAAGCAGGCAAACAAAAGCAGGGAAGCACTACGACCGAATATAATTAATAAATGTACAGTCACTTAAGCGTTTCTACTTTACAGACTCGGCGCCACAAGATCCATCAAAACCCCGGAAAAGAAAATGGTGACTTCCCTTTGGGCCGTCGAGTCCTCCTCCCACGACCGTCGGCGTGGTCTCGCCTGGCCCCGACTCCTCTCGCGGTCTGCGAGCTCTCTCCGGCACTCCTCGCCCAAACGCGCAGGTGCGACACACCACCGGCGCTGCCGCGTCTCCCGTCCGTGCCTCCGTGGACAGGCCGCCCGCCAAACCGCGAGCACTAGCTACCCGAACTATTTTTTTCTAATCTATGAGTAACGTGTTGTAGGCACGTTACGCGATCGTTGACACACGTCGACAACGTTACTTGTAAGTTACTTATAAGTCGAAACACGTCCGACCGGTAATTGTTTAGCATAACAGTGGTTCCAGACTCCATGGTTTTTTTTTCTTTTTTTCGGCATGGACGGTTTGATGTTGACACTTCGATTTCTTAGTGCTGAAGCTGAAGCTGTAAGAACACTGTTTGACAGATTCATCCAAACCGAGACCAATGGTTAAGGCCCAAAACGTGGTCACATTCAGGGACCAACGACCATGACTGTGCTTCAGGCTAATACAGCAGCAGGGGGAACTATCCTGATGTTAGATGTATTAAGCTTGTACCAGTCACTGCAAACTCATCAGAAAAGATATCAAGGCAGTGCAAAAACTTTCCAATCAATTGCGTGAACCCCTTCTTGCGATTTGAAGCTGGAATCTGAAGAGGCTCATTCAGTTCCTTACCAAAAACCTCTGAAGGGTACTACGAGAAAGACTATTTGCTGGAAAAATGTTTGGTGTCAAAGTCACTTCAATTGGACAAGCAATGATGCCAGACCTACAGACCCTTGGTCCTTGTGGGCACCACTGCAACTTCGTTCGGTGCAACTGCATAATCACTTCTCATCACACTTCCTCATCGACTCACTAATACCAGCTTTCTTGCTGTTCCTATCAAGAGGTACACCAATTTGAAGGAAATGCTTGCTGATCACCACAGAACAGACTACCAAACCCTATACTCAGTTTTTTCCAGTTTCCACCAACAATGTAGACCACAACATCTGAATACTAGATAGCCACTACACCTTCCACGGTATGGGATGACTGCCACCATCACACTGGACAACAAGCGGGGCATGCAAAATCCCCAGGGCAAAGGTTTCACCCCTAGCGACATATCCATGGTTGGACAAGTGCAAATAGATATTCACAAGAGAAGGATCATGCACATCTGTACTTACCTATCAGAAGCTCGTCAACATAAAGGCCCAGGATGCAACTGCACATCTTGATGTGCTTTGGAAGGCGTTCCATTCATGTTTGAGTCACCAAGTCCAACGTGCGTCTTGCATTGATCAGCTTCCTTCAGGGCGAACACCCTGGGGGAAGGCCATCTGTCATGTTCTGCCAATGATGATAGGAATCGAGTGACACCACATGGCATCTATCTACTCAAACACTGAAGTTTGTCAGGTTGCCATGATGTCACCCCAATCATCACCTTTCAAACAGTCATTTCTGGTGGAAAGGCTCTGATGATTATCAAATTGAGCCTGTCAAAGCGATTCGGAGAAAAATCAGTCCACATCTTGGGGCTTTCACACAGAGTGAGTTTCCTTGGATGTTGGGACATCTGATGGCTGCCCATCTGGGTTTGCAAGAAACTGCTTGAGTCTGATCTATGTATCCAATGCAGTAGGTCCACATGCTGGACTGGCAAGGCCATTGCTCATGCAGTTTCAAGCGCACTTCATTGTTGTGCAGCTCTCAATGCCCTGTGCTGCCGCACATTTGATGTCCCTCTACCACATCAACCCTGACAACTCAGAAGACATAGGAGTCTGAAAATCTGGATTCTGATGAAGCAGCCAGGCAACCTCATCAGTTGATGACACTGCTGCAGTTATGAGTGGAGAACAGACAATGGCCAAAGTTGCTGTCCTCTTGAGAAGCTATGATGGATGTTTCAATGTACTGCAGAGAAGTTTTGCCAGTCTAATGATGCCAAACAGGAATCAGGGACTTCTTGAAGTTCAAGCGAGTTGGTGAAAGATGTCTTCCAGAACTGCAGCTCTCTGGTTCAGTATATGGATATGTAGACATCCTGCGCAAGTTGTCTTGGGTCATAGTGTATGTTAACTGGGCCATTACACCTTACATGGCTATTCATTAAATGCAACCCCTACCTGGCAGCATCAGGCCCACAACCTCTACACAAAAATCTGCATGGTATTATGTACAGCAGAAGTCCAGTCTTCCAAGCTTCAACATTCCTGAATGTCCAAAAACCGATTTGAAGAGGGTAACCCATGTGGGAAGATACAAGTGATCACTGTAGGCTGTCTTCCTCAGATCTCATAATCGAGCAGGTGTTGATGAGGATCCTGAGACTAGGGGTGCCTAACGAGAGGAAGGAATGACAGAACAACAACTTGTGATGTGGTTTTGCTATCTATGCCTGCCTGTGCATAAGTTTAACATGCAATGTAAGAACTCACAGGATGAACTACAACACAGCGAGACACAGGAACAAGGACATGATGAGAGCCAGGAAAACCCATGACTGGAAGGCATTGCTAACAGTTCTCCTCTTCCCAGGAGCGAAATCCCTTCTGCTTGACCCAAAATCTGTGGAAACATTGTTCACTGGGGTCCACACACACCACACTATCAATTTTGACACAGAACGGGCAGTTGGAAGTATGATTCTGAAAGTCCATGGATGGGGAAGACTGCTCGTAGTATACCATTCAGGGAGAAAGACCAGGTTGTCAACTCAACACAAAATTAGTCGGTCAAGATTTGGACGGCGATGAAGTCCAACTCGACACACAAACTTCCTATTCCGAGACTCAATCACTGCTTCAAAGACATCAGATGATCTCAAAATAGCCTTCAAATAGAGCTGTGCAGTCACCACCAGCCCTCTTCGTTCATCTCTGCTGTTTCGAGAACCACAGAAAGGCCAGCCCTGCTTGATGCCATCTGGGGTCTTCTGACACCTTTATGTTCCGTCAGTGCATGACGGGTTATGCCCCCCAGTATGCCTGATGGGGACACTACTTCAGTGGATCCCATGGCCATGTGGAGCCACATACAAAGACATCTGCAATCAGTACACTGAGTATGTAACAAAGAGTATGGAGAAGCCATTGTTGTTTGATGGCTATGATGGCTCACCACGAAGGATAGGACACAGCAGAGACAATTCAAAAGGAAATTGCTGGTGCAAAGCCCGTGACATTTAACGCTTTGGACATGGATGTCACCATGAGAAGGATCAATTATTGGGATAGCAAGCAAAACAAAGCATTGAGTCATCAACATTACTGAGTGAAGGATCTGCAGAAGAAAGAACTGTCAGACACACCATGCTTTAGGTCTTTAGGAGGTGCTGATCTCGCTTATTTGCCAGAGGGCTGTGGAGTCTGCTGCCTGCTATGGTCACCAACAGTGTCTGGTCAAACGAAGACAACAGAAACCTCGTCCTTCGAGTCTCAACTTTTCATTGAACCTGTTCTTCTGCTCAGAGCTAGAAGAACACAAGAAACCTTCGCATTCTGGAGCATCAAGGTGGTTCAGCAACAGCTTTGGTCCAGAACCATTACAAAAACTCCTCTTCCTTCACACTGTTTTTGATGTTGTGACATCTCACCTGTATGGAAAGGAGTTCCCTCAATAAATTCAAGACAAGCAGTTACTTCCAATGAGCAGCCAAGCGTGTTTCATGCACAGTCAGCTTTCTTCCGAGATGCTCTCGAGTGCAGGAGGACAGCCTTGGTGATCCTCCACAATGGGGAAACCCGGCGATCAAAGCAAGATTCTCTGTGGCACTAGCGTTCTGTGAGAGGTGGCTTCCAGCACATGTCATGTTTCAAACCACAGAGTTTACCACGCAAACATCAGCACAAACAAAGTGCCACACCTGGCGTGTGTACTTTCACGTGTTCAAGAGGTGCAACTGGGATCTCGGAGATGGACTCCTTCCAAAGAGTGGGGCGGTGCGGGAGAGTGACGATGGCTTGTCCCTCTCCAGACAGACCCGATGCTCACTGCTCCTGAGGAGCTGCCTGCAGGTCATCAAGATTACAACTGCCAGACAACTGCAACAGCTTAGAGGTGCAATGCAAGAAAGCACGACGTTAGAGCGTTATTCCTGCTTGTGGAAACTGCAGAGGATCTGGTTGTACAAACACAACAGAGCTGACCATTTGTCGAAGATGACAGATGATGTCTTTGTGGTTCTGAGATGCATCTCTGTACATTGACATGGGTTTTACCCCATGGTGGGGAGAGAAGCTGACAATAAGGCAACTACTCTCTTCTATGTAGTTGTAGATCTGTTTCTCTTTGCATCATTAAACAATGACCATGTTCAATGCCAGGTTCTCTGAGACTCTTTGTTTGTTCTGAAATCTCAGTACTTGCGGGTTCTCAATATATTATGCCTCGATTAGTTATGTTTTACCATGACTGTTCTACAGTTGAGGTTGCTGTCAATATTTTATTTTTCATTTTTTTAGTTAGCTTTGTGCAATGGCAATCTACAAAAATTAGGACCGCCTTGTCCTGAAGCTCACCTGTCAGGAGCAACAGTCCTACATCAAACCTCCGCAGACTCCCTTAACCCTGAACCTTTTTTTTAATTGCCGTGAACAAACTTTGGTACATTACGGGGATGAAGTCGTGGTCAAGTTTCATCGAAATCATGTGTTGTAGTTTGGGAGAAACAGCAAAAGACCTTACTTTGGGGGCAGGGGTCCAAAACTCTCACGTGAACCCCTTAATGAGCGCAGATTTTGATGCGGTCAATACACCCCCATACGTTAGGCATCAGGTTATGAAGCTTTGTGGCCAAGTTTCATCAAAATCGTCTGTGGTTCAAGCGATAATGACTGACAGTGTTTATGGATCCACTGACTGACTAGCTAACTCACTATGTTACACTGCTCGATCACACAAGCCTCACCTGGAGCTAAATGACAGGTGAGCTAATAATTATAAAATGAGCTTCACCAGTGTTTCTTCATTCTTTATCACATTCATTATGTAAGCAATCATTCTTAACTTGTTGAATGTTATTATGATCAAGAATACGTTATAATCTCAGTATTGCGTTTTATTTCACTTATTTTAGGATTTAAAGGGGTAGCGCTCAGCGGTGACTGCCTCAGAAGTCCGGCAAACCCGACGTGCGTCGCCAACAGTTCAAGAAAAGCAGTATCAACAGGCGACGTGCAACTCAGGCGGCGGGAACAGGGTGAAAAGAAGAGAAAAGGGGGGGAAAAAGGACAGGCGCCAAGGGGGGCAGGGCCAGGGAGGGGCACAGGTGGCCCCGTCGCGGGCCCCGTAAGACATGGGTAGGAGGGGAGGGAGGACTAGGGAGGAGGAGAAAAGAGGCGGAGAGAACTGGGGGGCAAGGGGGTCAAGGGGGACCAAAGAGGGGCAGAAAATGCGGGGACGAAAGAAAAGACGCAATGGGGAACGACCCCAGGGCAGAGAGAGAAGTGGGGGGGGGGGTGGGAGGGTCAGAGTGCGGCGGGGAGGAGGAGAGACGGGGAAGGCGGGAGCAACGGGGGGCCGGATGGGGCCAAGGGACCAGAGGTGGCAGGGGGGGGCACCAGCGGGGGCAGACCGGCTGGCGGGACGGCCGGAAGCAGGAGGGGGCCTGGCACAAGCCCAGAGGGGGGCGGGGGCCAAACGGGCGGAGGAGAGGAGACGACGGAGATGCGAGAGTAGGGGGGAAATTGAGGAGGGTGACAGGTAAGAGATGGCGGTGGGGCAAGGGGAGCAGGGGGGGGGAGTAGTGGGGAAGGACGAAGGCCAGTGCCGGGTCGAAGGACGGGGGAGCGCGGGAGGGACCGCAACATGGCGGGCGGGGAAAACAGGGGAAGGCGAAGGGAGGTGTTGGGAGGCAGTTCGGAGGCGTAAAGGGGCGAGCGGAGCGAGAGAGGCGAATGGGATCGGTGGGGCGGTCGCGGGCCCAGGGACTTGTGGGGCCCGCCAGGAAGGGGGGGGACGGGGGGGCCTCGGAACACACCACACACACACACACACACACCACACACACACACCACACACACACGACGACACCAGGGAGAGGTAACGAGCAAAGGACCCGCCCCAGGCGGGGGACAGTGAGCGGGGCAAGGGCGGGGTGCCCGTCGGCGAGGCGGAGGGAGGAAAGGGGAGAAAGGGACGGAGCCGGGACCGGGACCCGGGACCGGGGACCGGACCGGGACCGGGAGCCCCGGAGGCCGGCCCAAGGAGCACAGAGGCCAAGTGTCAGCTGCACCGGCGATCCACGGGGGGCGGCTAGAAAGAACAAAACAGGAAAAAGGAGGGGGGAGTCAAGGAGGAGGCAGAACCGGAAAAACCGGAAGGCCGAAGTGAAGAAGCGGCAAGCAAAACGGGTGGATGGGAGGTGAGGAGCGGGGCGAAGGCGGGGGCCCGGGCGCCAGCGGAGGAAAGGGAGAAAGGAAGTGACCCGGGACCGGAGACAACGGGACCCCGCGGACCGTGGACCGGGACGGGACCCCCCCCAGGGCCGGGCGCAGGGCCCAAGGAGGCACGCAGGCCAAGGGGCAGCGGAGGCCAGCCAACGGGGCGGCCGCCGAGAAGGACGAACAACACACAACACATACATACGACAAACAGAGGCGAGGGGGGAGGAGAGGAGATAACAGGGGAAAAGGGGGGGACGCCAGATAGGGGAAGGGGGCAGTAGGACGCCACCACCAAGGGGGGAGGGAAGGGTATAGGTCCACCCGGCGGGGGCGGGCGGGCGGCGGGCGGGGGCTGGGGGGGGGGTGCGCGGGCGGGCGGGGAGCACAATGAGCGCAAAAGGGGAGGGACGGAGGCGGACCAAAGGAGGGACAGGGGGGCGGGGGGCACGGGACGGAAGGAGGGGACGGGGGTGAAAGCACCAGAGGGAGACAGTAAGGGAAGGGAGTCGGCACCGGGAGATAGAGGGAGCAAACGAGAGAGGGCACGAGAGGGCAAAAAAACAAGAACGCTGAGACGCGCGGCCCCCCACCGGGGGCGGGAGGAGGAAGAGAGAGCGACAAGAGGAAGCGAAAGGGGCGAGGGTGGGGGGAAAGAGCACGGGGGCAAGGTGAAGGGACAGAGAGGGTGGGCCAGGGCAACAAAAGGCAGCCAAGCACGGCCGGTGAGCGAAGCAGGGGGAGATAAGGTCAGGAGGAGAGAGAGCGGCAACATGGAAAGCGAAAGGGGTCGACGGGGGGGAAAGATCACGGACACAAAAGTACACGACGGAGGGACGGAGGAGCGGGCGGGGGCGGGCGGACGGAGCGCAGGGGAGGGCACGGCGCCGAGCGGGGCAGAGGGGCGCGACAAGGAGGTACGGAGGCGGACGAAACTGGGGGGAAGGGGGGGGACAAGGACGAAGTGAGGGGAGGGGGAAAGAGGCGGAGCGGGAGCCGGAGGCGAGAGAGGGGGGCGGGCGAGAAGGGGGAGGGGTGGGGAAGGAGGCGGCACCAGGGCAGGGAAAGAGGAGGACGAGGGACGAGGAGGAGGAGAACAAACGGGGGTGGAGGAAAGGGGGAAGGACAAAAAACAAGGCGAGGCGAGGGGGGGAAGCCGGAGCCAGAGCCCGGGCCCAGCAGGGGGAGCCCAAGAGGGAGAGGGCGCCACCGGGGGGGCACAAAATGGCGGGGTGGGGGGACCACGAGGGACGCCTGAAACGGGGGGGCTGGGGAGAACGCGGAGGAGCGGAAGAAAGACGGGGCGGAGGGCGGGCGACCAACGAACGGTCGCGCAAGGCCGGAAGGCAGAGCAAGCAGTGAAGAAGAAGAGAGCACGGAGAAACAACCATAGGGGGGGGAAACAGAGGCACAGGCGGGGAGGGGCACCTAAAGGGGGCAGCAGGCAGGGCCGCACAGCGCATGAGTAAGGAGGAGGAGGAGGAGTGGAGGGGAAAAGCAGGCACATGGGGGGGACGAAGCAAAGCGCCGACAGGGAACAGGCGCGAACGACCGAAGGTGCGGCCAAACAAGGGGGGGGCCCGAAGCGAGTGGGCAGAAGGAGGGGGGGGGTAGAGCAGGAAACAAGGATGGGGGCAGGGGCGACACAATAACAACAGGAAGGAAAGAGGAACGAGAGGGGCAGGAAGGGGGCGGAAAAGGGGGAAAGGAAGAGCGAGAGGCAAGGGGCACGCGGGGGGACGGTGAAAGGGAAAAGCAGCGGACGGGCAGGAAACGAAAAGGGGGCGGGAGGACAGGGTACGGGCCGGGGCAGGGTAGGGGAGGAACCTGGAAGAAACAGGGAAGCGGGGACGAGGCGGCGAGGGAAAAGCAAGGCCCAGCGGCAGGACGGCGAGGACAGGGGGGCAAGTGAACACGAACCAGCGGGGGCGGGGCGGGTGCAAGCGGGGAAGGCGGAGGAGAGGGGACGGCAGGCGCCGGAGGGAGGGCGGCACGCGGCGCGACAGCCGGCCCCCCCCCCCCCCACGGCCCGCGCGGACCGCCAGGGCAGCTGCAGGCCAAAGCGGGGAAGAGGAGCCGCGGGGCGCGGGGGGGTGGGGAAACCGCGGGAGGAGCCAGGAGGGGGGCAATGGGCAAAGCGGAGGGGGGCAACGCGGGGAGGAAGGCGCAGGAAGCGAAAAACCGGGCAATGCGCAGCAAGGCGCGCAGGCGGGGGCGCGAGAACATGGCAACAGGGGGGGGAGCGGGACGAGGGGAGCAAGCGCAACAAGAAGGGGGGAGACGACCGGGACCGGGAACCCGGCGAGAGCCTAGTGCGAGCGACGCACCCAGGAGGAGACCACAAAGGGGCAGCAGGACGGGCAAAAGGGCAGCAGAAGGGGCGGGGGGGGGCACAAGAGCGCCGGGCGGCGGGCAAACGCACCGCCCAGCAGTGCGCGGAGGCAGCGGGAGCCGGGGACGGCGGCGGCCAGCGCAAGCACGAAACGCAACGGCGATGGCACACCGGGTGCGGGGCACAAACCAAGAGGACAGGGCCGGGCGCAAGCGGGGCCCAGGAAGGGGCCCGGGCAACCAGCCGCGCCGGGGGAGCGAGGGGAGGGGGCCACAGGGCAAACACGCCGGGCAGCGCGGGCCAAGGAGACACCCAAACGAGGCACCACCAAGCCAAGCACAGACGCGACCCCAGAGCAGGGACCAGGGGCAGCGCGTGCGCAAAAAAAAGAGGGGGGACGGGGGCAAGAACGGCGGGCAAGGGCAGCAGGGAGCGTCGCGCGCCGCCTCAGGCGACGCGCAAGCATGGGAGAGCAACGCGCGGGCCGGGGCCGGCGGGGAAGGACGGAGGGAACAAGGGGAAGCGGGAGAGGGGCGCGGAAAGGGGGGGAAGACAGGGCCCGGGAACCAAGGCCGAAACCCAAAGGAAGAGGGGCGGCCGGCTCCTACCCAGGCCAGCGAGGACCAGGCGGAGCAAAGGCAGCCCCAGCGGGACCTGCAGCAGAGGGGCGGGCCGGGCGAGGCAGGGGGCAAGCGAGCAGCGGCGGCGAAAGAAGAAGGGAGGAGGAGACGCAGCGAAGAAGAGCCGGGGAGAGGGGAGGAGGAGCCCCCCCCCCCCGCCGCGGGACGGAGGCCAAAACGAGGCGGAAGCAAGGGGGCGCCGCGCCCGCGGCAGCCCAGAGGCAGAGAGGGAGGGACCGAGCCGGGGCAAACGGGGCACACAGAGCAGGAAGGGGGGCCGAAAACTAGAGGGGGGGACAGGGGGGAAGGACAGCGGGGGGGCACAGAAAGAACGCCGGAAGGCCCCAACGGAACGGGAGAGGGAGGGGAGCGGGGCCGGAGGGTGGAGGGCAAGCCGGCGAGGGGCCCAGGAACGGAAAGGGCACACCGAGGGGAGGCTGTCAGCCAGCCAGGGGAACCGCGGCCAGGGAAGAGAGGGAGGGGAGGGGCACCCCGGGCGGGGGGGGTGAACAGGAGGCCGAGAAAAAACGCGGGACCGAGGCGACCAACGGGGGGGGGGAGGAGGGAGGGGCCAAGGAGCAGGCCAGGAGGGGGGAGTGGGTCCAAAAAAAAGGGGGGGGCAAAAAAAGGGCGAGGGAGGGGAAAAGAGGGGAAAGGGGGGGGCAGGGCGACGGGGGAAGGGAGGGCAGACCCCCCCAAAAAAAGGGGGAGAGAAAAAAAAAACAAGGGGGCAACGGGGGGCAAAAAAAGGGGCGAGGGGGGGGGCAGGCGCGACAGGGCGGCGAGCGAGGGAGGGAGGCAAAGCGGGGGGCAGGGAGAGGCTGGAGCCGGGGACGCCGACAAGGAAGAGGAGAGCAGGGCACGGAAGGACCCACAAGGAGGGGCGGGGAGGGGGGGCACGCACCGAGGCGCCCGCGAGGGGGCGCGGGGGGCGCGGCAACCCACGGACCGACGGACACGAAAGGAGCACCAAGGGAGCGAGGACGATGACAGAAGGGGGGAGAAGGACGACTGGCGTGAGGCAAACCACAGGGAGGGGCAGCCATGGGGGAAAAAGGAAAAAAAAGGAGTACAAACAAAAAAACACAAACAACAAAAACAAATGAAAAACGAAACAACAAGAACACAAAGAAAAAAAAAAAAAAAAATAAAAAAAAAAATAACAAAAAAAAAAAGAATAACAAAAAAACAAAATACACAAAAAAAAAAAAAAAAACAAAAGAAAAACAAAAAAACAAACAAAAAAACAAAAAAAAAAATAAGAAAAAAAAAAAAAAAAAAAAAACAAAAAATAAAAAAAAAATAAAAAACACAAAACCAAAAAAAAAAAAAAAAACAAACAAAGAAAAAGAAAGAAAAACAAATAAAAGAAAAGGAAATAATACAGAAAAAACAGCTAAGACGATCACAAAAAACGAAAAAAAAACACAGAAAAGAGAGAAAGATACAAAATAAAAATATCAAAAAAGAAAAAAAAAAAAAAACAAAAAAACCACCGAGAGCCACATGACGAGCGAGCAAAGAACGTACAAAGAAATAAGACAACAAAACCAGACAAACAAACACACAAAAATAAAAAACACACACAACGAAAAATAACAAAAAACAGGAAGAAAACGAAAACTAAGACAAAAAGAAAAATGCAAAAATTTAAAAAAAAAACACAAAACAACCGAACAAATAAACAAAAAAAAAAACAAAAAAAAAAAGAAAAAATAGGAATATTGTTTTTAAATCAACAAAAAAAACGAAAACAGCAAGAAAAAAAAAAACAAAGAAAAAAAAAAAACAGAAAAACCGAAACAAAAAATACCGAAAAAAACAAGAAAAAAAGAAAGAAAAAAAAGAAAAGAAACAAAAAACAACAAGCAAACAACAAACGATAAATCAAAAAACAAAAAAAAAGACCACGGGCGCGCCAAAAACCGCGGCAGGAGAAAAAAGGGGGGCAACGGGCAGAGGGAAGGACCCGCAGGGGAAACGAGGGGAAGGGGGGGGAGGAGGGCACAGGTGGCGGCACGGAGAGGAAGCAGAAGGCAGACAGCGAACAGGGAGCCGAGCCAGAGGAAAGGGGGGAAGGGGGCGGGGGCACAAGGGGAAGGAGGGAAAAAAAGGGAGACGGCAGCCACGGGGGGCGGCAGCCAGAGGGGGGGGGTAACAGAGAGCCGGCAAAAAGCGGCGCGCCGAAACAGCGGAACAGATCGACCGCGAAAACGGCAGAGGGAGACCACCGGGGCAGGAGGAACACCAAAAAAGCGGGGGGGGGCGGAGGGCGGAGGGCGGTGGGGGAGCCCAGGGGCCGGAGGGGCAAGCCGGGACGGCGAGGAGAGGGACCGCGGCTACACGTAAGGAAGACACCAGGGGGGGGAGCAGCCGGCAGACGGCGAGGGCGCCAAAGAGGACCAGGGCCAGTGGGGGGACGGGAGAGGGGCACGGCAGCAGCGACACAGGCGCGCGGCAAGAAGGAGTGGCGACCCGGCAGCGAAGCGGGGCCAGGACGGGACCACCACAACAGAGGGAGAAAGAGGGGGGGTTGGCGCAGGCAGGGAGGGCCGAAGGGCCGGCCGCGCGCGCAGGAAGGCCGAGGGAAGCCGGGAAAGGGCGGAGACAGCAGGCCAAAAACACGGAGAAAGAAGGACAGGCCAAGGGAGACAGGGGCCGCAGGCAGGAACCGCTGAGGCAGATGGGGGGGGACATAAACAAAAGGCAAAAAAGTGGCACGCGGGGAGGACACGGACGAGGGGCAGAGGACACCGAAAGCAGAAAGGCAAGGGGGACGGAAGGGGGAGCAAAAGGGACGCAAAGACAGAGGAAAAAACAGGCAAAAGGTCCCAGCGGGGGGAAAAAGGCGCAGATGAGGGGGCCAGGAGGCCCGCCCCCCACCCCCCCGCCCCCCAGGGCAGGGAGGGGGAAGACGAGAGGGTGGAAAACTGAGAGGGGGGGACAGGGCGAAGGCAGGAGGGGGGGAGAAGAACGGAATGAAACGGACAAGGTGAAGATAAGAAGGGCAAGGGGGGATAAGGGGAGGTGGCAGGGGAGGGTGGAGAGGAAGGGGCGCGGAAGGGCGGGAGGGCGCGCAAGAGGAGGCAGGAGACGAGAGGGGAAGATGGCAGGGGGCCAACGGGCAGGGAGAAGCGGCGAGGGAAGAGGCAGCCGCGGGAGAAGGAGGACAAGAGCAAGGGGGCAGAGGACAGGACGCGTGAAGAAACGTCAGGGCGCGGGCGCGAAGCGAAGCAAGAGGACCTGCGAGCACCACGAGGACAGGGGCAAGGGGCGGGAAGCCGCGCCAACAGAGGGGCGGGGGGGCGAGTCCAGGCAAGGAACCAGCAGGGCAGGGGGAGGGGGAGAGAGAGGGGGGGCACGGCGAAGGGCGGGATGAGACGCGCGGCGAAAGGGAGGGGAACCCGGCAGAAAGGGCGGGGGAGACGAGAGAGGAGCTGGTGGCGCGGAGAAACAGGAGGGGGGGCACGGGGCAGGGGGAGGGCAGGGAGGGGATGCAAGGACAGCACAAAAAGGCGGGGGGAAAGAGGCAGGCGCACGGGGGGGAAGGAGGGGGGCAGTCGACGAAGGGAAAAGAGAAACGAGGGGGGGGAGCACGGAAGGGAAGAGGAGAGGGACCGGACAGGGAAACGATGGCATCGGACGGGGGAGGGGGCGGCAGCAGGGCAAAGGAAGGGGAAAAAGGGGGGAAGCAGGCCGGGGGCGGCAGCAACCACCAGGGGAAAAGGGAACTGAGAGGGAGAAAAAGCCATGGGGAACAGGCGAGGGCCAAAGGCAGAGGCAAAGAAGGCAAAGAATGCAGGCGGGGGAGGGGAAGGGGGAGGGGTCAAACAGCGAGTCGGAAAGACACGCAAGAGGGGCGAAAAGTCCGGCGGGAGGGGAAGGGTGGAATGTGGAAAACGGGAGGCGGGGAGCGGAAACGGGGGCAGGAGGGAGGGGGACGCAAAGCAGGACGGGCGCGGAGAGGAACAACAGAAGGGAAGCGGAGGGCAGGCGCCAGGGGGGGGCAGGTCGAGAGCAAAGAGGGGGACGGGGACACGGCCGGACAAAGGCGCAAGGGGGAAGTGGAGGGGCCAGCGGAGCATGGAACAACAGACAAACAGGGCAGGGAAAGAGAGGAAGAACGAAACAGAGGGCAGGGCAAAGGAGCCAGGGAGAGGAAGAGGGAAGGAGAAGGGGAGGGGGGGGAGCGGGCGGGAGGCAGAGGGGGGGCCATGCATAGGGAGGCAGACGCGGCGAGGGCGGGGAAAGGGAGAACGGGACGGGGGGAGGGAAAGGGGAGAACAGCGGGGGGAGGGGGGGGAGGAGAAGGAGAGGGCAAAAGGAGGAGGACAAGCAACAAGGGAGGGGAGAAAGAGGGAGGGGCCAAACAGGAGGGGGGGACACACCACACGCGAACGCCTACGAGGGCGAGGGCAGCGGCAGCCAGTGTAAGCGGGGAGAAAAGACAGGAGGAGAAGAGCGACCACAGGGGGAGCCCAAGACCACGCCCACAGGGAGCCTGGGAATGGAGGGCAAAGGGTGAAGCCAGCAGAGACAGAAGGGACAAGGCAGGGAGGGGCGAGGAACCCAGAAAGCGCGAGAAGCAAGAGCATGGCGGAAGCAGCAAGAGGGGAAAAGGAGAAGAGGGCAAGGGGGAGGACAGAGAGAAGACACCCAAGGAGAGGCGACGGGGACGGGGGGAAAGAGGCAAGACACAGAAAGGGCCGGCAGGGGAGAATAGGAGAAGGCAGGGGGGAGGCCACAACCCGGGGGGAGAGGGAAGAGGGGGAGGCAGCCGGGCGGCGACGCGGGGAGGGAGCCAGGGGCGGGCGCGAGGGGAGGGGGAGCAAACCACGACAGCACACCGGCGCCACGGCCCGCACCGCCGAACGCGGGGCGCCACGGACCACGCGAGGACCCGGGCCGCGGGAAAGGGCCGAAGAACGCGCGGGACGGGCGGAGAGAAAACCAACAAACGCCGGGGGGGGGGGCCCGCCGGAAGGGCGCCCGCCGGAGGCGGCCGCCGGAGCCCCCCACCACCGGGGGGGGGAAGGGGGGGGGGGCAGCGCGCGCGCGAGGGGGGAGGCACGGCGGGAGCGGGCGGCGGGGGGGCACGCACCCCGCGAGAGCGGCGGGAAACGCCGCGAAGAGAGGGGGCCGGAGAACGGGGCAGAGCCAAAGGGCGGAGCCCGCGGCCAGAAAGGGCGGACGCGCGGATGGGACGGGCTGCGGGGGCGGCGGCGGCGCGGCCGGGGGAGCGCACTCCCCGCGGCGCGCGGCCGGGGCCGGGCCGGCGCAGGGCTTCGGGCGCGGGGGGCGGCCGCGGCCGCGGCGGCGTGCGGCGCGGGCGCGGGAGGCGGGGCGGGGCGCGGGCGGGGCCGGGGCGCGCGGGG
>CM068952.1:51956149-51974458 GCA_035128595.1 Eptatretus atami
CCTGCGTGTTACGACGCTCACACACCATGTCATTACATTCACACCGGGAGACGCGGATGCGTGCTCACGCATGCCCACCGTCATCTCCCTTACATACCGCTCTCTCACACACACGGTCTCCCTTGCACTCGAACCGTTTTGCTATGGACGCTTTTGTTGGCTGTAATGGCTGAAAAAACGACTAATTCGACTTGATTGACTTTACCCATGGTCCGCCTACCTGTTTGTTGGGTAGTCGCATCTGGTCACGAAAAAAAAAAATTTTCAATTTTTTTTTTTTTTGAGATTTGTTCTCCCTTATTATCAGGATTTAAAAATGGCGATTTCAGTTGATACAATGGCGATTTCGATGAAACTGGTTGGTAGGTTCATACCATGACCTATGTTGTGTGCAAATGAGAACCGTTGCTATGGACACCACGCTGCCTAGCAACGGGATTTGAAATGTTTGAAAATCATAAGAAATTTATTTTTTCGAAAATCAAAAATCTGGCACGGAGCGGACTGTGGGCAGTAATTTCAGCCATATTGTCAAAATTTTCCAGCCGGATCCTATGAAAACTGTCGGAGAGAGAAAGCTTTGATGAACCCTGTCGAAAACAATAAAAAAAACGAAGTTCGTTATATCTCAGAGGACTATGAGTCAGAATACATGGAAAACTGGTTATGGTAGTTCATGGTAATGTCCTAGTATGTGTTTTGAGAAAAGAAAACCGTTGCTATGGAACCTCTCCGTTGCCTAGCACGGCCAAAAAAAACCTCTAAATGCTGGGGGGGCGGGTAATTTAAGAAAAAACAATTCTGCCAGCATTAACCCTTGGAAGCTTAGAATCATGAATTTCTTGTGCTTATCCTTCAGGTAGTCCCCATCGAACGGGCCCATCACATTCTTGGTTCTATTGGGTAGTCGACTACATGGCCGCCGACCGGCTTGTCTGTATGTATGTCTCTGTTCGGTTCCAGTGTTCCGTTTATACAATGGCGATTCGATGAAAACTTGGTTGTAGGTTGTGTGCATGACCTAGTTGGTGTGCGCAAATGAGAACCGTTGCTATGGACCATCATTGCCCTAGCAACGGAACCTTTGAATTTTTCAAAAAAATCTTCAAATATTTTTTTTTTCGAAAATCAAAAATCGGGCCACGAGCGACGGGCAGTACAATAGCTATATGTAAAAATTTCCTGCCGGATCCTATGAAAACTGTCGCGAGAAGATAGACTTGGAATGAACCCTTGGTCGAAACAATAAAAAACGAAGTTCGTTATAATCTCAGGACTAGAGTCAGATATACATGAAACTGTATATGGTCGTTCATGGTATGTCCTAGTTATGTTGTGAGAAAGAAACCGTTGCTATGGACGCTTTTTGTTGGCTAAGTAACGGCTGAAAAAACGACTAAATTCGGGAACATTGATCGGACCTCCCATGTCCGCCTACTGCTTGTTTTGTTTGTTTGATTTGTTTTGGGTGGGGGGGGGGGAGAAGCGAAGGAGCGATAATTTTACCCATGCGAAGAGTGCTTTAACCTAGCATTGCCCAGGTAAAAAATGGAAACGAATACCCTTGCCATCACAATCAGTGCACTACACGGTACACATTACATTCTGGAGAATTTTATGCCACACCCCCGCCCCCCACACCCCGTGTGAGGATATGGACACATAGCCTATGTCCCCTCCCCCCCCCCCCATGACAGAATGGTGTGTGGTGTGTGTGTGTGCACACACATACCAATGCCCATTTGATGTCAGGAGGCGGGAGCAGAGAGTGGGAAGTTAACGAGCTGTGAAGAGGTTGGGGCTTGGTGCAGAGGGAGGTTTGGGGTGGAAGCGGAGGAAAAGGTTTGGGGTGGGAGCGGAGGAGAGGTTTGGGGGGAGCGGAGGAGAGGTTTGGAGTTTGGGGTGGGAGCGGAGAGAGGTTTGGGAGTTTGGGGTGGGAGCGGAGGAGAGGTTTGAGTTTGGGTGGGGAGCGAGAGCGGGGAGAGGTTCGGGGTGGGAGCGAGCGGAGGAGAGGTTTGGAGTTTGGTGTGGAGCCGGAGCGGGAGGAGAGGTTCGGGGTGGGAGCAGAGTTCTTGTGATTGGCTGATTTACCTATTCTGTTGTTTTACAAAGCGTTTATCTCTGCTGAAGCAGTTTTCTTGCACGGTACATGATGGGTGGTTTGTCATTGCCTTCCCACAGAAGTTAACTTGGAGGAACGCAGTTAGAGCTGCAGGGTGGTGGTCTCTTGGACAGAGGAGTCAAAGTGAATCCTGCTGGGGCAGTTACTTTAAGCGGCATGTACCAGGCTGATGCACAGCTGTCAAGTTGGATGTCAGGTGTTACTACCCTATTGCTGAACCTCCAATCAAACTGTGATCCACCTTGTTGTGGAAACACGGCATAGATAGAGTAGATGAGTATGAAAATGGGTAAAGCTCCTGGGCATCTGAGGATCATAGATGAACTTCTCAAGTCTGGTTGGAAATGCTGCACTTGTGTTTAATTGCATTGCCAGTTCTGTAGCTGCTTAGAAACACAGGCTACATCCCAACCTGACTGGAAGGAGGAACAATTGTTGTCCCTCTCTGAGAAAGGGAAGGGTGATCGCCAGGACTGCAAAAACTACCGAGAGGTGACGCTGCTCTACGCCCGGGCAAGGATCTATGCTCGTGAATAATTCTTGATGGAGATTTGCCATCATCTGCTTGATTCACAAGCATCCAGATCAGTCAGGCTATACACCAAAGGCGTCACGATCACAGTATCCTTGCCTTGGGACGTCCTCACTGAACCAGAATGACGAGTACGGCAAGAGGCCTGCTTGGCAGCCTATGTGATTTCTGGAAACGTTCGATGAGTGATCGGGAATGCCCTCTAGAGAGGATTCTAGTCTCGATGGAGGCTGCCACAAAACATGCATCTATGTCTGAACTATATTCTTGTACTGAGTGCTGTGAGATGTGGTTGATACCATCTCCGACTTATTTCCAGTGTATTGGAGTTCAGTCAGGGCGTGGTACTGGCCCCCCACACATTTAAAATGCTTTGTGACTGCATTCTGGGAGGATGTCTGAGAGATTCAAGCTGCAGTGCTCGTTCGCGGAATGTTTCAAGATCTCTGACCTTGATTTCACAAGATGCAGTTCATTCGTTTCTGGAGACTGAATTCCTTTGGGCCCTCGACGGGCTGAAATGGGAGTCGCGAACTGTTGGGATAAGATTCCTGGGCAAAACTAGCATCCAAGCTTTCATTGACATCTTGGATGCTGCTTACTTGTCTGTACACTGTGTGATGAGGAAGTTGATGTCACGGGAGAGGATTCCACTTACCTTGGCAGTGATATTCATGGCTCTGCTGGCTGTGAGCCTGAGGTCAATAGACGTCTGGGTCAGGCCTGGGGAGTCATTGAATTCACTGGAACATGGGATTGCAGCGCTGCTCGTACCTGGCACGAGGACAAAAGTCGGAGTCTTCAGGTCCTTGGTGCTTCCAGTCTTGCTCTGGGATGTGAACTTGACTCTGACCAGGGTCTGAAGACAGAGACTTAATTCCTTTGGACCATGTCCTCTTCGGAGAATCCTTAGCTAATCGCATGGTCTGACTTTGGATCCAACGAGTGGATTGCTAAGAAAGACTCAAATGAGATTTCTTACCATGGCAATCGGTGATCGTCAGCTGTGGCTGTACTGGACATCGTGGCTCATTTTGCTGCGCTGATCCTGCTCCACCAGATTCCCTCAGCAAGGGAGCCCGGTGAGTGAGGAGGCCAAATGGGCGACCACGTGCCTCATGGTTGCAGAAGGATGATCCGCATCTCAAGTAGATTGGGGATGGGCCAGATACTGCCTGGGGATGGCCAGCGGAGGCCACTGATACCTGTGGAAAGTGGACGGCAGCGACGTGCTACTCAGGTACATGCTCCCATACCTGACCTGACCTGCATGGGTGCACAACGCATCAGATAATCATCCTATCTGTAAAACCTGGATGCACGGTTTTTGCTGGGTCAGTGTTCAGAATAAATTAATTCTTGAGGGAGGAAGCCCCTTATTCACTTTACTATGCTATGCACTCATACAACTCTCCTGGCACTGTCTTTCATACCTGAGAAGGTGAAGAAGTTTTATCTGGCAACCTCGGACTTTGACTTCAATGATGAGCCAGACAGTTGAAGAGTGCCCAATCCTAAAAACCTTGCTCCTGCTGCTGTTGCAAATTCTCTTTCTGCTATGTTTTCACCCTATGTCACCTTCCTTCGACTTGAAGGTCAGCCAACATCACTGTATTTTATATTGCCTGGTGTTGGCTGCAACGGTTAGGTGGCTGGTAAATCCCAGGATCTTGAGTTCAACGGCCCGTTCATGTCGTTTAATGACCACCAGGAGGATTGACTCGGCCTGTCATCCTCCGAGGTCGGCAAAATGATTGCAGTGGCATTGCATCAGCGACACAAGCCACGTCCCAGAAACTGACAGCCAAGCAACCACAGGCTGCATACAAGAAATAAATAATTAAAACCAAAAATGGTGCCAAAAACAATCCTATTAACTGTAGGCGATTACCTCACTTTCGCTTGGAAGTCGTCATGGAATCTTTCATCACAGCGACACAAGTTATTCCTTTTCTCAAGGCCTGATCTCACCACCCTCTTATCTTCCCCATCCAAACCACGAATCTTTTCTACCCCCGTAATCCACCCCAACCCACCTCCTTCAAAAAATTCCTGGTTTCTTCCTGAAAGTTCCTGTCATGTAAGCGACTTGAAAGTCCCTTGCAGTGATCCATCTTGTTTACCTATGTACCCACCCAACATCCCTCTCCCTTCCACAGATCTTCATGTCTCTGTTCCCCCTGGTTTTGTCCTCCTCCCACCCCTCTTATCTCCTGCTCCCCTTGTACATTCTGTGTTGCTTCATATGAACATTGACATCTCTACAAAAAAAGAGAAGGTGGTTGCTGGGGGACCGCCGTTGCCGTCTTGGGGGAAACATGGGTTAGTGGCGGGGAGGAGCAAAACACAGAGCAGGGCATTTGGTTCCAGACCAAAGGAAGTAGAGAAGACAAGAGACACACCAAATCCTGTTCTGCTGAGGCAAGTGATAGGCCCATAGCTAGATTCATAGTGGGAAATTCCATTGATCTTAAGCTGGTTTGTTTTACACAGCATCAAGCTGAGCAAGTGTGAGCCAGAGGGAGAAGAGCATATTCCGTAAAGCTGCGAATGAAGTGGCCTTGTAAGTGGATAAGAGTTCAGGTGTTGCCAGAGCCATTACATTACATGATAACGATATGGGTTGGGCTTAAATTTCTGGGGAGTGAACTAAGATATTGCTCCTCCTTCACATGAGTTGCCGCAGCAAGTTAATCATTGATCAACCAAGTTTTCATCCCATGTTTCTTCTGTTTTAAAAAACCATTTATTTAAGAATATTTAATATCTCGAAACCCTTAGTTTGTTGCCATAAACAAGACCTCATTACAATTTGTGCTATCATCTAGCCCTATGGTTTTGATGACGCTCATATCACAGGTTACATCTCAAATGTATTATTTTATGTACATGCTTATCCATTGTTTATACTATATTGTTAATCACAGGTTCAAATCCCAGATGGCGTAATATATTTTTAATTGCCATACCAAATGTCTTGTTAATTCCTGTAAAATTTCACTGCTTATCTATTAATATTGTTTTTATGTACGTACTTCCCATCACATATCTATCTGAACAAACTTCCAACTGAGCCTTAAGGAATTGCCTAAAAATAATTAACGGGAATTCTGAATAATATTATGCAAATCTTAACCTCAGTGAAATGAATACAATCTATAAATGTCCAAAAATGAATAACGAGCCTTTTCCGTTTGTGTGCTTTTTTTTAATTTGATATGTCTCATGAGATGTTAAGCTCTTCTGAAAACATGCCTTGTTCTTTTCAGGCCTAAAAGCAGGAAAGACCACCAAGATAATTGAGATCATGCAGCTGTCCAATGACCCTCCACCTTCCCCAACAATACAGTCACCTGGTTTCGGCCACCAGTTTGCCTGGCACACAAAGCGGATACTTGTTTTCTGCACAATCACTGCCAACTTAGTCAATCATAACCCCTTGCATTGGAGGTGGTTTATTTGTTGTTAACACACCTCTGTTGGTGCCTAGCCTGAGGTTTGAATCTCAGCCCAGCCATTTAAATAGTCATCCTGGTGTTTCGCAGTCAGCACGAAGCTTCAATGTTATAATTTGTGTGGACGGACATTAAACTGAGTGTCCCGTCTGCGCGGCATTAGTTGGTGGACACTAAGGATCCCACGTTGTCTTTGTGAAAAGAGTACGTGACGCTATCGCTGGCACCTGAATAAATTACAAAATTCCTGCTCGAACCTAAACTTTCCCTGGCCAACCCACGAGGTGGGAATAATTGTGGCCGCTTTAAAGGCTCGTCAAAAATGTCTGAGTAGTGTTTACTGGTTATTGTACACCGCTCCTTCCCAATTCCATATCTACGGCTCCAATGCATGATGTCATCACCAAGGCACCAAAGGGAGGGAGTACTCAGTTTTTCTCCAATTTGTTTGTTTGTTTCTTATGTTTGTCTTGGGCAATATCTCAGCTATTCCTTTGAGTTAGCTGAATTGGGAAAAGTGGAAGATGTGCTTTGCAAAAAAGGTATTTTTTTAATGTTTATATAATCAATTGATTACATACTTAAATATTTCGATTATTTAATTACTTATTTATTTTATTCTTTACCTGAGGCAATATCTCAGTTGCCTTTTGAGCTAGAAGCTTGATATTTGGAACATGAACAGTGACCAAGCTGATTTGGTTTAAAGAGTATTTTCATTTATTGTTCACTCAATTAATCGATTAATTATTTGGTCTGTCTGGTGATACCTCGGCCCATCCTGAGCTAGGAAGCTGACATTTGGGGACAAAAGTGAAGGTGTGCTTGGGCAAACATTATTTTTTTTTTTATCAATCATGAATTGATTAATTACTTCATTGTTATCAATTTATTAATTATTATTTATATTCTAAACCTGGCCAATATCTCAAGCACCTTTAGAGCTTAGGAAGCAATATTGGACACGACAGTAAACAAGTGATTTAGCTATAAAGGGTATTTTTGATTTCTTGGATTAATCCAATTAATAATTATATTATTATTTATGATAATTACTCAATTAATCAATCAATTATTGTACCTGCTCCCTCCCATTCTGTCTCCATGTGCTGCAAGGTGACATTCGCCGGGGTGCGAAGACGCCTAGGCGCATGTAGCGCTGGAGATGTTATTATTTGCTGGTGTGGTTTACTTTGTACTTGTACTTGTTTTTGTATGTTTGATATCTTCTTTTGTCTTGAGCAAAAATCTCTCGGCTTGGAATTGTTTGTTTATGGGCAGTGTCCATTTGTAGTCGCCTTAGTTTGGAGTGAAATAAAGTTCATTGATCTGGGTTTGAAGTGTTGATTTGGCTGGTGGTTAAAACGTGTTTTCTTGTTTCTCCTCTTCGCCTCCAGTCTGAAGTTGAAAGATTATCACATGATCTTAAAGTCGATTCTTAGATCCCTCGCATGGTCATGACCCTCAACCACGTGTGTGCTGTTCGCTGACTTCTTTGGGCATCGGCTTACAGCACAAAACCATGGCATGGAGGGCAGGATTGCCGAGCAGAAGCTTCCTCCTCTTCAACAATAACGATTTCCCTATTCTGGTTTCCCTCTGTATTGAGTCAAACACTAGTCCTGGCCATGGTTCCATTCCACATTTCTCACAAGTTATCCAGGATGATATTGTGCAAAACAGCACCAAGATAGAAACTGCAGGTATGGAAGTTTTTTTTCTTTCCCCAAGCACCCCCCCCCCCTCGTTGTTTGAGGGTGGCGTTGGGGGTTACAATGTAGCATTTTAAACTTTATTCTTTAACAATTTAAAATTAAACACCTTTTGCCCTGAAAATAGTATTTTTTTTTGAAATGGGTTGAAAAG
Source organism: Eptatretus atami (assembly GCA_035128595.1). NCBI lineage: Eukaryota > Metazoa > Chordata > Myxini > Myxiniformes > Myxinidae > Eptatretus > Eptatretus atami. Next base: position 51,964,125 of record CM068952.1, read on the forward strand.
GAAATTCACACAATAATGTAACATCGATGAATATCCCTGCCATTCCAAGGTGGGACACTCTCTTTGCTGTTGAATTAGACAAGATGGGGGAGGGTGGCACTGCGCAGAGGGCTTCTCAACCTTGCACTGCATACTCAGCACTCATGGTACGTCTCACTCTTGCTGCACCTTGTATCCTTTTTTTCCAGAGGAGTGAATAGTGTTCTTGATTGTAATGGACATTATATATTCATATCAATGGTTGTGTTGTTGTGGTTGCACAGGAGTGACATGGATCTCCGTGGAATTGTTTCTTGATGTTACATTTGAGTGACCCATCTCCTAACTGGTTACACTCTATCCGAGCGTCTCGTCATAACTGGAAACGGTGCCCTCACGTTTCATCCTTTCGGTTTTGGTGCCCAGTATTTTGCCAAAATAAAATTCTGCATTAACTCTCTCCCCCTTTTGAAGGAAATCCTCTAGCAGCACTTACCTTTCAACATTGTAAGAAAATTATTATGCAATTTCTCTGTTATACTTTCTCCATCTTTACGCACCTGCTTATGTGATGCTTAAATTTAGATCTTGATTTTGCCACAAGCATAACTTGTAATGCACATTACTCTTTTCTGTTACCATACACCACCGACATCAGCTTTTATGTGAAAGGCCGTTCTCAGGGTTTTCCTCAGAATATATCCAAGTTCATAAATCTTTTTGCATCCTAAAATCGAAAAAATTAATTCGATCAATGAAAAGGCTCAATCATAAAATATTAGTAAAATGGCAATGTCTTGGACATTTTGCTGATGGATCAGATCTTCTCAGTCTGCTGGAGGTTGCTTTCTCCCATTCGGGAGGGGAGGTGGGCGGGAGCCCCACCTCGTTGCGATTCATGTTTTGGTTTGTACACAGATTTTGTTTTATGTATTGCAAAACATATTGGGCTTAGATCACCATCTCGGCTAAGTTTAAGTGTATTGTTACGGTTGCGGCCGGTCACGGTGCCTCTTGAACCCGTTCCGACCTTGACTTGAAAGCTAACGAGCCCGCAGATAAACCTGCGGCACAATGGGTTGCTAGGCAACCACCGATGCTGTCTGATACAATTAACATATTTAGGGTCCTCTCGTCAAATTCCTCGCATTACCTTCCCGGCAAAGCTCTCCCCACAGATAGGGAACTCGAAATGCCCCACTCCTATTTTAGATCCGTACGGCCGAGCAGAACTGCAAGTGGGACATTGGCTAGTTTGGAACATAGCGAATTCAGCTGGGCAAACTCCAATCCACTATTTACACGCGAGTGTCTAAACAATGCAGAAAGATATAAATTCGGCAGGTTGGAAACAAATGGTTTTGTTAAAAACAAATGGCACGTATTTACAATCAAAACCAATTATGTACAAAGCAAAGCAGTGTCGCAAAAGAATGAAAAATTACCCTTGTACATGTATCCCCTGTATGCAATCACCTTATTATGGAAACTACAGGACAGTCACCTCATTCAATCTGAGAAGTTGGAATAAATCATGGTGTTAGAAGGAGAGTTAAAGAAGCGCAGGGGCTTTGTTTGGTGACTCCTCGCTACCTGATGCAAGCCTGCGGGCTTACTTAGGCCTAAGTCCACATTTTGCCACGGTGGCGTGGGGTCCTCCAAAATCTACGCACTAGCAATTAATAGGCGGCCGCAGTAGAGTATTTCCACAGTCACACAATGTAGCAGTCACATATGTTTTTATTTTGGACTGCCGGCCGTATTTATAAAATTGTGGAGACCGAAAACGTGGGGTTTTCCGTATTACGTCTTTGATTTGATTGTCGCACGGTGACCTTAAGGGGCCCTGCGGCGGCCATAGAATTTTCAAGGCAGACGCAAGGGTAGCCCAGTGTGCCCGCAAGGCGACCGCAGGGGGCCCTCAAGGCGGAACGTTGCGGGCCAGAACGGACGGTTAAGGAATGGCGTTAATTTTTTATTTTTTTTTACCAGTTTTTTTTCGGCTTGTCGGAATTTGCTACGGCCGAACGTAGCAAATGAAAAAAGTTATAACTCCGCGTTATAATTCCACGGCGACCTATACGGCATGTAAAATTATAGCAAACGGCGTAGGGCCACCCTGAGGTCACCTCAGAAAACTCTGCCGCCGCCGCACGTTTCTTTGTCAATTCAGAAGGGCGTACGGCCGCCGTAATCCTCGCCGTAGAGCAAATGTGACTTAGGCCTTAGTCTCAACTGAAAAGGGCGATAGTAAAAAGGGTAAGAAGAGAGGTTGATTGTGTAATGCACTGTGGTGGGGAGAAATGTGGCTGAATGCTTTGTAATGCGTTAGAGGAAACCAATGAACGCGTATCAGTACCCCTGTTCTGAATGAGTCTAGTGGAAACATTTAATGCTCTTTGGTGCATTCCAATGTGAATGAATAGAATCGCAAAAAGCAAGAGAAAGATCGTGTAAATCAGTGTGTAATGGCTGGCCATGACAATGTAAAGAGCTCCATGGGCTCGTTCACACTCGCTCTGTGATGGCTCGCACTCAACTTTGTAGCTGGGCTTGCACTTCATTTCAGGCTGGCTCGCACTCGCTCCATGGCAGGACCCATCTGTGCAGTGTGTCATTGTTGCCTGGCTCGTTTCTGGAGGACTCCTGGCTCTCTTTGCTCTATGGTCATCTACGACTTAAGTTTTGAGCGACTGGATGAATTTAAATCCCTTTGCTAAGGCGTGTCAGTGGCCCAGCCCGCAGCTCTGTTCCTTCAACATTGCTGCCTTTGCATTTGGAGTGCTGCTGGTTGTTCAAGCACATTCATTGTCGCAGCTCCCGGCCTCGGGGACCACCCGTCCACGATAAACTCTGCCCAGATGTGGTCCTTCCTGCTCCATTGGTGCTGGATTTCTGAGTGCTACCAAATGATTTGGCTTGTTAGGTGTCTTATAATGAAAATTGTGGGTTGTGTGCAAAAGCGCGTGTGTATAATACCATAGAAGAGGTGTGGAGAATGAGAGGGGACTAGGGATTCCAAGGGGGAAAAAAAAAAGAAAGGGATAAGAAAAAGGAAACAAAGGGGGGGGCATTTCGGAGAAACAGTTCCAAGGAATTCGAACATGCTGCACAAACCACAATACATTTCCCTGTCCACTGATGAGGGAAGGTTAATCTGGTCTAAACAAAAATTACTTTTCAGATATCTAAACTTCAGGGTTCTTTTATGTGGATGGTATAGTAAATCCCTGGGTTTTCAAAAACTGCAACCAATATTCATACCCAATGATGGACAATACTTTGGGAAACCTTGCATTTACATATTTTTATACACATTTGGAAAGGAACTTTCCATATACAACATGCCAGTACACCTTTTACCTTATAGACCACACTTTTCACCTTTTCACGGCACTGGTGGAAGACTTCATATGTTCGATCTATATATCGAGAAAGATTGACGTATTTTGTCTTTGGTTGCTTGCTACATTTGTTATATTCTAAACATAATGTCCCAAAGTCTTGTTTCCTTTAAATTTTAGACAGCAATATTATGTGAAATGTCCTTTCTTGTTGCTGCTACTCTTGCTCCTTCCTCCTGAAAATGGTATTACAATTTTCTTCTGTGTTTTATTACTGTTTGCTGGTTAACTGTGAATAATTCTTCTGCTGCTGATTTATTCAGGTTTTGGGTTTGCCAGACCCAGAGCTGAAAGCGAGATTTGCCGATGCACGTCTTGTGTGCACCTAGGCTCCTGCTCTGCTGCATTCCACCACAGCGCTTCTACATGGGAATTAACCAGGCACATTGCACACTTTTGTGCAGCTGCAAGGAGCTGCTCGGTCGCGCAGCGCTGCAGCTTCTGGATGGGCAGCAGGCAGAGTTCTCAATGTGTTGTGTCCTGCTTTTATGACAAGCAGGCTGTAGAAATTTTGTATAAGCTTAGAGGATGACCTTCAAGTGTTGTCATCATTTATATGTTTTGGAGGCCACAACCACCGTTTGACCTTGTGGTCACCATCACCATTGCCGTTTTTGAGTTGGGGCGCCGTCACCGTTTTTGCAGTTTGGGCGCCGTCACCGTTTTGAGTTTGGAGCGCCGTCACGTTTTGAGTTTGGGCCGCGCGTCACCGTTTTGATGTTTGGGGCGCCCGTCACCGTTGAGTTTGGGGTGTCGTCACCGTTTGAGTCGGGGCTCTGTCACCGTTTTGACTGTTTTGCGGTCCGTCACCGTTTTGAGTTTGGGCCTCGGGGTTGCTTGACTTGGGTGTTTTATAATCCATCACCATTTTAATTTTTGCGGCACTTCAAGTTGTGACCTATTAAGTGAGCCAGTTATATTCTGCATTTTTCTGTACAGCGACTTAAGAGGATACTGAAAAAAAAAATGGTGATTCATGAGAAATATTACATCCTACTTTGGATTTTATTGCCCGCTCCCCCCGCACTGCGGCAGCATGTGTGTATCCGTCTGTTCCAGGCATAAACTTTTTTTTTTAACATTGAGCTCTTTGTCATCACAATTTTCCAACAAACCTTATTATGAGATATGGAGAAATAGGTTTAAAACATTTGCGGAACTTAACGTCACCTTTGGTGGTAGCCATTATTAAAAATCATTTCCTTTATCTTATGATGTGGATTCTGTACATGATGTGTTGTGATCCAATAACAATTCTTTCAAAAATAACAAATAACTACAAAGTGCACTTCCAAGAATGTCCGCGGCCACATTGTCTACCGAAAGTTGGGCCGAGAAAAGTACTCACTCCTTTAAAGGCGGAAGTGCCCACTCATGATAATAAACGTACTGTCTGTCTGTCCAGCCAGAACATTTTTTACCATTTGTCATCAAAATTTTCACCAAACACATGCAGAATATAAGAGAAGAATAATGATAAATCAGTCAAAATGGTCAAATGGCAAAAGTCATGGTGAATACAAATATGCCTTGGTAGCCCACCGTAGCACGTCAAGCATGCAGAAGCCCCGTTATATATATGTATATATAATATATTTAATTGTTTCGGTGTTTATTTTATTTACAGTGAGTTTAGGTGCTGTTCAGGCCATAACTGTTTTTATATTACCAATTGAGCTTTGTCATCCAATCTTCAACAAACCTTTATATGAGAATATGGAGGAATACTAATTAAATGAAATTTACCTTCTTTCCTTTTTACTGTGTTTTCGTGAAGTTTAGTTCGAATACAAAGCCCATTGTGAATGGCCTTTTGCTTTTGGAGATGCTTTCTAGGTTCAAGCTTAAGTTGCTTGCATACCTTTATCATTAAAATCAGAACTGCCTTGCGGGGGGGGGGGGCGAAGATTCATCGTTCTGCCACAAAAAGAGACATAAATCTTTTTTCCATTTGGCATATTCTGAATTTTTAATATTTTTAATATTCTAAAATTGGCATATTCTGCAAGGTGCTTGATACTGCAGAAGGGATGGGCAATATACAAATATATTGTTAAACGGATTTGAGGTTTAAGGTTCGCCAAATAGGGCAAGCACAGACTTGCTGAGGACAAAAAACATATGACCATCATTCAATCCGGAAAGAGTTGACAAGAAAGAAACTGAGGAGAAAGAAAAGAATGGAGCGTAGGGTTGACCTCCTCCTCTCACCTCACACAACCTCAACGGGGCTGTCCAGTCCAAATATACGGGGGGGGCAGGAAGGATGGCCGAAAGATTGGTGATGGATTGGCTGTGACGGTGCGATGGACATGCAGCTGGCCCATATTGAGTCGTCAGCCACAAGATAGGCAAATCGTCTCTGGCGTCCTCGTATTGCCAATGGCCGAGCTGCTCACACATCGAATACCTTTCTGTTCCGTGCCACTAACGAGAGCAGCTCAAACAAACAGTCAAATCCTTTTCAGGTGTACCCGGCTGTGTTAACGGCAAGCGCCCTCCGAAGTACTCGAGGTATCCACCTTCGTGTGTTGTGGTGGTGTGTGTGTGTGTGTGTGTGTTTGTGTGTGTGATATTCTGTGTATATAATAGTTACGTATTAATAGGTGTGTATATAATATGCAATTATGTCACGTATTAGCATGTGTATATAATGTCACACATAACGTTGTTATTCATAAACAAGTGTTTATGTAACCAAATGGCGCAATAACGTGTTTATATTATATAACCTGTGTGTGTGTGTGTGTGGTGTTGTGTGTGTGTTGTGTCGTTGTGGTGTGCTGTGATATTTGTGTATGTATATGTCACATATAATTATGTGTGTATATTTAATATGCAATATGTCACACATAACGTGTTGTCACACAAGTGTTTATGTAACAAATGTCGCAAACATAATGTGTTAATATTATTATAACACAGTGTGTGTGTGTGTGTTGGTGTGTGTGTGTGTGTGTGGTGTGTGTGTAATAGTTATAATAGGTCTTTGTCTATTAAAAAATACGTTAATGAAGCTACAATGTGTATGAAGCCTTGAACCATTGGCTGGGAGAGCTGACCTGACTCACTCACAATTAATTCTCATGAGAAAATTCATACGTCTGCCATCTCTGGTTTTTTGGTAAGTCTAAGGATGCCCTTTGATGTCTCATTCACATTTGAAATGTCTGTCCAATATAACCACCCAAAGTATTATATTTGCACGTATAAGCAGTAGGCATGTTTATGCTTCATTATGGAAGCCCGGGTTATTTTTTTATTTTCTGAAACGATTGAGGCAGTGGTTTTGCCAATAACCACAAAATAAAGGAATGAAGCAATTTATGATAAATGAGGGGTTTTTGTACGTTAATTTCGCGTGTTATGCCTGGGTAATTATAGTTATCAACCTTGAATAGTCGTGAACATACAGCAAGGAATCCTGTTATCTCCAATGAACGACTACTTGGGGGGAAGCGGCAACAATTGCAGGATCACCTCAAAACGGTGCTAATTCCTGTAGAAGACAGAGAGACCACCGACCTTTCTGCGAATGACGTAGTGATAGGCCCACCAGACCTCAGCTTCCAATCATGGGGCAGATTCCAATAATCTCGAAGGGCTTGGTTTCCACGGTATCAAGCTGAGAAAGGTGTGATGTAGGGGAGCCTCGCCAGCCAGGAGGAATGCAGCTACTCCATAATGTTGTGAATTAAAGCCTGTCGGTTGATAGGAGTTCACGGATGCTGCCAAGGAAGGAACTTTGTACGACGAGAATGCCCAGTCAGTATCTGGCTTTGGAGGCCAATTTGAAATGTGGTTAGCACCCAATGAAGATCACAGCTGATTGCTGAGAATCCAGGAGTTTTAATGACTGAACTTCCTCAAGAGGATTGTTAAGAATGTAATGGTTGGCATCGAGCAATAAGCGCACAGAGATGAAAGGCAAATGCACGATTTTAAATGTTCTCTCCACGCACATCCTGGCAGTTACTGCAGATTTAGGGGAAAATCGATGAATAAACAACAAACTACAAGCTCTCTCACTCTCCATTTTATATGGAACCACCTTCCCAGAGTCTGTTCTGTCTCATTCTTCCCTCTAGGACTTCAGCAAGTCATGCACAGACATCTCTTTGTCATCCCCAATTGTGCAACCATGATCTTTATTAACCTTCCAAAACTTCAAACCATCCTTACTTGCTAGTTCAATGCTTTCTTCCTTACCTCCTCTGACCCCCACCTCCCCCCGCCACCCCCAACATCCCTCGCCTCTTTTCCTATAATTCATTCCCTTGATTGCTTGTCCCCACTATCAGTTCTGTCTTACTCTTCCAATGAGCCTGGCTCCTGTAAATATATATATATATACTGATTGTTACGGCTGTGGAAATTTGCAATACACCAGAAAAGGTCCTCAGGTTAGATATATCGCATACAGTTCATTGTGTACGTTGTCCAACCCGTTGTTAGAGGGAATATGTGTGATATCATCCGGGGCATGCGACGCTTCGAGTTAGCCATTTTTCTGTCTATCGTTATTTTGGATTAAACCTACAACAGCACCACCTTCGCCACTCTCCCGCACTCCGAACGCGTTCTTCACGGACCACGCTACGACCCTTCCGCGTTGGAAAGGGTCCGCAGGAACGCGGGCGTATACGGCGCGGGGCTAAGAAAACCAACGCCTGCTGCGGGTTTTCCGCCTAATTTCCCGCCTGATGCTTTCCGCCTGAATCCCCCCACCCACAGCTGTGTGAAGGAGGTGGTGGGCAGCTCGCTACCCGATTTGGTGGATTGCACGGCGTGACGTCGGTCGGAGTGGGGCACGCCCCCCTTCGAGAGCTTTCTGAAACGCCCTCGAAGAGAGGTGGAGCCGAGAACGGGGCGGAGCAAAGCGCGGAGCCCGCCTACATAAAGGCGCGGCAGCCCCGCTCCATAAGGGCGGACGCACGTAGCAGGTGCTCTTATTTTTCTTTCCTTCTTCTCCTTCCGTTGTGGATCTCACTCCCCTCTTTCTTCGTCCTGCGTCCATGGCCTCCGCGTTTCTTCTTCCTCGCTGGCTCTTCCTCTTCCTCTGCGCTCGTCTGCCTGGCAACTGTGGAGGCTGGGGTCTTGCTCTTCTGGTCCTGATGCTCGCGGTTTTTGGCGGGCCGCCTGTCCACGGAGGCACGGACGGGAACGCCTAAGGCAGCCGCCGGTGGCTGTGGTGGACCTGCGCGTATTGGCGCAAGGCAGTGCCGGAGAGAGCTCAGCAGACCGCGACCAGGCAGTCGGCCAGGCGCGGACCACGCGACTGTCGTGGGAGGAGGACTCGACGGCCCAAAGGGAAGTCACCATTTTCTTTTCGGGGTTTGTTATGGATCTATGTGGCGACCGAGTCTTGTAAAAGTAGGGAAACTGCTTAAGTGACTGCACATTTATTAATTATATCGGTCAGTAAGTGCTCCCTTGCTTTTTGTTTGCCTGCCTTTTGTTTTTCATTTGCCTGTATACGTGACTTGCCTGTTGTTCCTTATTGCTGCTTACGTGTTTGTATAAAATAAATGTCCTTGTGTGAAATGTTTCCCGTTTTCGTGCGATTCCTTTCCTTTAGTTTTTATGAAAGCTTCCATCTTTGCATCACGTAAGGGATGGTAGTGGTGTAGGACACCAATAAATTAATCTGAACCGTCGAGGTCCGACGATAACTCCGCTCGGTACTCCCTTGCAGCAACGGAACAGCCGCTTAATGCATTCCTGTCCGGAAGTCGACCTGTGCGTAGTTACAACTCCTCGGTACGCTACCCCGCCGCGGGTACTTAGGTTATATCGACATTCGGCGGCATTCACCCTATTTACGCGCAGGTAGAAAGCAGCACTGGGTTGTGTGACGGTTAAACCCCACCCGTTGGCTAGCTCCTTGGCGTAGTTCCAAAGAGGGTCACGATGAATGCGGTCCGTTCCGGTGGGCGACGCCATCGTTGAATTTTGAGTTACAGATGGCCGAATCGCACGCCGGACGCTGGGCGAAATTCGTAACACTGGTGTCCGGGAGCTGGGATTCAAATCCCATCCCGCCTCCAAAGGGCAATCGTAAAACCAACTGGTGATACAGGGAGTGGGGTTCAAAATCCACCTCGGTCTCCAACTAAATTAACGGGGATCGGACCAGGGGTGTGCGAAAGCAACCCCCCGTTCCCCACCAAATTGCGAGCGATCCAAATTAAATCCCTTACGCAGAAAATAAGATGGAGTTCTCAAGGCGAGGCGGGAGGCCGGGGTACGATTAATGGATTTAGAATTGTTGTAGAAATCCATGGTCCAGGATTGAAAACCACGAGCCAGGGAAATGCTTGTTGTGCAGGAGCCAATTCCCCCCCAACGACTCTTCATGCCCGAAATGGGCGCGGCAGCGGCCGGGTGATATTGACACCTCCCCTCCCACTATTCGACCAAAACCCCCCGCATCCTTAGCCACATCGCTCAGCGAGTGCAATCGACATGGCCAGCTATTCCGCCATGCTGGGCAGGAATCAGATGGGGATATGCAAGATGAAAAACGCAAATAAAAACAATGAACGCAAAAGCGTGGATGGAACGTACGCAAAAAAAAAAAAGTACGAAAAGTGTGGATGGCTCCGGGAAACCCTTTGGGGTGGCCACGACATCCCAGTGTGGATCCCGGTGCTGTGTGGTGTCGAGGTGATGTGTTACAAAATGTGGCGACAATGTGTGCTGCAACGCGACATAGCGTGGGTGCAAGCGGCGTGTGTAGAGAGCGACGGTGAGGTGACAGAGACCCCGTGATCGGATGAGACCCCGGGTATGAGTGACACCCCGTCGTGGAGTGAAACCCCGCGCTGTGCAGTGTTGTGGTGGCAAGTGTGCCGAAGTGCGTGCCTCCCAGCACGCCGTGTGTGGATGAGGCACCGTTGTGAGGAGCCACGTGTGCAAGAAATTGGCAATGCGTGAGTGAATGCCGAGTGC
>CM068952.1:51976336-51992495 GCA_035128595.1 Eptatretus atami
AACCCAGTCTGCATTCTACCTTGCGCGAAATAGGGTGAATCGCCGAATGTCGATATAACCTAGTCCCCCGCGGGGTAGTCGTACCGAGGGTTGTACTTACGCACCAGGTCGACTCGGACAAGAACTGCTTAAGGGCTCGTTCCGTGCTGCAGGGATAACCGAGCGGAGTTATCGTCGAGACCTCGACGGTTCAGATTAATTTATTGGGTGTCTACACCCAACTACCCATCCCTTACGTGATGCAAGATGAACTTTCAAACAAAGGAAAGGACGCGCAACGAAACGGGAAACATTTACACAAGGACATTTATTTATACAAACACGTAGCAGGCAAATAGGAACAACAGGCAAGCACGTATACAGGCAAATAAAAACAAAAGCAGGCAACAAAAGCAAGGAAAGCATAACGACCGATATAATTAATAATGTGCAGTCACTTAAGCAGTTTGCTACTTTACAAGACTCGGCGCCACAAGATCCATACAAAACCCCGAAAAGAAAATGGTGACTTCCCTTTGGGCCGTCGAAGTCCTCCTCCCACGACAGTCGCAGTGGTCGCGCCTGGCCCCGACTCCCTGTCGCGGTCTGCGAGCTCTCTCCGGCACTCCTCGCCAAACGCGCAGGTCCACCACCCACCGGCGTGCTGAGCGTCTCCCGTCCGTGCCTCCGTGGACAGGCCGCCCGCCAAAACCGCGAGCACAGGACCAGAACGAGCCAAGACCCAGCCTCCACAGCTGCCAGAGCAGACGAGCGCAGAGGAGAGAAGAGCCAGCGAGGAAGAAGAAACGCGGAGCCAGGACCAGGACGAAGTAGAGGGAGTGAGATCCACACGGAAGGAGAAGAAGAAGAAAATAAGAAGCACCCTACGTGCGTCCGCCCTTATGGAGCGGGGCTCCGCCCTTTATGGAGCGGGGCTCCGCCTTTGCTCCGCCCCGTTCTTCGGCTCCCACCTCTGCTTCGAGGGCGTTTCCAGAAAGCTCTCGAAAGGGGGGCGTGCCCCACTCCGACCGACTCACGCCGTGCATCCACCAATCGAGAGCGAGCTGCCCCACCCCTCCCCTTCACACCAAGCGTTGGTGGGGGGATTCAGGCGGAAGCATCAGGCGGGGAAATTAGGCGGGAAAACCCCACAGGCGTTGTTGGTTTTCTTCTCACGCGCCGTACGCCCGCGTTCTCGGACCCTTTCCAAACGCGGGAAGGGTCGTAGCTGGTCCGTGTGAGAACAGCGTTCGGAGTGCGGGAGTGGGCGAAGGTGGTGCTGTTGTAGGTTTGATCCAAAATAACGAAAACAGAAAAATGGCTAACTCGAAGCGTCGCAGCCCGGATGAATCACACATATTCCCTCTAACAACGGGTGTGGACTAACTACACATGAATGTATCGATATAATCTAACCTGAGGACCTTCTGGTGTATTTGCAAATTTCCACAGCCGTAACAATATATATATATTATATATTTACAGGAGCAGGCTCATTGAAGAGTAAGACAGAACTGATAGTGGGGACAAGCATCAAGGAATGAATTAATAGGAAAAGAAGGCGAGGGATGGGTGGGGGGTGGCGGGGGGAGGTGGGGGTCAGAGGAGGTAAGGAAGAAACATTGAAACTAGCAAGTAAGATGGTTGAGTTTGGAAAGGTTAATAAAGATCATGGTTCACAATTGGGGATGACAAGAGATGTTCTGTGCATGACTTGCTTGAAGTCCTAGAGGGAAGAATGAGACAGAACAGACTCTGGAAGTGTGGTTCCATATAAAATGGAGAAGTGAGAGAGCTTTGTAGTTTGTTGTTTATTCACGATTTTCCCCTATAATCTGCAGTAACTGCCAGGATGTGCGTTGGGAGAGAACATTAAACGTGCATTTGCCTTTCATCTCTGTCGCTATTGGCTCGAGCCAACCATACATTCTTAACAATCCTCTTGATGGAAGTTCAGTCATTAAAACTCCTGGATTCTCACAATCAGCTGTGATCTTTCTTTGGGCAAACCACATTTCAAAAATTTGGCTCCAAAGCCAGATACTGACTGGGCATTCTCCGTTCGTACAAAAGTCCTTCCTTGGCACACTGTGAACTCCTATCAACCGACAGGCTTTATTCACCAACATTTGGAGTACTGCATTCCCCTGGCTGGCGGGCTCCCCTACATCACACCTTTCTCACTTATACCGTGGGAACCAAGCCCTTCAGAGATTATTTGGAATCTGCCCCATGATTGAGCTGAGTCTTGTGGGCCTATCACTACGTCATCGCAGAAAGGTCGGTTGGTCTCTCTGTCTTCTACAGAATAGCACCGTTTATGAGTGATCCTGCAATTGTTGGCCGCTTCCCAGTAGTCGTTTCATTGGAGGATAACAGGATTCCTCTGTATTGTTCACACTATTCAGGTTGGATAATTAATAAACCCCAGGCTAACACGCGAAATTACGTTACAAAAAACCCCTCATTTTCATAAATTGCTCATTCCTTTATTTTGTGGTTTATGGCAAAACCACTGCCTCAAATCGTTTCAGAAAATAAAAAATAACCCGGGCTCCATAAATGAAGCATAAAACATGCCTACTGCTTATACGTGCAAATATAATACTTTGTGGTTATATTGGACAGACATTTCAAATGTTGCAATTGAGACATCAAAGGGCATCTTAGACTTACCAAAAAACCAGAGATTGGCAGACGTTGATTTTTCTTCATGAGAATTATGTGAGTGAGTCAGGTCAGCTCTCCCAGCCAATGGGTTCAAAGGCTTCATACACATTGTAGCTCATTAACGTATTTTAATAGACAGACACTATTAAACTATTACACACACACCACACACACACACAACACACACACACACACACACACACTGTGTTATATAATATAACACATTATGTGCGACATTTGTTACATAAACACTTGTGTGACAAACCACGTTATGTTGTGACATTATTGCATATTAATATACACACATATTATATGTGACATATACATACACAAATATCACACACACCACAACACACACACACACACACACCACACAACACACACACAGGTTATATTAATATTAAACACGTTATGTGCCGACATTTGGTTACATAAACACTGTTGTATAAAACAACGTTATGTGTGACCAGTTATATACACTGCTAATACGTGACATATTGCATCATTATATACACAACACTATTAATACGTAACTATTATATACACAAATATCACACAACACAAACACACACACACACACACACACCAACCACACACACGAAGGTGGATACCTCGAGGACTTTCGGAGGGCGCTTGCCTGTTAAACACAGCCGGGGACACCTGAAAGGAATTTGACTGTTTGTTTGAGCTGCTCTCGTTAGTGGCACGGAACAGGAAAGGTATTCATGTGTGGAGCAGCTCGGCCATTGGCAATCGAGGACGCAGAGACGATTTGCCTACTTGTGCTGGAGACTCAATATGGCAGCTTGCAGTCCATCGCACCGCTCACAGCCAATCCATCACCAATTCTTTCCCATCCTTCCTGCCCCCCCCGTATATTTTGGACTGGACAGCCCCGTTAGTTGTGTGAGGTGAGAGGAGGAGTCAAACCCTACGCTCCATTCTTTTCTTTTCTCCTCAGTTTCTTTCTTGTCAACTCTTTTCCGGATTGATGATGGTCATATGTTTTTGTCCTCAGCAAGTCTGTGCTTGCCCTATTTGGCGAACCTTAACCTCAAATCCGTTTAACAATATATTTGTATATGCCCATCCCTTCTGCAGTATCAACACCTTGCAGAATATGCCAATTTTAGAATAATTTTAAAAATATTAAAAATTCAGAATAGCCAATGGAAAAAAGATTTATGTCTCTTTTTGTGGCAGAACATGAATCTTGCCCCCCCCCCCCGCAAGGCAGTTCTGATTTATAATGATAAAGGTATGCAAGCAACTTTAAGCTGCAACTAGAAAGCATTCAAAAAGCAAAGGCCATTCACAATGGGCTTTGTATTCGAACTAAACTTTCACGAAAACAACAGTAAAAAGGAAAAAGGTAAATTTCATTAATTAGTATTCCTCCATATTCTCTATATAAAGTTTGTTGAAGATTGGTATGACAAAAAGCTCAATTGGTAAATAAATAAAAACAGTTATGGCCTGAACAGGCACCTAAACTTCACTGAATAAATAAAAAAACACCGAAACAATTAAATATATATATATATACAATATATAACGGGCTTCTGCATGCTTGACGTGCTACGGTGGGCTACCAAGGCATATTGTATTCACCATGACTTTTGCCATTGACCATTTTGACTGATTTATCAATATTCCTTCTCTTATATTCTCATGTGTTTGGTTGAAAATTGATGACAAATGGTAAAAAATGTTTCTGGCCTGGACAGACAGACAGTATCGTTTATTATCATGAGTGGGCACTTCCGCCTTTAACGGAGTGGAGTACTTTCTCGGCCCACTTTCGGTAGACAATGTGGCCGCGGACATTCTTGGAAGTGCATTTTGTTAGTTATTTGTTATTTTTAAAAATTTTATTGGATCACAACACATCATGTTACAGAATCCACATCATAAGATAAAGGAAATGATTTTTAATAATGGCTTACCACAAAAGGTGACGTTAGAGTTCCGCAAATGTTTAACTATTTCTCCATTCTCATAATAAAGGTTTGTTTGAAAATTGTGATGACAAAAGCTCAAATTGTTAAAAAAAAAAAAAGTTTATGCCCTGGACAGACGGGATACACACATTGCCGCAGTGCGGGGGGACGGGACAAATAAAATCCAAGTAGGATGTAATATTCTCATGAATCACCATTTTTTTCAGTATCCTCTTAATCGCTGTACAGAAAAATGCAGATATATACTGGCTCACTTATAGGTCACAACTTGAAGTGCCGCAAAAATTAAAATGGTGATGGATTATTAACCCCAAAGTCAAGCAACCCCGAGGCCCAAATCAAACGGGTGACGGACCGCAAAACATCAAAAACGGTGACAGAGCCCCGACTCAAACGGTGACGACACCCCAAACTCAAACGGTGACGGGCGCCCCAAACATCAAAACGGTGACGCGCGCCCAAACTCAAAACGGTGACGGCGCTCCAAACTCAAAAACGGGTGACGGCGCCCAAACTCAAAAACGGTTGACGGCGCCCCAACTCAAAACGGCAATGGGATGGTGACCAAAGGTCAAAACGGTTGGGCTTGGTGGCCTCCAAACATATAAATGATGACAACCACTTGAAGGTCATCCTCTAAGCTATACAAAATTCTACAGCCTGCTTGTCATAAAGCAGGACACAACACATTGAGAACTCTGACCTGAAGAGCTGAAAGCAGAGGGATCCCATCCAGAAGCTGCACGCTGCGCGACCGAGCAGCTCTTGCAGCTGCACAAAAGTGTGCAATGTGCCTGGTTATTCCATGTAGAAGCGCTGTGGTGGAATCAGCAGAGCAGGAGCCTAGGGTGCAACACAAACGTGCATCGCAAATCTCGCTTCAGCTCTGGGTCTGGCAAACCCAAAACCTGAATAAATCAGCAGCAGAAAATTATTCACAGTAACCAGCAACAGTAATAAAACAGCAAAGAAAATTGTAATACCATTTTCAGGAGGAAGAGCAAAGAGTAAAGCAGCAACAAGAAAGGACATTTCACATAAATATTGCTGTCTAAAATTTAAGGAAACAGACTTTGGACATTATGTTTAGAATATAAGCAAATGTAGCAAGCAACCAAAGACAAAATACGTCAATCTTCTCGATTATTAAATCACATATGAAGTCTTCCACCAGTGCCGGTGAAAAGGTGAAAAGTGTGGTCTATAGGTTAAAAATGTGACAGGCATGTGTATATGGAAAGTTCTTCCAAAATTGTATAAAAATATGTAAATGCAGGTTTCCACAAAGTATTGTCATGCATTGGGTATGATATTGGTCTGCAGTTTTTGAAAACCCAGGGAGTTACTATCCATCCACATAAAAGAACCCTGAAGTTTAGATATCTGGAAAAGTAATTTTTGTTTAGACCAGCATTACCTTCCCCTCATCAGTGGACAGGGAAAAGTATTGTGTTGTGCAGCATGTTTCGAATTCTTGGAACTGTTCTCCGAAATGCCCCCTTTTCCTTCTTTTACCTTTCTTTTTTTTTCCCCCTGAATCCCTAGTCATCCTCTTCTTCTCCACACCTTCTTCTAGTGATCTAACACACGCGCTTTTGCAACACAAACCCACATTTCATTATAAGACACCAACAAGCCAAATCATTTTGGTAGCACCAGAAACATCCAGCACCAATGGAGCAGGAAGTGACCACATCTGGGCAGGAGTTTATCGGTGGACGGTGTCCCGAAGGCCGGGGAGCTCGACAATGAATGTGCTTGACAACCAGCCAGCACTCCAATGCAAAGGCAGCACATGTTGAGGAACAAGCTGCGGGCTGGGCCACTGACCACGCCTTAGCAAAAGGGATTTAAATTCATCCAGATCGCTCAAAACTTAAGTCGTAGATGACCATGAGCAAGAGAGCCAGGAGTCCTCCAGTAAACGAGCCAGGCAACATGAACACACTGCACAGATGGGTCCTGGCCATGGAGCGAGTGCGAGCCAGCCTCGAAATGAAGTGCAAGCCAGCTACAAAGTTGAGTGCGAGCCATCAAGAGCGAGTTGTGAACTGAGCCCATGGAGCTCTTTACATTTGTCATGCCAGCCAATTACACACTGATTTACACGATCTTTCTCTTGCTTTGCTGAATTTCTAATTCATTCACATTGGAATGCACCAAAGAGCATTAAATGTTTCCACTAGACTCATTCAGAACAGGGGTACTGATAGCGTTCATTGGTTTCCTCTAACGCTATTTACAAAGCATTCACCACATTTCTACCCCACCACAGTGCATACACAATCAACCCTCTCTTCTTACCCTTTCTATCCTTTTCATGTGAGACTAAGGCATAAGTCACATTTGCTCTACGGCAGAGGATTACGGCGGCCGTACGCCCTCTGAATTTGGACAAGAAACCGTGCGGCGCGCGGCAGAGTTTCTGAGGTGACTCAGGGTGGCCCTACGCCGTTTGCTATATTTTACATTTGCGTAAGGTCGCCGTGGAATTATAACGCGGAGTTATAACTTTTTTCATTTCTACGTTCGCCGTAGCCAAATTCCGACAAGCCGAAAAAAACTGGTAAAAAAAATAAAAAATTAACGCCATCCTTAACCGTCCGTCTGGCGCAACGTTCGCCTTGAGGGCCCCCTGCGGTCGCAATTGCGGGCACACTTGGGGCTACCTTGCGTCGGCCTTGAAAATTCTATGGCCGCCGCAGGGCCCCTTAGGTTCACCGTGCGACATCAAATCAAAGACCGATACGGAAAACCCCACGTTTTTCGTCTCCACAATTTATAAATTACGGCCGTTGCAGTCCGAAAAATAAAAACATATGTGACTGCTACATGTGTGACTGTGGAATATCTACTGCGGCCGCCGTATAATTTGCTAGTTGGCGTAGATTTGGAGGACCCCACGCCACCGTTGGCAAAATGTGGACTTCAGGCCTAAGTAAGCCGCAGGCTTGCATCAGGTGATCGAGGAGTCACCAACAAAGCCCCTGCCATTACTATATAACTCATCACTATCATAACACCATGATTTATCCAACTTCTCAGATTGAATGAGGTGACTGGTCCTGTAGTTTCCTAATAGGTGATTGCATAAGGGGATACATGTACAAGGGTATTTTTCATTCTTTTGCGACACTGCTTGCTTTGTACATAATTGGTTGATTGTAAAACGTGCCATTTGTTTTTAACCAAAACCATTTGTTTCCAACCTGCCGATTTATATCTTTTGCATTGTAGACACTCGCGTGTAAATAGTGGATTTGGAGTTGCCCAGCTGATTCGCTATGTTCAAACTACCAATGTTCCCACTTGCAGATTCTCTCGCCGTACGGATCTTAAATAGGAGTGGGGCATTCGAGTTCCCCCTATCTGTAGGGGATTAAGCTTTGCGGGTAAGGTAATGCGGAGGAATTTGACGAGAGGACCCTAAATATGTTAATATGTTATCAGACAGCATCCGGTGGTTGCCTAGCAACCCATTGTTGCCGCAGGTTTATCTTGCGGGCTCGTTAGCTTTCAAGTCCAAGGTCGGGAACGGTTCAAGAGGCCACCCGTGACCGGCCGCAACCGTAACAATACACTTAAACTTAGCCGAGATGGTTGATCTAAGCCCAATATGTTTTGCAATACAAAACAAAATCTGTGTACAACCAAAAACATGAATCGCACGAGGTTGGGCTCCCCCCACCTCCCCTCCCGAATGGAGAAGCAACCTCCAGCAGACTTGAGGAAGATCTGATCATCAGCAAAATGTCCAAGACATTTGCCATTTTACTAATATTTATGATTGAGCCTTTCATTGATACGATTATTTTTTCGATTTTAGGATGCAAAAAGATTTATGAACTTGGATATTTCTGAGGAAAACCCTGAGAACGGCCCTTTTCACATTAAAAGCTGATGTCGGTGGTTGTATGGTAACAGAAAAGAGGTATGTGCATTACAAGTTATGCTTGTAGGCAAATCAGATTTTCTAAATTAAGCATCACATAAGCAGGTGCGTAAAGATGAGAAAGAAAGTTTATAAAGAGGAAATTGATAATAATTTCTCTTACAATTGTTGAAAGGTAAGCTGCTGCTAGAGGATTTCCTCAAAGGGGGAGAGAGTTAATGCATGAATTATTTTGCAAAATACTGCGCACCAACCGAAAGAGATGAAACGTGAGGGCACCGTTTCCAGTTTATGACGAGACGCTCGGATAGAGTGTACCATTAGGAGATGGGTACTCAAATGTAACATCGAAAACAATTCCCACGGAGATCCATGTCACCTCCTGTTGCAACCACAAACAAACACAACCATTGATATGAATATATAATGTCCATTACACATCAAGAACACTATCACTCCTCTTGAAAAAAAGGATACAAGGTGCAGCAAGAGTGGACGCTACCATGAGTGCTGAGTATGCATGCAAGTTGAGAAGCCCTCTGCGCGTGCCACCCTCCCTCATCTTGTCTAATTCAAACAGCAAAAGAGAGTGTCCCCACCTTGGAATGGCAGGGATATTCATCGATGTTACATTATTGTGTGAATTTCCTTTTTCACCCATTTCAAAAAAAATACTATTTTCAGGGCAAAAAGGTGTTTATTTTAAATTGTTAAAGAAATAAATGTTTAAAATGCTACATTGTAACCCCCAACGCCACCCTCAAACAAGAGGGGGGGGGGTGCTGGGGAAAGAAAAAAAACTCCATACCTGCAGTTCTATCTTGGTGCTGTTTTGACAATATCATCTGGATAACTTGTGAGAAATGTTGTAATGGAACCATGGCCAGGACTTAGTGTTTGACTCAATTACCAGAAGGGAAACCAGAAATATGGGAAATCGTTATTGTTGAGAGAGGAAGCTTCTGCATCGGCAATCTGCCCTCCATGCCATTGGTTTTGTGCTTGTAAGCCGCATGCCCAAAGAAAGTTTCCAGCGGGGGACAGCACCACACGTGTTGAGGGTCATGACCATGCGAGGGATTGCAAGATCGACTTTAAGATCATGTGATAATCTTTCCTTCAGACTGGAGGCGTAAGAGGAGAACAAGAAACACGTTATTAACCAACCAGCCAATCAACACTTCAACCCAGATCAATGAACTTTATTTCACTCCAAACTAAGGCGACTACAAATTGGAACACTGCCCATAAACAAAACAATTCCAAGCCGAGAGATTTTTTGCCTCAAGACAAAAAGAAATATCAAACATAACAAAAACAGTACAAGTACAAAGTAAACCACAACATGCAAATAAATAACATCCTCCAGCGCTACATGCGCTAGGCGTCTTCGCACCCGCGAATGTCACCTTGCAGCACATGGAGGACAGGAATGGGAGGGAGCTGGTACAATAATTGATGATTAATTAGTAATTATCAATAATAATAATAAATAATTATTAATTGGATAATCCAAGAAATCAAAAATACCCTTTATAGCATAAATCACTTGTTTACTGTCGTGTCCAATATTTGCCTTTCCTAGCTCTAAAGGTGCTTGAGATATTTGGCCAGGTTTAGAAATAAATATAAGTAATTAATAAATTGATAAACAATGAAGTAATTATCAATTCAATGATTGCATAAAAAAAAAAATAATGTTTGCCAAGCACACCTTCACTTTTGTCCCCAAATGTCAGCTTCCTAGCTCAAGGATGGCCGAGGTATCACCAGACAACAAAATAATTAATCGATTAATTGAGTGAACAATAAATGAAAAATACTCTTTAAAACCAAATCACCTTGGTCACTGTCATGTTCCAAATATCAAGCTTCTAGCTCAAAAGCGCAACGAGATATTGCCTCAGGTAAAGAATAAAATAAATAAGTAATTAATAAATCGAAATATTTAAGTATTAATCAATTGAATTCATAAAACATTAAAAAAATACCTTTTTTTGCAAAAGCCACATCTTCCTACTTTTCCCAAATTCAGCTAAGCTTCAAGGATAGCTGAGATGATTGCCCAAGACAAACAATAAGAAAAACAAACAAACAAATGGAGAGAAAAAACTGGAGTACTCCCTCCCTTTGGTGCCTGGTATGAACCATCATGCATTGGGCCGTAGATATGGAATTGGGAAGGAGCGGTGTACAATAACCAGTAAACACTACTCAGACATTTTGTGACGAGCCCTTTAGCGGCACAATTATTCCCCACCTCGTGGGTTTGGCCAGGGAAAGTTTAGGTTTCGACAGGAATTTTTGTAATTTATTCAGGGTGCAGCGATAGCGTCACGTACTCTTTCACAAAGACACGTTGGTAGATCCTTAGTGTCCACCAACTAATGCCGCGCAGACGGGACACTCAGTTTAATGTCCGTCCACAACAAATATAACATTGAGCTTCGTTGCTGACTGCGAAAACACCAGGATGACTATTTAATGGCTGGGCTGAGATTCAAACCTCAGGCTAGGCACCACAGAGTTGTGTGTTAACAAACAATAAAACCAACCTCCAATGCAAGGTGGTTATGATTTGACTAATTGGCAGTGAATTTGCAGAAAACAAGTATCCGCTTGTGTGCCAGGCAAACTGTGCCGAAACCAGGTGACTGTATTGTTGGGGAAGGTGGAGGGTCATTGGACAGCTGCATGATCTCAATTATCTTGGTGGTCTTTCCTGCTTTTAGGCCTGAAAGAACAAGCATGTTTCAGAAGAGCTTACATCTCAATGAGACAACAAATAAAAAAAAGCACACAAACGGAAAAGGCTCTGTTAATTCCATTTTTTGGACCATTTATACGATTTGTATTCATCTTCACTGAGGTTAGATTTGCATAATATTATTCAGAATTCCCGTTAATTTATTTTAGGCAATTCCTTAAGGCTCAGTTTGAAGTTTGTTCAGATAGATATGTTGATGGGAGTACGTACATAACAACAATATTAATAGATAACCAGTGAAATTTTACAGGGGAATTAACAAGACATTTGGTATGGCCAATTAAATATATTACGCATCTGGGATTTGAACCTGTGATAACAATATTAGTATAAACAATGCGATAAAGCATGTACATAAAATAATAGCATTTGAGATGTAACCTGTGATATGAGCGTCATCAAACCATGGGCTCAGATGTATAGCACAAATTGTAATGAGGCTTTGTATGGCAACAAACTAGTTTCGAGATATTAAATATTCTTAAATAAATGGTTTTTTAAAACAGAAGGAACAATGGACTGAAAACTTGCGTTGTCAATGATTAACTTGCTGCGGCAACTCATGTGAAGGAGGAGCAATATCTTAGTTCACTCCCCAGAAATTAAGCCCAACCATATCGTTATCATGTAATGTAATGCTCTGGCAAACCTGAACTCTTATCCATTACAAGGCCACTTCATCCGCGCTTTTACGGAATATTGCTCTCTCCCTCTTGGCTCACACCTTGCTCAGCTTGATGCTGTGTAAAACAAACCAGCTTCAAGATCAATGGAATTTCCCACTATGAATCTGAGCTATGGGCCTATCACTTGCCTCACAGAACAGGTTTGGTGTGCTCTTGTCTTCTCTACTCCTTTCTGGTCTGGCAAACCAATGCCCTCTCTGTGTTTTGCTCCCTCCCCGCCACTAACCCATGTTTTCCCCAAAGACGCACGGCGGTCCCCCAGCAACCACCTTCTCTTTTTTTTGTTAGAGAATCTGTTCAATGTTCATATGAAGCAACACAGAATGTACAAGGGAGCAGGAGGATAAGAGGCGGTGGGAGGAGGACAAAACAGTGGGGAAACAGAGACATGATGATTGTGGAAGGGAGAGGGATTGGTGGGTACATAGGTAAACAAGATGGATCACTGCAAGGACTTTCAAGTCGCTTACATGACATGAACTTTCAGGAAGGGAAACCAGGAATTTGAATGGAGGTGTTGGGGTTGGATTACGGGGGTAGAAAAGATCGTGGGTTTGGATGGGGGGAGATAAGAGGTGTGGTGAGATCAGGCCTTGGAGAAAAGGAATAACTTCGTGTCGCTGTGATGAAAGATTCCATGCACGACTTCCAAGCGAAAGTGAGGTTAATCGGGCCTACAGTTAATAGGATTGTTTTCACCATTTTTGTTATAATTATTTCATTTGTATGCAGCCTGTGGTTGCTTAGGCTGCATCATTTCTGGGACGTGGCTTGTGTCGCTGATGCAATGCCACTGCATCATTTATGCCGACCTCGGAAGGATGACAGGCCGAGTCAATCCTTCCTGGTGGTCATTAAACGACAATGAAGGGCTTGAACTCAAGATCTGGATCTTAACCAGCACCCCTAACCGTTGCAGCAACACCAAGGCAATATAATAAGTGATGTTTGGCTGACCTTCAAGTCGAAGGAAGGTGACATAGGTAAACATAGCAGAAAGAGAATTTGCAACAGCAGCAGGGCAAGGTTTTAGGATGGGCACTTTCACTGTTCTGGGCTTCATCAGTTGAATCAAAGTCGAGAGTTGCCAGAAACTTCTTCACCTTCTCAGGTATGAAAGACAGTGCAGGAAGAGTTGTATTGAGTGCATAGCATAGTAAGTGAATAACGGGGCTTCCTCCCTCAAGAATTAATTTATTCTACACGACCCAGCAAAAACTGTCATCCAGGTTTAATACAGCATAGGATATCATCTATGCATGTGCCACCCATCAGGTCAGTCAGGTTATGGGAGCATGTACCTGGAAGTAGCACGTCGCGCCGTCCACTTTTCCACAGGTACTCAGTGCCTCCGCTGGCCATCCCCAGCAGTATCTGGCCCATCCCCAATCTCTTGAGATGCGGAATCATCCTTTCTTGCAACCATGAGGCACGTGTGTGCCCGCCCATTGGCCTCCTCACTCACGGGCTCCCTTGCTGAGGAATCTGGTGGAGCAGGTATCAGCGCAGCAAAATGAGCCACATTGTCCATTACACCACAGCGACGATCACCGACTATGCCATGGTAAGAAATCTCTTTGAGTCTTCTTAGCAATCCACTCGTTGGATCCAAAGTCAGACCAGCGATAGCTAAGGATTCTTCCGAAGAGGACTGGTTCCAAAGGGAATTAAGTCTCTGTCTCTCAGACCCTGGTCAGAGTCCAAGTTCACATCCCCAGTAGCAAGACTGTGAACACCAAGACCTTGAAACTCCGACTTTTGTCCTCGTGCCAGGTACAGGCAGCCGCTGCCAATCCCATGTTCCAGTGAATTCAATGACTCCCAGGCCTGACCCAGACCGTCTATTGACCTCAGGGCTCACAGCCATGCAGAGCCATGAATATCACTGCCAGGTAGTGGATCCTCTCCGTGACATAACTTCCTCATCACACAGTGTACAGACAAGTAAGCAGCATCCAAGATGTCAATGAAAGCTTGGATCTTTAGTTTTGCCAGGAACCTGCTATATCCCAACAGTTCGCGACTCCTCATTCAGCCCGTCGAGGGCCCCAAAGGATATTCAGTCTCCAGAAACGATGACTGCCATCATTGTGAAATCAAGGTCAGAGATCTTTGAACATTCCGCGAACGAGCACTGCAGCTTGATCTCTCAGACATCCTCCCAGAATGCAGTCCACACAAGCATTTTAAATGTTGTGGGGGCCAGTACCACGCCCTGACGAACTCCAATAACACTTGGAAATAAGTCGGAGATGGTATCAACCACATCTCACAGCACTTCAGTACCAGAATATAGTTCAGACATAGATGCAGTTTTGTGGCAAGCCTCCATCGAGCGACCAAGAACTCCTCTCTGAGGGCATTCCGATCACTCATCGAACGCTTTCCAGAAATCAACATAGGCTGCAAGCAGGCCCTTGCCGATACTCTCATTCTGTTCAGTGAGGACTCCCAAGAGCAAGGATACGTGAATCGTGACCTCTTTGGTGTAAAGCCTGACTGATCGGATGCTTGTGATCAAGCAGATGATGGCAAATCTCCATCAAGAATTATTCACGAGCATAGACCTGCCCGGCGTAGAGCAGCGTCACCTCTCGGTAGTTTTTGCAGTCCTGGCGATCACCCTTCCCTTTCTCAGAGAGGGACAACAATGTTCCTCCTTCCAGTCAGGTTGGGATGTGCCTGTGTTTCTAAGCAAGCACAGAACTGGCATATGCAATAACCACAAGTGCAGCATTTCCACCAGACTTGAGAAGTTCATCTATGATCCTCAGATGCCCAGGAGCTTTACCCATTTTCATCTCATTCACTCTATCAGCCGTGTTTCCACAAACAAAGGTGGATCACAGTTTGTTTTGGAGGTTCAGCAATAGGGGTGTAAACCACCTGAATCCAACTTTGACAGCTGTGCATCAGCCTGGTACATGCCGCTTAAAGTAACTGCCCCCAGCAGGATTCACTTTGACTCCTCTGTCAAGAGACCCACCACCCTGCAGCTCTACACTGCGTTTTGTCCTCAAGTTAACTTCTGTGGGAAGCAATGAACAAACCACCATCATGTACCGTGCAAGAAACTGCTTCAGCAGAGATAAACGCTTTGTAAACACAGATATAGGTAAATCAGCCAATCACAAGGAACTCTGCTCCCACCCCGAAACTCGCCTCCGCTCCGCTCCCACCACCAAACTCCAAACCTTCTCCTCCGCTCGCTCCCACCCCGAACCTCTCCCCGCTCTCGCTCCACCCACCCAAACTCCAAACCTCTCCTCCGCTCCCACCCCAAACTCAAACCTTCTCCCTCCGCTCCCACCCCAAACTCCAAAACCTCTCCTCCGCTCCCCCCCAAACCTCTCCTCCGCTCCCACCCCAAACCTTTCCTCCGCTCCACCCCAAACCTCCCTCTGCACCAAGCCCCAACCTCTCACAGCTCGGTTAACCTTCCCACTCTCTGCTCCCCCTCCTGACATTTCAAATGGGGATTGTATGTGTGTGCCACACACACACACCACACACCATTCTGTCATGGGGGGGGGGGGAGGGGACCATAGGCTATGTGTCCCATATCTCTCACACCGGGGTGTGGGGGCGGTGGGTGTAGGCATAAATTCTCCGAATGTAATGTTGTACCGCTGTAGTGCACTGATTGTGATGGCAAGGGTATTCGTTATTCCATTTTTTACCTGGGCAATGCTGAGGTTAAAGCACTCTTCGATGGGATAAATTTATCGCTCCTTCGCTTTCTCCCCCCCCCCCACCCCAAAACAAACAACAAACAAAACAAGCAGTAGGCGGACATGCGGAGGTCGATCAATGTTCCGAATTTAGTCGTTTTTCAGCCGTTACTTAGCACAACAAAAAGCGTCCATAGAACGGTTCTTTCTCACAACGATAACTAGGACATACCATGAACCGACCATATCAGTTTCATGATATATCTGATCTAGTCCTGAGATTATAACGAACTCGTTTTTTATTTGTTTCGACCAGGGTTCATTGAAGTCTATCTATCTCTCTCTTTTAAGGACATTTATTATACAACACGTAAGCAGGCAAATAGGAACAACAGGCAAGCACGTATACAGGCAAATAAAAACAAAAGCAGGCAAACAAAAGCAAGGGAAAGCACTACGACCGAATATAATTAATAAATGTGCAGTCACTTAAGCAGTTTCTACTTTACAAGACTCGGCGCCACAAGATCCAT
>CM068952.1:51998571-52022462 GCA_035128595.1 Eptatretus atami
AAAAGAGAGAATCCAAATCCGTAATCCAGCCTACCTTTTGTCCGTCACGGGATCGGCAACATTCACCGCGGGCGTTTACGGACCGGGTTTCACTCCGCAAGCGTGCACGTGGTGGCCTCGTGCGCTGCACGGCACGAACCTCGCGCTCGCTGCAGTGTAAACCCGGCACGGGCCCCAATGCAGCTACGGCCGCTACTCGGCTTTTGTCCCTCTGTCGCCGTGCGTCGTCGCCATTCGACCCACGCACACCTGCGTGTTACGACGCTCACACACCATGTCATTACATTCACACCGGGAGACGCGGATGCGTGTCACGCATGCCCACCGTCATTCTCCCTTACATACCGCTCTCTCACAACACGGTCTCCCTTGCACTCGGCATTCACTCACGCATGCCATTTCCCTTGCACACGTGGCTCCTTCCACACACGGTGCCTCATCCACACACGGCGTGCTGGGAGGCACGCACTTCGGCACACTTGCCACCACAACACTCACACGCGGGGTTTCACTCCCACACGGGGTGTCACTCATACCCGGGGTCTCATCCATACACGGGGTCTCTGTCACCCACCGGTCGCTCTCACACACGCCCTTGCACCCACGCTATGTGCGCGTTGCAGCACACATTTCGCCACATTTGTAAACACACACCTCGACACCACACACACCGGGACCACACTGGGGATTCGTGCCACCCCAAGGGTTTCCGGAGCCATCCACCTTTTCGTACTTTTTTTTTTTTGCGTACTTCCATCCACCTTTTCGTTCATTGTTTTTATTTCGTTTTTCATTCCTTGCATATCCCCACTGATTCCTGCCAGCATGGCGAATAGCTGGCCATGTCGATTGCACTCGCTGAGCCGATTCGGCAAGGATCGGGGGGTTTTGGCGAATAGGGGAGGGGAGGTGTCATACACCCGGCCGCTGCCGCGCCCATTTCGGGCACTGAGATTCGGTTGGGGGGGAATTGCTCCTGCACAACAAGCATTTCCTGCTCGGGTTTTCATCCTGGACCATGGATTCTACACATTCTAAATCCATATCTACCCCGGCTCCCGCTCGCCTTGAGACTCCATCTTATTTCTCGTAAGGGATTAATTTGGTCGCTCGCAATTTGGGGGGAACGGGGGGGGTTGCTTCGCACACCCCTGGTCCGATCCCCGTTAATTTAGTTGGAGACCGAGGTGGATTTGAATCCCACACTCCTGTACACCAGTGTTACGAATTGCCTTGGAGGCGGGATGGATTTGAATCCCACTCCCGGACACCAGTGTTACGAATTTCGCCCGCCCGGCGTGCGATCGGCCACGTAACTCAAATCACGATGCGTCGCCCACCGGAACGGACCATTCAGTCGTGACCCTCTTGGAACTACCGCCAAGGAGCTAGCCACGGGTGGGGTTTAACCTCACCACAACCCAGTCTGCTTTCTACCTGCGCGAAATAGGGTGAATCGCCGAATGTCGATATACCTAAGTACCGCGCGGGTAGCGTACCGAGGAGTTGTACTACGCCACAGGTCGACTCCGGACAGAACTGCTTAAGCGGCTCGTTCCGTGCTGCAGGGATAACCGAGCGGAGTTATCGTCGACCTCGACGGTTCAGATTATTTATTGGGTGTCTACACCCACTACCAATCCCTTACGTGATGCAAGATGGAACTTTCAAACAAAGGAAAGGACGCAACGAAACGGGAAACATTTCACACAAGGACATTTATTATACAACACGTAAGCAGGCAATAGGAACAACAGGCAAGCACGTATACAGGCAAATAAAAACAAAAGCAGGCAAACAAAAGCAAGGGAAAGCACTACGACCGAATATAATTAATAAATGTGCAGTCACTTAAGCAGTTTCTACTTTACAAGACTCGGCGCCACAAGATCCATACAAACCCCGAAAAGAAAATGGTGACTTCCCTTTGGGCCGTCGAGTCCTCCTCCCACGACAGTCGGCGTGGTCGCGCCTGGCCCCGACTCCTGTCGCGGTCTGCGAGCTCTCTCCGGCACTCCTCGCCAAACGCGCAGGTCCACCACACCACCGGCGCTGCTGGCGTCTCCCGTCCGTGCCTCCGTGGACAGGCGCCCGCCAAACCGCGAGCACAGGACCAGAACGAGCCAAGACCCAGCCTCCACAGTGCCAGAGCAGACGAGCGCAGAGGAAGAGGAAGAGCCAGCGAGGAAGAAGAAACGCGGAGCCAGGACCAGGACGAAGAAAGAGGGAGTGAGATCCACACGGAAGGAGAAGAAGAAGAAAAATAAGAAGCACCCTACGTGCGTCCGCCCTTTATGGAGCGGGGCTCCGCCCTTTATGGGCGGGCTCCGCCTTTGCTCCGCCCCGTTCTCGGCTCCACCTCTCTTCGAGGCGTTTCCAGAAAGCTCTCGAAGGGGGGCGTGCCCCACTCCGACCGCTCACGCCGTGCATCCACCAATCGGGAGCGAGCTGCCCACCCCTCCCCTTCACACCAAGCGTGGTGGGGGGATTCAGGCGGAAGCATCAGGCGGGAAATTAGGCGGGAAAACCCCACAGGCGTTGTTGTTTTCTTCTCCACGCGCCGTACGCCCGCGTTCTCGGACCCTTTCCAACGCGGAAAGGGTCGTAGCGTGGTCCGTGAAGAACAGCGTTCGGAGTGCGGGAAGTGGCGAAGGTGGTGCTGTTGTAGGTTTATCCAAAATAACGATAGAACAGAAAAATGGCTAACTCGAAGCGTCGCAGCCCGGATGAATCACACATATTCCCTCTAAACAACGGGTGTGGACTAACTACACATGAACTTATCGATATATCTAACCTGAGGACCTTTCTGGTGTATTGCAAATTTCCACAGCCGTAACAATATATATATATATATATTTACAGGAGCAAGGCTCATTGAAGAGTAAGACAGAACTGATAGTGGGACAAGCATCAAGGGAATGAATTAATAGGAAAAAGAAGGCGAGGGAGTTGGGGGGGGTGGCGGGGGGAGGTGGGGGTCAGAGGAGGTAAGGAAGAAACATTGAAACTAGCAAGTAAGATGGTTGAGTTTGGAAAGGTTAATAAAGATCATGGGTCACAATTGGGGATGACAAGAGATGTCTGTGCATGACTTGCTTGAAGTCCTAGAGGGAAGAATGAGACAGAACAGACTCTGGAAGGTGGTTCCATATAAAATGGAGAAGTGAGAGAGCTTGTAATTTGTTGTTTATTCACGATTTTCCCCTAAATCTGCAGTAACTGCCAGGATGTGCGTGGGAGAGAACATTTAAACGTGCATTTGCCTTTCATCTCTGTCGCTATTGCTCGAGCCAACCATACATTCTTAACAATCCTCTTGAGGAAGTTCAGTCATTAAAACTCCTGGATCTCACAATCAGCTGTGATCTTTCTTGGGCAAACCACATTTCAAAATTGGCCTCCAAAGCCAGATACTGACTGGGCATTCTCCGTCGTACAAAGTCCTTCCTTGGCACACGTGAACTCCTATCAACCGACAAGGCTTTAATTCACAACATTATGGAGTACTGCATTCCCCCCTGGGCTGGCGGCTCCCCTACATCACACCTTTCTCAGCTTGATACCGTGGAAACCAAGCCCTTCAAGATTATTGGAATCTCCCATGATGAAGCTGAGTCTGTGGGCCTATCACTACGT
The DNA here is from genome assembly GCA_035128595.1 of Eptatretus atami. Classification (NCBI taxonomy): domain Eukaryota; kingdom Metazoa; phylum Chordata; class Myxini; order Myxiniformes; family Myxinidae; genus Eptatretus; species Eptatretus atami. Next base: position 52,002,211 of record CM068952.1, read on the forward strand.
CATCGCAGAAAGGTCGGTGGTCTCTCTGTCTTCTACAGGAATTAGCACCGTTTTGAGTGATCCTGCAATTGTTGCCCGCAGTAGTCGTTCATTGGAGATAACAGGATTCCCTTCTGTATTTTCACACTATTCAGGTTGATAACCCAGGCTAACACCGAAATTACGTACAAAAACCCCTCATTTATCATAGAAATTGCTCATTCCTTTATTTTTGTGGTTATTGGCAAAACCACTGCCTCAATCGTTTCAGGAAATAAAAATAACCCGGCTTCCATAAATGAAGCATAAACATGCCTACTGCTTATACGTGCAAATATAATACTTTGTGGTTATATTGGACAGACATTTCAAATTGTGAATGAGACATCCAAAGGCATCTTAGACTTACCAAAAAACCAAGATGGCAGACGTATGATTTTCTTCATGAGAATTATTGTGAGTGGAGTCAGGTCAGCTCTCCAGCCAATGGGTTCAAAGGCTTCATACACATGTAGCTTCATTACGTATTTAATAGACAAGACACATATTAAACATATTACACACACACACACACACACACACACACACACACACACACCACCACACACACACACACACACACACACACTGTGTTATATAATATAAACACATTATGTGCGACATTGTTTACATAAACACTTGTGTGACAAACACGTTATGTGTGACATATTGCATATTATATACACACATTATTATATGTGACATATTACATACACAAATATCACACACACACACACACACACACACACACAGTGTTATATAATATAAACACGTTATGTGCGACATTTGTTACATAAACACTTGTTATATAAACACGTTATGTGTGACATTATATACACATGCTATACGTGACATATTGCATATTATATACACACATATTAACGTAACATATATATAACACAAGATATCACACACACACACACACACACACACACACACACACACGAAGGTGGATACCTCGAGACTTCGGAGGGCTGCTTGCCGTTAACACACCGGGGACACCTGAAAGGAATTTGACTGTTTGTTTGAGCTGCTCTCGTTAGTGCACGGAACAGAAAGGTATTCATGTGTGAGCAGCTCGCCATTGGCATATCGAGGACGCCAGAGACGATTTGCCTACTTGTGCTGGACGACTCAAATGCAGCTGCATGTCCCATCGCACCGCACAGCCAATCCATCACCAATCTTTCCCATCCTTCCTCCCCCCCCGTATATTTGGACTGGCACAGCCCCGTTGAGTTGTGTGAGGTGAGAGGAGGAGTCAACCCTACGCTCCATTCTTTTCTTTCTCCTCAGTTCTTCTTGTCACTTCTTTCCGGATTGAATGATGGTCATATGTCTTTTGTCTCAGCAAGTCTGTGCTTGCCCTATTGGCGAACCTTAAACCTCAAATCCGTAACAATATATTTGTATATCCCATCCCTTCTGCAGTATCAACACCTTGCAGAATATGCCAATTTTAGAATATTAAAAATATTAAAAATTCAGAATATGCCAAATGGAAAAAAGATTTATGTCTCTTTTTGTGCAGAACATGAATCTTCCCCCCCCCCCCGCAAGCAGTCTGATTTTATGATAAAAGTATGCAAGCAACTTAAGCTTGACCTAGAAAGCATCTCAAAAAGCAAAGGCCATTCACAATGGCTTTGTATTCGAACTAAACTTCACGAAAACAACAGTAAAAAAGGAAAAAGGTAAATTTCATTAATTAGTATTCTCCATATTCTCATAATAAAGGTTTGTTGAAGATTGGATGACAAAAGCTCAATTGGTAAAATAAAAAAACAGTTATGGCCTGAACAGACACACTGAAACTCACTGGTAAATAAATAAAAAACACCGAAACAATTAAATATATATATATATATATACATATATATAACGGGGCTTCTCATGCTTGACGTGCTACGGATGGGCTACCAAGGCCTATTTGTATTCACCATGACTTTGCCATTTGACATTTTGACTGATTTATCAATTATTCTTCTCTATATTCTCATGTGTTTGGTGAAAATTTGATGACAAATGGTAAAAATGTTCTGGCCTGGACAGACAGACAGTATCGTTATTATCACGAGTGGGCACTTCCGCCTTTAAGGAGTGAGTACCTTTCTCGGCCCACTTTCGGTAGACAATGTGCTGCGGAACATTCTTGGAAGTGCACTTTGTAGTTTTTGTTATTTTTGAAAGAAATTTTATTGATCACAACACATCATGTACAGAATCCACATCATAAGATAAAGGAAATGATTTTTAATAATGGCTACCACCAAAGGTGACGTTAGTTCCGCAAATGTTTAACTATTTTCTCCATATTCTCATAATAAAGGTTTGTTGAAAATTTGATGACAAAAGCTCAAATTGTTAAAAAAAAAAAAAAAAAGTTATGGCCTGGACAGACGGATACACACATGCCGCAGTGCGGGGGGACGGGCAAATAAAAATCCAAAGTAGGATGTAATATTTCTCATGAATCACCATTTTTTCAGTATCCTCTTAATCGCTGTACAGAAAATGCAGATATACTGCTCACTTATAGGTCACAACTTGATAGTGCCCAAAATTAAAATGGTGATGGATTATCAACCCCAAGCTCAAAGCAACCCCGAAGGCCCAAACTCAAAACGGTGACGGAACCCAAAACTCAAAACGGTGACAGAGCCCCAGACTCAAAACGGTGACGACACCCCAAACTCAAAACGGTGACGGCGCCCCAAACTCAAAACGGTGACGGCGCCCCAAACTCAAAACGGTGACGGCGCCCCAAACTCAAAACGGTGACGGCGCCCCAAACTCAAAACGGTGACGGCGCCCCAAACTCAAAACGGCAATGGTGATGGTGACCAAAGGTCAAAACGGTGGTTGGTGGCCTCCAAAACATAAAATGATGACAACACTTGAAGGTCATCCTCTAAGCTTATACAAAATTCTACAGCTGCTGTCATAAAGCATGGACACAACACATTGAGAACTCTGACCTGCTGCCCATCCAGAGCTGCACGCTGCCGACCGAGCAGCTCCTGCAGCTGCACAAAGTAGTGCAATGTGCTGGTTATTTCCATGTAGAAGCGCTGTGTGTGGATCAGCAGAGCAGGAGCTAGGTGCACAACAAGACGTGCATCGCAATCTCGCTTCAGCTCTGGGTCTGGCAACCCAAACCTGAATAAATCAGCAGCAGAAATTATTCAACAGTTACACCAGCAACAGTATAAAACAGCAAAGAAAATTGTAATACCATTTTCAGGAGGAAGAGCAAGAGTAGCAGCAACAAGAAAGGACATTTCACATAAATATTGCTGTCTAAAATTTAAAGGAAACAAGACTTTGGGACATTATGTTTAGAATATAACAAATGTACAAGCAACCAAAGACAAAATACGTCAATCTTCCGATATATAAATCACATATGAAGTCTTCCACCAGTGCCGGTGAAAAGGTGAAAAGTGTGGTCTATAAGGTAAAAAGTGTGACTGGCATGTTGTATATGGAAAGTTCTTCCAAATGTGTATAAAATATGTAAATGCAGGTTTCCCAAAGTATTGTCATGCATTGGGTATGATATTGTTGCAGTTTTGAAAAACCCAGGGAGTTACATCCACCACATAAAAGAACCCTGAAGTTTAGATATCTGAAAAGTATTTTGTTTAGCCAGATTACCTTTCCCCTCATCAGTGGACAGGGAAATGTATTGTGTTTGTGCAGCATGTTCGAATTCCCTTTGGAACTGTTCTCGAAATGCCTTCCCTTCTTATCTCTTTCCCTGAATCCCTAGTCATCCCTCTCATTCTCCACACCTCTTTTCAGTGCATCCACACGCGCTTTGCAACACAAACCCACAATTCATTATAAGACCACACAACAAAGCCAAATCATTTGGTAGCACCAGAACATCCAGCACCCAATGGAGCAGGAAGGACCACATCTGGGCAGAGTTATCGGTGGACGGTGTCCCCGAGCCGGGAGCTCGACCAATGAATGTGCCTTGACAACAGCCGCACTCCAATGCAAAGGCAGCACTGTGAGGAACAAGCTGCGCTGGGCCACTGACCACGCCTTAGCAAAGGGATTTATTCATCCAGATCGCTCAAAACTTGAAGTCGTAGATGACCATAGAGCAAAGAGAGCCAGGAGTCCTCCAGAAACGAGCCAGGCAAACATGAACCACTGCACAGATGGGTCCTGCCATGGAGCGAGTGCGAGCCAGCCATGAAATGAGTGCAAGCCAGCTACAAAGTGAGTGCGAGCCAGTCACAGAGCGAGTGTGAACGAGCCACAGAGCTCTTTACATTGTCATGCCAGCAATTACACACTGATTTACACGATCTTTCTCTTGCTTTGCGTAATTCTAATCATTCACTTGGAATGCACAAAGAGCAATTAATGATTTCCCCTCGACTCATTCAGAACAGGGGTACTGATACGCGTTCATGGTTTCCTCTACGCATTACAAAGCATTCACCACATTTCTCCCCACACAGTGCATTACACAATCAACCTCTCTTCTTACCCCTATCCCCTTTTCATGTTGAGACTAAGGCCTAAGTCACATTTGCTCTACGGCGAGGATACGGCGGCCGTACGCCCTCTGAATTGACAAAGAAACGTGCGGCGGCGGCAGAGTTTCTGAGGTGACCTCAGGGTGGCCCTACGCCGTTTGGCTATATTTTACATGCCGTAAGGTCGCCGTGGAATTATAACGCGGAGTTATAACTTTTTTCATTTCTACGTTCGCCGTAGCAATTCGACAAGCCGAAAAAAAACTGGTAAAAAAAATAAAAAATTAACCCATTCCTTACCGTCCGTCTGGCCGCACGTTCGCCTTAGGGCCCCCTGCGGTCGCCTTGCGGGCACCTTGAGGCTACCTTGCGTCTGCCTTGAAAATTCTATGGCCGCCGCAGGGCCCCTTAAGGTCACCGTGCGACATCAAATCAAAGACCGTACGGAAACCCCACGTTTTCGGTCTCCACAATTTATAAATACGCCGTGCAGCTCCCCAAAATAAAAACATATGTGACTGCTACATTGTGTGACTGTGGAAATACTGCGGCCGCCTATTAATTGCTAGTGGCCGTAGATTTTGGAGACCCCACGGCCACCGTGGCAAATGTGACTTAGGCCTAAGTAAGCCGCAGGCTTGCATCAGGTGAGCGAGGAGTCACCAACAAGCCCTGCCTTCTTTAACTCTCCTTCTAACACCATGATTTATCCAACTTCTCAGATTGAATGAGGTGACTGTCTGTAGTTTCCATAATAAGGTGATTGCATAAGGGGATTACATGTACAAGGGTAATTTTCATTCTTTGCGACACTGCTTTTGCTTTGTACATAATGGTTTGATTGTAAATACGTGCCATTTGTTTAACAAAACCATTTGTTTCCAACCTGCCTGATTATATCTTTCTGCATTGTTAGACACTCGCGTGTAAATAGTGGATTGGAGTTTTGCCCAGCTGATTCGCTATGTTCAAACTAGCCAATGTCCCACTTGCAGTTCTGCTCGGCCGTACTGGATCTAAATAGGAGTGGGGCATCGAGTTCCCTATCTGTGGGGATTAGCTTGCCGGGAAGGTAATGCGGGAATTTGACGAGAGGACCCTAAATATGTTAATTGTATCAGACAGCATCGGTGGTTGCCTAGCAACCCATTGTGCCGCAGTTATCTGCGGCTCGTTAGCTTCAAGGTCAAAGGTCGGGAAACGGGTTCAAGAGGCCACTCGTGACCTGGCCGGCAAACCCGTAACAATACACTTAAACTTAGGCCGAGATGGTGATCTAAGCCCAATATGTTTGCAATACACAAAATCTGTGTACAAACCAAAAAAACAATGAATCGCACGAGGTTGGGCTACCCCCCACCTCCCCTCCCGAATGGGAGAGCAACCTCCAGCAAAACTGAGAAGATTCTGATCATCAGCAAATGTCCAAGACATTTGCCATTTTACTAATATTTATGATTGAGCCTTCATTGATACGATTATTTTCGATTTTAGGATGCAAAAAGATTTATGACTTGGATATATTTCTGAGGAAAACCCTGAGACGGCCCTTTTCACATTAAAAGCTGATGTCGGTGGTGTATGGTACAGAAAGAGGTATGTGCATTACAATTATGCTTGTAGCAAAATCAAGAATCTAAATTTAAGCATCACATAAGCAGGTGCGTAAAGATGGAGAAGTATAACAAGAGAAATTGCATAATATTTCTTACAATGTTGAAAGGTAAGTGCTGCTAGAGGATTTCTTCAAAGGGGGAGAGAGTTAATGCATGAATTATTTTGCAAAATACTGCCACCAACCGAAAGAGATGAAACGTGAGGGCACCGTTTCCAGTTATGACGAGACGCTCGGGATAGAGTGTACCATTAGGAGATGGGTCACTCAATGTAACATCAGAAACAATTCCACGGAGATCCATGTCACCTCCTGTGCAACCACAACAAACACAACCATTGATATGAATATATAATGTCCATTACAATCAGAACACTATCACTCCTCTTGAAAAAAAGGATACAAGGTGCAGCAGAGTGGACGTACCATGAGTGCTGAGTATGCAGTGCAGTTGAGAAGCCTCTGCGCGTGCCACCTCCCCCTCTTGTCTATTCAACAGCAAAGAGAGTGTCCCCACCTTGGAATGCAGGGATATTCATCGATGTTACATTATTGTGTGAATTTCCTTTTTTCACCATTTCAAAAATACTATGTTCAGGGCAAAAAGGTGTTTATTTTAATTGTGTAAAGAAATAAAGTTTAAATGCTACATTGTAACCCCCAACCCACCCTCAAACACGAGGGGGGGGGGGGGGGTGCTGGGGAAAGAAAAAAAACTTCCATACCTGCAGTTCTATTCTGGTGCTGTTTTGCACAATATCATCCTGGATAACTTGTGAGAAATGTGGAATGGAACCATGGCCAGGACTAGTGTTTGACTCAATTACAGAAGGGAAACCAGAAATAGGGAAATCGTTATTGTTGAGAGAGGAGCTTCTGCTCGGCAAATCTGCCCTCATGCCATGGTTTTGTGCTGTAGAGCCGATGCCAAAGAAGTCCAGCAACAGCACCCACGTGTTGAGGGTCATGACCATGGCGAGGGATGCAAGATCGACTTTAAGATCATGTGATAATCTTTCACTTTCAGACTGAGCGAAGAGGAGAAACAAGAAAACACAGTTAACCAACCAGCCAACTCAACACTTTCAACCCAGATCAATGAACTTTATTTCACTCCAAACTAAGTGACTACAAATGGAACACTGCCCATAAACAAACAATTCAAGCCGAGAGATTTTTGCTCATGACAAAAGAAATATCAAAACCATAACAAAAACAAGTACAGGTACAAAGTACACCACACCCATGCCAAATAAATAACAAATCCTCCAGGCGCTACATCGCCTAGGCATCTTCGGCGCCCGGCGATGTCACCTTGCAGCACATGGAGACAGAATTGGGAGGGAGCAGTGTACAATAATTGATTGATTAATTATCAATAATAAAAAATAAAAAATTATTAATTGATTAATCAATAAATCAAAAATACCCTTTATAGCTAAATCACTTGTTTACTGTCGTGTCCAAATATTAGCTTCCTCGCTCTAAAGGTGCTTGAGATATTGCCAGGTTTAGAAATAAAATAAATAAGTAATTAATAAATTGATAACAATGAAGTAATTAATCAATTCAATGATTGATCAAAAAATAAAAAAATAATGTTTTGCCCAAGCACACCTTCACTTTTGTCCCCAAATGTCAGCTTCCTAGCTCAAAGGATGGCCGAGGTATCACCCAGACAAACAAAATAATTAATCGATTAATTGAGTGAACAATAAATGAAAAATACTCTTTAAAACCAAATCACTTGGTCACTGTCATGTCCAAATATCAGCTTCCTAGCTCAAAAGGCAACTGAGATATTGCTCAGGTAAGAATAAAATAAATAAGTAATTAATAAATCGATAATATTTAAGTAATTAATCAATTGATTAATCAAAACATTAAAAAAATACCTTTTTTGCCAAAGCACATCTTCACTTTTTCCCAAAATTTCAGCTAACTCAAAGGATAGCTGAGATATTGCCAAGACAAACAAATAAGAAAACAAACAAACAAATGGAGAAAAACTGAGTACTCCCTCCCTTTGGTGCCTGGTGATGACATCATGCATTGCCTAGATATGGAATTGGGAAGGAGCGGTGTACAATACCAGTAAACACTACTCAGACATTTTGACGAGCCTTTAGCGGCCACAATTATTCCCACCTCGTGGGGTTGGCCAGGGAAAGTTTAGGTTCGAGCAGGAATTTTGTAATTTATTCAGGGTGCCAGCGATAGCTCACGTACTCTTCACAAAGAACACCGTGGGATCCTTAATGTCCACCAACTAATGCCCGCAGACGGGACACTCAGTTTAACGTCCGTCCACACACAAATTATACATTGATGCTTCGTGCTGACTGCGAAACACCAGGATGACTATTTATGGCTGGGCTGAGATTCAAACCCAGGCTAGGCACCACAGAGGTGTGTTAACAACAATAAACCAACCTCCAATGCAAGGTGGTTATGATTGACTAAGTTGGCAGTGATGTGCAGAAAACAAGTATCCCTTTGCGTGCCAGGCAACTGTGCCGAACCAGGTGACTGTATTGTTGGGGAAGGTGGAGGAGTCATTGGACAGCTGCATGATCTCCAATTATCTTGGTGGTCTTTCCCTGCTTTAGGCCTGAAAGAACAAGGCATGTTTCAGAAGAGCTTACATCTCATGAGACAACAAAAAAAAAAAAGCACACAAACGGAAAAGGCTCGTTAATTCCATTTTTTGGACCATTTATACGATTGGTATTCATCTTCACTGAGGTTAGATTGCATAATATTATTCAGAATTCCCAGTTAATTATTTTTAGCAATTCCTTAAGGCTCATGTTGAAGTTTGTTCAGATAGATATGTGATGGAGTACGTACATAACAACAATATTAATAGATAACAGTGAAATTTTACAGGAATTACAAGACATTTGTATGGCCAATTGAAAAATATATTACGCATCTGGGATTTGAACCTGTGATTACAATATTAGTATAAACAATGGATAAGCATGTACATAAAATAATAGCATTTGAGATGTAACCTGTGATATGAGCGTCATCAACCATGGGCTCAGATGATAGCACAAATTGTAAATGAGGCTTGTTATGCACAAACTATGTTTCGAGATATTAAATATTCTTTAATAAATGGTTTTAAAACAGAAGAAACATGGGATGATAACTTGGTTGATCAATGATTAACTTGCTGCTGCAACTCATGTGAAGGAGGAGCAATCTCTTTAGTTCACTCCACCCAGAAATTTAGCCAACTCCATATCGTTGTCATGTATGTAATGCTCTGGCACACCTGAACTCTTATCCACTTACAAGGCCTTCATCCGCAGCTTTACGGAATACTGCTCTCCCCTCTGGTCTCACACCTTGCTCAGCTTGATGCTGTGTAAACAAACCAAGGCTTCCAAGATCAATGGAATCTCCCACTATGAATCTGAGTCTATGGGCCTATCACTTTGCCATCACAGACAGGTTGGTGGTGTCTCTGTCTTCTTCTACTTCCTTTCTGGTCTGGCAACCACTGCCCTCTCTGTGTTTTGCCTCCCTCCCCGCCACCACCCATGTTTCCCCAAGATGCACGCGGTCCCCCAGCAACCACCTTCTCTTTTTTTTGTAGAGAATGTCAAGGTTCATATGAGAGCAAACACAGAATGTACAAGGGGAGCAGGAGATAAGAGGGGTGGGAGGGAGAAGGACAAAACAGTGGGGAACAGAGACATGAGATCTGTGAAAGGGAGAGGGATGGGGTGGGGTACATAGGGTAAACAAGATGGACACTGCAGGGACTTTCAAGTCCTTACATGACAGGGACTTTCAGGAAGGAAACCAGGGAATTTGAAGGAGGTGGGTTTGGGGTGGATTAACGGGGGTAGAAAAGATCGTGGTTTTGGATGGGGGAAGATAAGAGGTGGTGAGATCAGGCCTTTGGAGAAAAGGAATAACTTGTTGTCAGCTGTGATGAAAGATTCCATGACGACTTCCAAGCGAAAGTGAGGTAATCGGCCTACAGTTAATAGGATTTGTTTTTGCACCATTTTTGTGTAAGTTTTATTATTTATTTCTTTGTATGCAGCCTGTGGTTGCTTGGCTGCATCATTTTGCCGACCTCAGAAGGATGACAGGCCGAGTCAACCCTCCTGGTGGTCATTAAACGACATGACAGGGGCTTGAACTCAAGATCCTGGGATCTTAAACCAGCCACCCTAACCGTTGAGCCAACACCAGGCATATAAAATACAGTGATGTTGGCTGACCTTCAAGTCGAAGGAAGGTGACATAGGGTGAACATAGCAGAAAGAGAATTTGCAACAGCAGCAGAGCAGGTTTTTAGGACTTGGGCACTTCACTGTCTGGGCTCATCAGTGAATCAAAGTCGAGAGTTGCCAGAAACTTCTTCACCTTCTCAGGTATGAAAGACAGTGCCAGGAGCAGTTGGTATGAGTGCATAGCATAGGTAAAGTGAATAAGGGGCTTCCTCCCTCAAAATTAATTTATTCTGACACCTGACCCAGCTAAAAACTGTCATCCCAGGGTTTTACAGATAGGATGATTCATCTATGCGTGTGCCGCCCATCAGGTCAGGTCAGGTATGGGAGCATGTACCGGAGTAGCACGTCGCTGCGTCCACTTTCCACAGGTACTCCAGTGGCCTCCGTCTGGCCATCCCCCAGGCAGATATCTGGCCCATCCCCATCTACTTGAGATGCGGATCATCCTTCTGCAACCATGAGGCACGTGGTAGGCCCATTGGCCTCCTCCACTCACGAGGCTTCCTTGCTGAGGGAATCTGGTGAGCAGGATCAGCGTCAGGAAAATGAGCCACATGTCCATACAGCCGCAGCTGACGATCACCGACTATGCATGTAAGAAATCTCATTTGAGTCTTTCTTAGCAACCACTCGTTGGATCCAAAGTCAGACCAGCGATAGCTAAGGATTCTCCGAAGAGACCTGGTACCAAAGGAATTAAGTCTCTGTCTCAGATCCCTGGTCAGAGTCCAAGTCTCACATCCCCAGAGCAAGACTGGAAGCACCAAGGACCTGAAGACTCCGACTTTTGTCCTCGTGCACAGGTATCAGCAGCGCTGCATCCCATGTTCCAGTGAATTCATGACTCCCCAGGCCTGACCCAGACGTCTATTGACCTCAGGCTCACAGCCAGCAGAGCCATGAATATCACTGCCAAGGTAAGTGAATCTCTCCGTGACATCAACATCCTCATCACAAACAGGTACAGACAAGTAAGCAGCATCCAAGATGTCAATGAAAGCTTGGATCTTAGTTTTGACCCAGGAAACCTGTAATCCCAACGGTTCCGACTCCTCATTCAGCACCTCGAGGGCCCCAAAAGGATATTCAGTCTCCAGAAAGATGACTGCATCATTTGTGAAATCAAGGTCAGAGATCTTGACATTCCCGAACGATGCACTGCAGCTTGATCTCTCAGACATCCTCCCCAGAATCCAGTCCACACAAGCATTTAAATGTGTGGGGGCCAGTACACACCCCTGACGAACTCCAATAACAACTGGAAATAAGTCGGAGATGGTATCACCACATCTCACAGCACTCTCAGTACCAGAATATAGTTCAGACATCAGATTGATCAGTTTGGGTGGCACCCAAGGAGGACCAAGAATCCTCCAGAGGGCATCCCGATTAACTTCATCGAACGCTTTCCAGAGATCAACATAGGCTGCAAGCAGCCCCTGCCGAAACTCTCATCTGCGTTCAGTGAGGACCCCAAGAGCAAGGATACGGTGAATCGTTGACCTCTTTGGTGTAAAGCCTGACTGATCTGGATGCTTGTGCTCAAGCAGATGATGGCAAACTCCATCAAGAATTATCCGAGCATAGACCTTGCCCGGCAGTAAGAGCAGCGTCACCTCTCGGTAGTTTTTGCAGTCCTGGCGATCACCCTTCCCTTTCCAGAGAGGGACAACAATGTCCTCCTTCCAGTCAGTTGGGATGATGCCTGTGTTTCAAGCAAGCACAGAACTGCATGCAATAAAACAAGTGCAGCATTTCCACCAGACTTGAGAAGTTCATCATGGATGCCTCAGATGCCCAGGAGCTTTACCCCATTTCAACCAATTCACCACAGCCTGTGTTTCCACAAACAAAGGTGGATCACAGTTGATTGGAGGTTCAGCAATAGGGGTAGTAACACCCCTGACATCCAACTTGACAGCTGGTGCATCAGCCTGGTACAGCCGCTTAAAGTAACTGCCCCAGCAGGATTCACTTTGGACTCCTCTGTCAAGAGACCACCACCCTCCACTCTAACTGCGTTCCTCCAAGTTAACTTCTGGTGGGAAGGCAATGACAAACCAACCATCATGTGCCAAGAAACTGCTTCAGCAGAATAAACGCTTTGTAACACAGAATAAGGTACATCAGCCAATCAACAAAGAACTCTGCTCCCACCCCGAACCTCTCCTCCGCTCCGCTCCCACCCCAAACTCCAAACCTCTCCTCCGCTCCGCTCCCCCCCGAACCTCTCCTCGCTCCGCTCCCACCCCAAACTCCAAACCTCTCCTCCGCTCCCACCCCAAACTCCAAACTCCTCTCCTCCGCTCCCACCCCAAACTCCAAACCTCTCTCCGCTCCCCCCAACCTCTCCTCCGCTCCCACCCAAACCTTTCCTCCGCTTCCACCCAAACCTCTCCTCTGCACCAAGCCCCAACCTCTCACAGCTCGTTAACCCTTCCCACTCTCTGCTCCCCCTCCTGACATCAAATGGGAATTGTATGTGTGTGCACACACAACACACACCACACACCATTCTGTCATGGGGGGGGGGGAGGGACATAGGCTATGTGTCCTAGTCTCACACGGGGGTGTGGGCGGGGTGTGGCATAAATTCTCCATGTAAATGTGTACCGTGTAGTCCACCTGATTGTGATGGCAGAGGGTATTCGTTTCATTTTTTACCTGGGCAATGCTGAGGTTAAAGCACTCTTCGCATGGGTAAAATTATCCTCCTTCGCTTTCTCCCCCCCCCCACCCAAAAACAAACAAACAAACAAAACAAGCCAGTAGGCGGACATGGGTAGTCGATCAAGTCGAATTTAGTCGTTTTTCAGCCGTTACTAGCCAACAAAAGCGTCCATAGCAACGGTTCTTTCTCACACATAACTAGGACATACCATGAACCGACCATACCAGTTTCATGTATATCTGACTCATAGTCTCTGAGATATAACGAACTTCGTTTTTTTATTGTTTTCGACCAGGGTTCATTCAAAGTCTATCTTCTCCGACAGTTTTCATAGGATCCGGCAGGAAATTTTGACAATATAGCTGATTGTACTGCCCAGTCGCTCGTGGCCCGATTTTTGATTTTCGAAAAAAAAAAATATTTGAGATTTTTTGAAAAATTCAAAGGTCCGTTGCTAGGCAGGATGGGTCCATAGCAACGGTTCTCATTTGCACACAACTAGGTCATGCACACAACCTACCAACCAAGTTTCATCGAAATCGCCATTGTATTAACGGAGCACTGGACCGAACAGACATACATACAGACAAGCCGGTCGGCGGCCATGGTAGTCGACTACCCAATAGAACCAGTGTGATGGGCCGTTCGATGGGACTGACCTGAGGATTAAGCACAAGAAAATTCATGATTCTAGCTTCAAGGTTAATGCTGCAGATTGTTTTTTCGTTAAAATACCCCCCCCCCCATTTAGAGGTTTTTTTTGGCCGTTGCTAGGCAACGGAGAGGTCCATAGCAACGGTTCTTTCTCACACATAACTAGGACATACCATGAACCTACCATACCAGTTTCATGTATATCTGACTCATAGTCTCTGAGATTATACGAACTTCGTTTTTTTTATTGTTTCGACCAGGGTTATTCAAAGTCTTCTTCTCCGACAGTTTCATAGGATCCGGCTGGAAATTTTGACAATATGGCTGAATGTACTGCCCAGTCGCTCGTGGCCAGATTTTGATTTTCGAAAAAATAAATTTCTTATGATTTTTCAAACATTTCAAAGTCCCGTTGCTAGCAGCGTGGTGTCCATAGCAACGGTTCTCATTTGCACACAACTAGGTCATGGTATGAACCTACCAACCAAGTTTCATCGAAATCGCCATTGTATCAACTGAAATCGCCATTTAATCTGATAATAAGGTAGAAACAAATCTCAAAAAAAAAAAAATTGAAATTTTTTTTTTCGACCAGATCGACTACCCAACAACCGGTAGCGGACATGGGTAGTCAATCAAGTCGAATTTAGTCGTTTTTCAGCCATTACTAGCCAACAAAACGTCCAAGCAACGGTTCTTTCTACACATAACTAGGACATACCATGAACCTACCATACCAGTTTCATGTATGTCTGACTCAGTCTCTGAGATATAACGAACTTCGTTTTTTTATGTTTTCGACCAGGGTTCATTCAAAGTCTATCTTCTCCGACAGTTTTATAGGATCTGGCTGGAAATTTTTGACAATATGGCTGAATGTACTGCCCAAAGTCGCTCGTGGCCGATTTTTGATTTTCGAAAAAAAAAATTGAGATTTTTTTGAAAATTCAAAGGTCCGTTGCTAGGCAACGGATGGGTCCATAGCAACGTTCTCATTTGCACACAACTAGGTCATGGTATGAACCTACCAATCAAGTTTCATCGAAATCGCCATTGTATTAACGGAGCACTGGACCGAACAGACATACATACAGACAGACCAGACAGAACAAACATATCGACGGAAATACTGATAATAAGGGTAGACTAGATCGACTACCCAACAGACAGACAGACAAACATAACGACGGAAAAACTGACAATAAGGGTAGATAGATTGACTACCCAAAAACGGAGGGGCCTGTCATCATGTGTGAGACATTTCTAGCGGGAAGGAACATCAGGACGAACGGGAGCAAAGGGGGTGGGGGAGCGGGACGTGAGGACGAGCAGGGGGATGGGAAGTGAGGAGTGCAAGCACTCTTCACATCCGTAAATTTGTCTTCCTTTCCTTCTCCTTCTCACCCAAAATTTTTAGCAAATATGACGACCAATTGGTCCGTCAGCGAAGCAAAGGATAGGATCTGCTCGTATTACAGAGAGAGAAAGAGTACCTTGCTCGCCTTTGGTACAAGGCAAAGACATTGTGTTGCTCAGCTACAACAGCAGGTAAAGAGGCAGACAAGCCATTAAAAGTCTTCAACTCTCCAAACATCCTGCAAAGCACATTACGAAAACAGCTTAATTTTTCTTTACGAAAGATCAACATATTCCAATTTCTTTTGACAATCGTCTCATAACAAGCATAAACATTTCATGTATCATTACAATCAACATTTTGTTTTACAGGAGACACCCCTCCCCATCAGAAAGAGTGTACTCTCGCATTCAAAGATTGTGAGTGCATCAACAGCCATGCTATCATCTAAAAAGAATCAAACTACAGTATATATAATTTGGAGTGTGTGTGTGTGTGTGTGTGTGTGTGTGTGTGTGTGTGTTTTTTTTATTGTGTGCACTCCTAAACCACAGGATGGAATGATTTAATGGCAGACAAAGATATGAGTACCTCTCTGAAGTATTCACAGGGCAGGATTGTGAAAGGTACTCTCGACATTCGGTTTCTCCTGCTTTGACAGCCTTTGGATCAACCTCACGGATGATAGCACGATGTGCAGAATCTGGCTTCTGCAGGAGATCATCCATCTCTAAACCTCTCAGCCGAAGATCAAGAAGTGTATGACCCGGGCGCTGTGCTGAAACGAAGAGCTGCATCTCCTGAAACCATGCCTCCACAAGTCCCTGAGCTCCCTGTCCCAAGTCACTGGTTAGGATAACTGCCATGTGAGAAGAACAATAAAGAAATCTAAATGCATGAAAATAGTTGAGAATTGCCTTCCACATTTAATGATTATGCCCCTGATCAATTCAACTATATTGTTACATGTGTGGGGTACAGAGTAATTATGAAAATGTAAAGGCTTAACATGGACCATGTGCTCGTGTTTGTGTAGGATAGAGCATTTTATCCTACAAGGACTTCATGTTTATGTTGAGTTGGCCTGCATGCCAATGGAAAGTGGTGTTGTTTTTCATAGAGGGGTTATCTAGGTTAGGGCCCTTGTCCACTTGACGTTTAAGCCAGCAATGGCAACGTATAAAAATTGATCTAAAACGTTGACGTAGCTGAAATTTTGATGTTTTTTTTTGAGTTTTTGGCGTATTCAAAACGTGTTGGTCGTTTGCATAACATATTAGTAACGGCACAGAACGTTTCGTTGTGTTATACATAACTTTTACCAACGAATGCTTACCTTGTGATCGGCGTTCAAACCTAAGACAAGTGATAGTTCAACTTACCCTTTGCGTGCTATACGTATCGCCGGCGAACTCGTGGCGTAGCTGTTGAGAACTTGCCGGACGCCGATTGAAATCAAAACTGCCCGAGATTTTGAATTGTCAACATTGCAGTCACACCTGACGATTTTGCCAGCGTATCCATTCTATGAAAATGGGTTTACAACGCTAGCACACGTCAAATACGCTATAGGAAAGTTGAGTATACGTTAAGATTATGCTCGAAATCATTGAAGTACGCTGGCATATTACCTAGTCCGTTCGATACGTCGTGAAATTTCAAGCATGCTGAAAATTTTAAGACGTACTCGACGTAAGGCTCACACGTTTCGCATGCGTTGGCATCTGTTCTTGCACGTTCCGCGATCGTTAAACACGGCGAACACACGTTACTTGTAGGTTAGTCATAAGTCGAAGCACGTCAAAGTTAATGGCAACCATACTTGAAACCCAATTTAAACCGTTGAGTAACGTGCTTTGAACAAATGATAACGTCAGCTTAGCCTATGTTTAACGTGCTTGGAAAGTATGAGTACGTGCATTGAAACTATGTATAACTGGCCTTGAACCAATGGCTACCGTGCATGAACGTAAGAGTAACGTGCGTTTAACCTATGTGTAGCATGTTTGAACCTAAGTAAAACGTGCATCTAACCATTGAATAACATGCATGAACCTATTTGTAACGTATGTATAACGCACATTGTCGTATGTAGACGAATTAAAATTGACGTCTTCCGGACAACCACAGAACTTACTGAAAGTGTTTCTAACTTACATCTACCGTGTACTGACGTATGGCAGCGTTTAGGGGAATGGTACATACAAATGGCTTCAACAAGAGGAACCCATCATTGTTCCAGACTCCATGTTGAGTAGATGTCAATGCCAGTAGTATCAGTAGTAGTAATACTATTAGCAGTAGTTGTGTGCGTGACAGTAGTAATAGTAGTAGTAGTTGTAGTAGTAGCATTGGTAGTAGTAGAATGTCTACATCAGTAGTAGTAGTGGTATGTCTATGTCAGTAGTAGTAGTAGTATGTCTATGTCAGTAGTAGTAGTAGTAGTAGTAGTATGTCTATGTCAGTAGTAGTATAGTAGTTGTAGTAGTAGTATTGGTAGTAGTAGTAGGTCCATGTCAGTAGTAGTATGTGAGCGTGATGGGGAGGGTGTGGGTGATGATGGATCCCTTATCGTCCACGAATAGAAGACTACTTGCACCATTGTTTGATGTTCTTTTCGCTAATTTTTTTTCCTCATTCCCACGATAATATTCTTTGTTTTAACTTTTAAAGTATTAAAAACCGACTTTGACAAATGCATAATGTACAGTAATGAACACAGAACGCTTCGAGAACTTATACATAAGTTATACAAACGATTGTTTCGTGTTTAGGCGTCCACAAACCTATGCCCAACGATAGTCTAGCGTAATAATTCCCAAGCACGTTATTCATAGGTTATAAATAAGTCACGGTACCCTAAAACATTACTTTGATGTGTTTCGACGTAGAGGAAACTTCAAGTAGCGTGTTGCGAAGTGTGAACAACGTTTGTGTAGCGTGCTTACAAAACGTTACTCATAGGTTAGAAATAAGTTTTGGGTACGCGAATGTTTACCTCTACGTGTTTCGACTTATGAGTAACATACAATTAACGTGTGTCAACGATCGCATAACGTGCCTAACCTATGGCCGCATAGCGGAACGTGTGAGCCAAACGCCGAGTACGTCGTAAAATTTAAGCATTCGAAAAAGAGAGAACAAGCACAAAAGTCAACGATTAAGCCAGCGTACAACGACTTATGGCAGTGTTTTTCAGGGTATTCCTAACGTATACAAAACTACCAATAACGTATTCGACGTGTGCCAGCGTAATTCGGCAAATTTGTAAAAAAAAAACGGCATACGTTGCTAAATTCGTCAAGGTGTGAACAGCCCTTTAAGGCCGCTGTCACACCTTGACGTTTTAGCCAGCGTATGCCGACGTATGAAAAATTTGCTGAATATGCTGGCACACGTCGAATACGTATGGGTAAGTTTGTATACGTTAAGAGCACGCTGAAGCACGCTGAAGCACGCTGGCATACGTCGTAGTACGCGCGAGTACGTCGACAAATTTTCAGCATGTTAAATTTACGACGTATGCCAGAGTATGACGCACACATTCCGCATACGCTGGCCATAAGTTGTAGGCACGTTACGCGATCGTTGACACGTCGACACACGTTACTTGTAAGTTACTCATAAGTCGAAACATGTCGAGGTAATGTTTAGCGTACCGAAACTTATTTCTAACCTAATGAGTAACGTGCTTTGAACCTATGAGTAATGTGCTTTGAACCTATGTGTAACGTATCTCCAACGCATATTGACATAGGTAGATGTATTTGACGTCTTCCGGACGACACAGAACTTACTGAACGTGTTACTAACTTACAGCTACCGTATAATGGCGTATTGGCAGCGTTTAGGGAATTGGTATATAAAAATGGGGTTCAAACAGGAGAACCCGTCAGTGTTCCAGACTCCATAGTTTTTTTTTTCTTCGGCATGACGGTGATGTTGACACTTCGATTTCTAGTGCGGTTATGATTTAAATCGTTGAGCGGCAGCCTATTAATTATATTATATTATAACCGCACTAGAAATCGAAGTGTCAACATCACCGTCATGCCGAAGAAAAAAAAACCAAAAAAAAAAAAAAAAAAAAACCATGGAGTCTGAACACTGATGCTAAACATTACCACGACATGTTTCGACTTATGAGTAACTTACAAGTAACGTGTGTCGACGTGTGTCAACGATCGCGTAACGTGCCTACAACACATTACTCATAGGTTAGAAATAAGTTTCGGGTATGCTAAACATTACCTCGACGTGTTTCGACTTATGAGTAACTTACAAGTAACGTGTGTCGACGTGTGTCAACGATCGCGTAACGTGCCTACAACTTATGGCCAGCGTATGCGGAACGTGTGAGTCATACGCTGGCATAAGTCGAAAAATTTCAAGCATGTTAAAATTTGTCACGAGCTCGGCGTACTACGACGTATGCCAGCGTACTACGATGTATGCCAGCGTACTACAACGAATGCCAGCGTGCTCTTAACGTATACAAAACTTACCCATAACGTATTCGACGTGTGCCAGCGTTTTAGAAAATTTTTCATACGTCGGCATACGCTGGCTAAATCGTCAAGGTGTGACAGGGCCTTTAAGGACATCGCATGATCTGTCTTTCCTGTCTGAACTGGCAGAGGACAGGCAAGGTAAGTGAGGGGACTTCCGAGAGGGTCATTAATACAAAGTTTCTCCAGCACGTGGCACAATAATGTAGGCTCCTTCACCCCCCTCTCTCTGGCATCTGTGTGGGGACCACAGATGTCATCAATGTCATCACCCCAGGGTGGAGCCCCTTGGAGGACCCACCTACTGTGGCAGCAATGCGGCTTACTATTGGCCTTTTCTGCTGACAAGGAAAAGTGCCTTTATTGGCCAGAGCAGCAGGGTGTTGCCCGATTGGGCTGACGGAGGTAATCAATCAAATTGAGCTCTAAGCTCTGCCGTCTTTCAGGGAAAGACCTCGGCATTTGCATTTATACACCAAGCACTGCTCACAGCTGCTTGGTGGGGAGAGTACCTGTGACAATATTATTGCATTGCTCAAAATTCGTAAATCTTAATATGACAAGATTTAACAATAAATCTTAATGTAAAATAAATATCTCACCCACTTCAAGAACAAAATGGATTTTTTTTTTAAAACATCCAAACAACAATACTGAATATAATAATAAAAGCT
>CM068952.1:52028231-52047204 GCA_035128595.1 Eptatretus atami
AAACAAAGGCACAAAATTATACAAGTCGTGCAGCCACAGGCATATACGTACCTTGACAGGGTTAACAAACGATCCTTCAATTTTCAGTAGTGCAGAATTGCTGTGGCTGCCCGTTTTTGAGCTGTTGACATCATAATCCTCACCAAGGAATTGTCCAGTGGCAGTACCCACCAGTGTTTTTTGCACACGTCCCTCAAAAGTGGTGGCATGCAGAACAGCATAAGCATCCTGTAAACTTTCACAGCCATGTATGCTGGTTTCCCAATATTGTGGATCCAAGCCAAAAGAGCAAGAGAACATTCGTATATCTTGAATCAGCACTTGCAGCCCATCATCATTGGGGTTCCCAATGGGAACTCCAAGAGTCTGGCGATCACAATCTGAATGGCAAGACCCACCAATAGAAGCACTTTCAGCAATTATGGGTTGAGGTAATTTGGATGATTGAAACATCTCAAACAGTTGTACTTTCTGAAGAACTTGTGCCTGGGGTGGCACCACCTCATTATTCAGTTGCTGGCCCCAAAATGCTTCATCCAGAACCTCTGGTGCATTGCGGATTGTAAGATGGCCAAGAAAAGCCAAAATACTTTCAGTAGCTCCAGGACTCCGGGGAATGCAGACCAATGGAGAATTGATGAAAATATCAAGAAGAAGGCGTGCGAGGGGATGGTCCTCGCTTGTGGTGGCAGCAACAGGTGTGGCTTGAGGTATATCTTCCATGTTCATTGAAAATATGTGGTCACTTGAGTCACTGTTTGAAATGAATGACTTTGGCAGTGGAGGTTCAAACAAGCTGACCATCCCACTGGGTGCAAAGGGAGAGAGGAAAAAAATTAAGTTGTTTTCAACTTCCAAAAGGAAAATTCAATTTCTTTGATATTTATTACGATTAAAATGCTTTAAATAAAGATTACAACATATCAACAGCTAAACACCAGAAAAAGAAAATCTGTTTCAGGGACTGGACAGTCTCCATCAGTCCAAAAGACAACTGTCCAATCAATAGATTGGACCAGTTTAAACTGGTTTAAATGTGTTTACTTGGACTTGTTTAAAGTTTAAATGGACTTGTGTTTAAACCCTTTCCTTTGAACTAGCCTCAACTGAAAATCAAATTTCTACCCCCGCAACCGAAGGTTGACAGACGTTATGTTTACACCCCTGTCTGTTTGTCTGTCTGTGAGGAGGATCTCTTATAAATGGATGAGTGTGTGTGTGTGTGTGTGTGTGTGTGTGTGTGTGTGTGTGTGTGTGTGTGCGTGTTGTTTTTTGTGGAGTTCTACTGGAGCTTTCTGATGGGGAGTGTGGAACAACGAAATGATCGTCATGATATCCTTAGTTGATTTGGCTAACTACAAAGAACACAGAAGAATTCCCATACATGTCTTAAACGCACGCCATGTTAAGGTGTATAGAGTAGCTTAATAGGTCCTTCCACGGCATGGCATCCTAATTAAAAAATACATAACAAAGAGAATGACAACATTGTAACAAAGCATATATTAATTAATACAAATAATATCAACAACAATAATAGTAGTAGCATTTGGAAATAATAATGATGATCGTGTAATCCCCACCCTGGATCAAGCACATCTGGGCTAAGTGAAAAGGCAAGCTAATGCTCAAGCAGTACAGCGGGCAGGCATGCTTCAAGGCCATGAAGACCAATGAAAATTTGGTCTAATGGACCAATGGTCCCACTTGTATCTCAAAAGGTTATGGACAAATTTGCTGGAAACTTGGTGAACCAGTTGGTTGTGTGACAAGGGCAAACCGATTCGATTTTGGTGAAGATCTGGATCCGGATACTATAATTTTTGAAGCGATTCTTCACCATTGAAAGATAGGGCCAAAAACGATGTGTAGCATGATATATCAAAAAGTTATGCACAGATTCAGACGAAACTTGGTGGCCACGTTGGGTGTGTGACAAGGACAAATTGATTAGATTTTGGTGTTTCAAATCACTAAGACAATCTAATGACTTGAGGTGAGACAGAGCAAAATAAATGTTTGGAGTAAAACAGGCTAAAAACTGGACATGAAAGAAAATTTACAATGCACTCGGCCATTTCAGTATAACTTAATCATACTAAAATAAACAATTTGGTGTCTGTCTGTATTTGTGTTTGTCTGCGTGTCTGACCGCGATACATTTGGTCATTAGTTATCCAATCTCAACCAAACTTTAAAGGAGGTCACACGATGGAGGTTGTAGTGACTTAATTTGCCATAATGCGGTTTTTCCACCTTTGGTGAAATCCATGTTAAGGTGTATAGATAGGTTATCGTGACGTTTGTCCAAAGCCGCATCCAATAACAAAAGTAACTATAACGAGCAATCAAAGATTGCATACCCTCTCCCGAACTTGTTTTGTGTGGTTTTATAGTACTGTACGTATATTATGGACTTACATTCTAATTGAACATACTTTATCGAGGTACTCGGTTTAAAAAAAAAAAGATAGCATGTTTCACTGGCTACCAATCAGTGGCATTTGTGGCCGACGTTAGCACATTCCATGCGGACAAACAGACAAACAAACTGACCCAAACGCAACACCCTCTCCTTTGGTGAGGGTAATAACAACACTAATAAATGATAATAGCATAATATTAATGTTATTACAAAACAATATTAATACAAATAATGTACAAACATCACCCCTCCCCAAATGTTTTTTCCTCCTTGGACAAACGCTGTGTTAATGTGTATAAATAGCTAATTGTGGAATTTCGTGGGGCACCCCTATCAAAAGTTTTTTTTTAAATTTATAAACCACAAACACCTATGATTACCTTTTAAAACAGTTGTTACTGCTATTTAACACAAAACAGAAAGGGAGGAAAGCCAACATTCTTGAGGTATTATATGCTTATTGCGTGGCCCACAGACGAATGGACCCGAGCCGAGAGCTACTGTAATCTATATACCCAAGAGAGGATAAGACAAAACCTTTTCTCTCACTCCCGTAGGGAGTGTGTGCACTAGTACAATAAAATATACAAACAATACAAATCACATTATGAAGAAATTTAAATGAATCCCAACTTGAACATTGAAGTATTCAATATAAAATCATCAATTACCCTTGCAAGGTTCAATAAACCATGCCTTGTTAACTTCTACTTAGAAAGTGAAAAAGCCCATTCCATTTTGTCAACAATCTCATCCCATAAGGAACACCAGCCATACCTGTAATGCATGGTAGTATTCGCTATGGTCTGCGAGAGGCGAGTGGCAGTTTCCAACTGGCAGTGCCACGTGATGAGCTCAGAGATGAAGTTTGGCCTATGGCGGTAACATAGAGATGCCATGCGGAGCCGCACAGCATGACTGTATTCTGTGTCACCTGACTGCCAAGAGTAAATAATGCAGTGATAAATCAATAGAGAATGCCATAACGAAACAAATTACAATGCACCAAGATGTACTCTTGTCAGCCTTTTTCTTTTGTGAATCCTTACTTACCACAATGGTAAACTCCACTGCATTTTGTGTACTTAGTTCAGACCCACGTCCAAGGTTGAGCACGCAAACAGAGCCATCAGGTTGAGCAGCAGTTGAAAGGTCAGCCACTTCAAGGCACGCAAGTGAACCACAGAGGTGCCTCATACCTCGGTTCATCTGTGCTGCAAAATGTACTTTCCCAATAGAAAGTGCAGCCACTTTAACTGCTTCTTTGGGTTGCAGCATGAATCCAGGTAAAGAAGCTCCAACAGTGCCTGGTTCCTCAGCCATACGAGCCACAAGAATGTTGAGACTCTGAATGTCCGCAGTGACATGCTACAAAATGAAAAAAAATTACATTTGACGCGATTGCATCGATGGATATACCTCCACCCACATTACATGTTAACCCACTATTACGTTTGATCTCAAGTAAAGGTCAGATGAAAATGAAAAGCCATATGAGAGCGAGCATGAGAGAATAAAGACAGAAAAGTAGAAGAGAGACATCAGATACTTCGAACTCGATTGCAATATAATTTTCAAAAGGCACGTGGCCTATGATCTTTGACTTGTTGCACCCAAAATTTGGTCAGTTCATCATTATACAGTCCATACGTCAGCAAAGTTTGGTTGGAATCCCTTCAGTGCTTTACAAGTTGTTGCAGTAACAAAATGATTTTCAATTAAAGACCACATGCCCTTTTGACCTTGGATATTATGAACCCACCGAAATATAATCAGTTCATATTTATATTGCAGATGAAACTTATGCCCAAGTTTGGCTGAAGTCCCTTTCACTGGTTCACAAGTTATCGTGGTCACAAAACAAAAAATAAAATACCGATAACAGAGGGATGGAGGGACAACCCGAAAAGATAATGCCTCCTGCCTTTAGCTGCGGAGACAAAAACAATGACAAATTTTTTAAGTATTTAAATCAAAAATATTATACAGTATCTTCTATCTATATATAAATATTTTCAAGTGTGGTATGTTTGTTTGTGCATTTGTGTATTTTTATGCGTTTGTGCTTTATTCTTTCACAGCTGAACCGTAGCACCTAGAAGGCCAAAATTTAGATGTAGGTATTTCAGAATCTGTGCAAGGCTTTAAGCTACCACACATTGAGCTTTACATCCGTTTCGAGGCCACCAAAGGCCACTATAAAGTGTATATTGGGATGTGGGGTCAGGCAGTGCTGCTGCCGGCCCGCAGGCAAAAGGTAATCACCATGAGGCCAATAATTTCATAGCTTTTCGGTAATCACTATGAGGCCAATAATTCCATAGCTTTTCAAAGTCTAACACGTCCCGAAACCACTGCCGGGAAAAGCTACTCAGCTGGGCAGCACCAAATAGCCCCTGCTAGTGCCATATATCCTTTATTCCTGCACATGTCGAATTGATAGGCTGGCAGGATGGCCAAGAGGTATGCATACTCACCTCTCAGCTGTCTAGCCTGGGTTTGGATCCCGACCCAGCTATAAACTGTCATTCCGGTGCTTCACAAGAAGGATAATTGATCAATGTGTGTGCAGTCCCTCGGATGGACGTTAAACGAGCGTCCCATCTGCCGGCATTAGTTGGTGGACAGGAAACATCCCACATTGTCTTTCGTGAAGAGTAGGTGACCTATCGCCAGCGCCCTAGCCAAATTCCAAATTCATGCCATAACTTACAGAGAGCATTGCATCAGCGGCACAGCACAGCCCTCAGCCAATCATGCAACCCCGCAGCTTTGTGCTGAATACGAATGAATAAGAATCTCTCCATTATAAAGTTATTGATGGCACAGTGTAGCCACTGCATACATTTGCAATTTGACAAAAGGTCAAAATGTTTCCTTCGTGAAGTTTGAGGAAATCACTGTCTTGATAATCTCGATGATAAAACATGTTTTCAATAATTTTCAATGATAAATACTTAATTCTATCAATGATAAAACATGCAGACTCACCCAGGTTCCTTCTTGTAGCATAGTTGCACTACTGTTCCCTTTTCCATTAGTGCCAAGTTGAACCTTTCCCTGTGCTTCACTTAACTGGCAATGCCCAATGGACGTCTTTGCAGTTGTCACTTGGGGAACATTTTTCTTTAATTCTCCAGGGAAGTTTAGCTGGAAAAAAGCAAAAAGCTCCACAAAGGTCTCTGGGTTGAAAACCACATCCAAGTTGTTCATCTTTATCTTCAGAGACTGCCTAAAAATTAAATTAATCAAATTAGAATAAATACAAATAATGACCAAATAAGAGAAAAAAAAATTGTAAATCATAAAATTTCAATGATTTTTTATTTTATTTATAAAATCGTCAAAATATTGTAATTTACACCAATTTTCAGAAAAAAAAAAAACAGTTGTGTCCAGATGTCAAACGACTTCATTAGTAATACATTAACATACTGGGCTTAAAATGAGGGTTATAAAAAAAACAGCAAAATTCTATTACAAAATGTTAAAATAGGACAAAACATTCTCACCCTGGAAGAGCAGCATCATACACCATTGCGGTGTATTCAATGGATATCAGAGCCTCTGAAACTTTGGAATCCACTCTTTTCAATGAAATGTTTGAAGGTTTGCACTTTTCAAAAGAATGGGAAAACCACTCTTGGCAGGGGGTGAAAACAGACATGTCTGAGTCAGCATCCTTTCCCTTTTGAGACATGGAAGAAGAAGCATGGTCCTGATGGAGTGACAACCATTCCTGAAGGGAAGAGGATGATAAGTACTGGGTGTTGGACCACCGCCTCCAAGCCTCAGAATTAATGTCTTTATTTTCCACATCGGCAGGGGAAGCTGTGGTGTTTGCTATTGGGGTTTCGGACTGACTGTAGTTTGGAGCACGAAATGCGAGTCCTGGCCGTGAGGCCGCCAGAAGTTCAAAGTCATGCCCACAAGTCTGCATTGAGTCAATGAGAAGGAGGTCTTGTACAGTCAGTTTCAGTGACAGACCTTGAGGATCTATAGCCACTTGTGCTCGAGTGCCGGTCACTTCGAGAACAGCAAGGTATCTTCCACAGCTCTCAACTGCAAGTCGTGTCTTCTCAATATCAAGGAGGGCATGAATGCGGCGGACAAGAGCAAATGAGGCCAAGTTCTGCTTTGTTGAGTCATGAAATGAAGAGTCTTTGGAGAGCCATTCTGTACTGCTTCTGGTTGCACTGCCTGTGCTCAATTTCGCAGCCATTTGCTCTCCAATGTCATGATCTTCACACTGCACATTCCTTAATGGCAAACCTTCCATCCAACACCTCAGAACTTTGATCTTATCCTCATTAAGGTGAATGGCAAGTGTTGGCAAGGTGGCAGATACAGATAGCATTGGCTCAGGACCGAGACCATTGTGCCGTGCTAGCTGCCGTGCAAGTATCGCACTGACATTGAGTCGTTCCACCACATGTAATGGGCTTACCCCACCATCCTGAGCAGCTTTCCAATTATCCTTTCCATAGCCCACCTGCATACCAACAAATGAAAAAAGGCATTTTGAGAAACAAAACTCAGTCGAGCGCATACCTCCACCAGGCGGAACTGTTTACATTTTGTATCCCACTGATAGGCCGGATCTGGATCCGAACCTGAACCAAAATCGAATCGGCTTGTTCTTGTCACCTAACCAACTCACTCATCCAACTAGTTTTGTCATAACTCATCCACGTTTGGAAATATCGTGCTATATATAGTTTTTGGTCCCATCTCTCAATGGTGAAAATCACTTTAAAATTAAAAAATTCTCATATCAGGATCTTAACCAAAATCAAAACAATTCGCTTTCTTATCACACACCAAACTGTCTCCCAAGTTTCGGCCAAATCCATCCACAACCTCTTGAGATATCCTGTTCACAGATAAACAGAAAGGAGTGAAAATATAACCTCCGTTTACCTTCGGTGGCAGAGGTAATAAATAATGTCACTTCTAGGACAGTGCATCCTGAAGCTCACCTGGATCAGGAGCAACAGTCACTCAAACCCCCGCAGACTCCCTTAGACCCTGATTTTTTAAGCCGTGAAAAAACTTTAGTACATCACAGGTGATGAAGGTTGTGGTCAAGTTTCATCAAAATAGTGTGTGTAGTTCGGAGAAGAGAGCAAATACACCTATTTTGGGGGTCAAAAAGGCCACCATGACTCATTTAATGAGAGAATTTTGATGCGGTCGATACACTTTGGTACATCATGGGTGATGAAGGTTATGGTCAAGTTTCATCGAAATTGTGTGTGTAGTTTCGGAGATGAGAGCAAATACCTATTTGGAAGGGGGGGCCCACTTAATCAGCACAGATTTTGATGCGGTCGACAAACTTTGGTACATCACAGGTGATGAAGGTTGTGGTCAAGTTTCATTGAAATTGTATGTGTAGTTTCGAAGAAGAGAGCAAGTACCTATTTTGGGTTGTCAAACCTCCCCCCCCCCATAGACCCACTTAATGAACACAGATTTTGATGCGGTCAATACACCTTCATTCGGCATCAGATGTGAAACTTGTGGCCAAGTTTCATCAAAACAGTGTTTGATTCAAGCGATAACTAAAATGTTTACGGACTCAATGACTCATTTACTCACTCACTCACCTACGGACACTGCTCAATCACATAAGCTCACCGGCCTAAAGTCCATGTGAGCTAAATACTCTACAAGTAAACCGGAGTGGCATTTGGTATAGCGCATGCATCCGTCAGGCTGAACAGTTTACGTTTTGTATCTGAATGATAGGCCGGATCTGAATTCGGACCTTAACCAAAATCAAATTGGCTTGTTCTTGTTACCTAACCAACTCATTCACATAGTTTTCAAAATAACCCATCCACAACTTTTTGAAAGATCGTGCTATATATCGTTTTTGGCCCCATCTTTCAGTTGTAAATAATCACTTTTTAAAATGTTGTATCTGGATCTGGATCTTCACCAAAACCTAATCAATTCATCCTCGTCACACACCCAACATGTTCACCAAGTTTCATCTGAAAACCGTCCATAACTATTTGAGATATCCTGCTCACAGACAGACAGACAGGCAGACAGGCAGACAGGCAGGGGTGAAAATATTACCTCCATCCACCTTCAGTGGAAGAGGTAATAAGATAACAGAAGGGCATTTCTGCATGCTTGCTAAACACTTCTGCTTACCATGATTTGAAATGCAGAAAACTCGAGGCGGTACCGCTCGCAGCATGCTCTCTCAAGCCGTTCTCTTAGCTCTGAAGGTGACACACCAGTTGAAGGTGGCTTCTGTAACTTAATTTGGACCATTCTTACTGACTCAGTCACTGGAGGATTAGGCTGGATATTATGCCCAGGAGAACTCGATGCTTGATCATTATCAGACTCTGATTGTGGACTGTTAGGAGCAGTGGAATATGGAGTCAGGAATTCATCATCATCATCATCATCATCCTCCTCCATGCAATCATCATAATCAACTGTGAGCATGTTATTGTCCCTTTGGTTTTTCTGTTCTTCATCTTTTGTTTCTGTTGTCACTGTCTTTGCTGTCATTATCTTTGTCATCTCCTCTGCAAACACAAACAAAAATAAATGGACACACCATGTTGTCATTTTTCCAACTTCAGTACAATAATGTCATGAAGTAAATATTTAGCTCGATTCAGCATGCCAATGCAAGGTGATACATATATAATATATAATATATATATATATAATATAGTATATTACTGTAAATATTATAATATATATACTGTATATATATATAAATTTAACAAATATATATATAATATATAAATATAAATAAATATAATATGTATATATACAAATATTAATATATATATATATATATATATATATATATATATATATATATATATATATATATATATATGTTGTGCGATGCGTGCGTGCGTGTTTTTTTTTTGCTCTGATTTGCCCTCCACACCTTTTGACCCACGGGGCTCAAACTGCTATGAAGACTGTTCACTCTTCAGGGTAGTTTTGCACTCTCAACACACCCCCCACCCCCACCCCAATCCACCCATACCCCAGCCCCATCTCACCCCCATCCACCACCATGTATTTGCTTCCATATACCATGTACACCCTTTCGCTCATGGGACTCACTTACACTTGGCATGAAGTGTCCATTCCCCCAGGATAGTTTTGCATTTTGCCCCCACCTCTGCCCCAACCCCACCCCCGTTACCCCCATCATGCCCCTACTGTGTTTCTGATTCTCCGGCCATACCTTTTGACTCACTGACTCAAGCTTGCCATGAAAACTGTTCACTCCCCCGGGTGATTTTGCATGAAAAACATCCCCACCAATATGAGCCAGCACGCACCCCCCCCCCATACATACTACATATACATACACATACACATACGCGCACACCCACACACACACACACACACACACACACAACCAGCTCATCCCGACCATTAAAACGGAAGACCAAGAAGGAACCCAAATAAGTAAAGGAAAAGATGGAGTCATCAAGAGAACCTGGATAGGATTCGGTTCAGCCGCTACTCACAACCCTCAAACCCATCCAGGCACAGCCAAGTGGGCCTTACAGATAATGTTGCAGAATCACTTCTCCTTTGAGAGATAGATAATGAAAAAGACCGGTAGGCGGACATGGGTAGTCGACTACCCAAATAGAACCTGACGCGATGGCCCATTCGATGGGGAATGACCTGAGGATTAAGCACAAGAAAATTCATGATTCTAGCTTCAAGGGTAATGCTGCAGATTGTTTTTTTCGTTAATACCCCACATTTAGAGGTTTTTCGGCCGTTGCTAGGCAACGAGGGATCCATAGCAACGGTTCTTTCTCACACATAACTAGGACATACCATGAACCTACCATACCAGTTTCATGTATATCTGACTCATAGTCTCTGAGATATAACGAACTTCGTTTTTTTATTGTTTTCGACCAGGGTTCATTCAAAGTCTATCTTCTCCGACAGTTTTCATGAGGTCCGGCTGGAAATTTTTGACAAAGAGGTTGATTATAGTGCGCATAAAACTGGAAGCAGATTTTTGATTTTCGAAAAAAATTAATTCTTTATGATTTTCAAAAATATCAAGTCCCGTTGCTAGGCAACGGGTGGTTGCTTATCAACGAAACTCAAACGTGCACACTCCCAGCCCATACGGCACCTGTTCGCCAAGTTCATCGAAATCGTTTTGCTGGTTTGTGCTGTGGAGCCTCGCATTGCAGACACACACACACACACACACACACACACACACACACACACACACACACACACGACGGAAAACCCGACAATAAGGGTAGAAAAAAAATCTCAAAAAAAAAATAATTTGAGATTTTTTTTTTCGACTCAATCGACTACCCAAGAGAAAGAAAAAGCCAGAATTAGAATGATTAAAATGAGACTGTGGAAAAAAGTATAAAGAGGTGTGAAAGGAACAAAGAACAAAGATGTCGGGAAGAACCTGGACAGATAGATTTCAGCAATTACTCCCCAGGCTCAAACGCAGCAACATGTACAAGCTACCAGAGGTCCGTCAGCAGAGAAGCACAGCCCACACAGCATCAGGATATGGTACAAACATAACAAGAAAAAGAGTAATCAGAGATTGCAGACCCTAACAGAACTTCTTTTGAGTGGTGTATTTTTATAGTTTTTAGGATAAATCCAATATGACGACCAAACCATGTGACCTATGATATCATATGTGTGAACATTTTGTTCCTCATGGACAGGTGGTCATACGTTTAAAGTTTCGCCTCAATTTGTTCAGCCACTCCAGAGAAGAAGATTTTTGAAGGTGTTTTTTGTTTTTTTTAAACAATATGGCTGCCAAATCAAGTGACTGATGATGTCATTAATTTTTTTCTGTGGACCATTTTATCCCTAGATGACCCTCAACACTTTTCATACTGATCGGATGTGGTGTTCTACATATGCAATCATGATGTCACAACAAGGACACCTATGATGTCATTAAAAAACATCACACTCATTACCCATGAGGAGTACTTGCTACGTGCCAACTTTCTATTTTTTCCTTGGTGCAGTTTCAGAGATACAGAGGCCAAAGTTTTTCCGTTTTTCCGTTTTTCCAATATGATGTCACAATTATCATTAAAACATTCAACATGAGTAGTCGCACCAATGGTGAAAATGTTGCCTCAATCCGACAAGCGGTTGCAGAGAAAAACACGAAAGTTCTATGCGGACAAAAACAGACAGACAGACAAACAAACAGACCCAAATGCAATACCCTCTCCTCTGGCGAGGGTGATGAAACAAAAGACCATGTGTTTGCTTCCACCTAGCAGATACACCCTTTCAACCACGGGACGCACTCACACTTGGCATAAAGGGTGTCCGCTCCCCCAGGATAGTTTAGCACTTTGCCCCACTTCCTGCCCCAACCTCCACGACCTACATCACCCCCTTACAGTGTGTGGTTGTTCCGATTCACCGGCCACACCTTTTGACCTACAGAGCTCAAACTTGCCATGAAGACTGTTCACTCCCCCAGCATGGTTTTGCACTATGACTTGCTTCTCCAACAATGCCCAACCCTCCACCCCGCTCCATCTCTCCGCACCCACCCCCCCCAATAAAACACCTGTCTCACCCACCTAAATCTATCCAGACTAAATAAATCTTTTCATATTATGAAATTCATAATAACAGCAGAAAAATTCTATATTTTCACATCATTCTGCCTTGAATAACCCAGAATTTATTTCCCGGATGTACCAAACAATGCATGCAGCGGAATTGCCGATGCACGATGCTAAATATGTAATCAACACTAGCCTCATGGCCACATTCATACACAAACTAGTACAAAAGCCCATTATAATGACGGGCAATTCTGATCAAACTCTGCTTTCCCATCCATGACGACAAACAAATCCCAAGGACAAAGCATCAATATTGTCATCGTAAGTCTCCGAGACCCCATTCACACATGGTCAGCTGTACGTGGCAGCGAGCAGAGTGGGAAGCCCCAAAGGACTTTTTATACATTGTAATGAAAACAAAACTCGCAACATTGTTTACCAGGAAGTTCTTCAGTGACAAAAAGTCAGTTATACTTGATCCTGTGTCAATATTGCAGTCCCTCATTTTCATTGCAGTACATGTAATAAAAACAATTTCCTACTGTCACTGCAATTTGCCTTTGCTGCTCTATTTAACAAATGGTTACCCAGGAGTGTATGTGTACGTTCCGATTCACTGGCTACACCATCTGACCCACGGGATTCACTGGCCACACCATGACCCACGGGGCTCTAAGTTAGCATCAAGTGTGTCCATTCCTCCATGATAGTTCTTGCACTTTGACATTCCCCCCCCCAAACCAAGCCTCCACAACCCCACCTTAAATGTTCCATCTCACCCCCAAAGCTCGATTCACCTGGGCAATTCAGCCATCTCCCAGCGTCCAACCTTCGCCCCACTTCCCCCTCCTCCCGTACCAACCCCTCCACATTCAACCCGATCCCCCCTCCACCACACCCCCAACCCACAACTTCAGATTTCCTGGCTAATAGAATGGGATTTCAGGCTTAATATATATATATAATAGATATATATATATATACAGTGGGGAGAACAAGTATTTGATACACTGCGATTTTGCAGGTTTTCCCACTTACAAAGCACGTAGAGGTCTGTAATTTTTATCATAGGTACACTTCAATGTGAAAGACGAATCTAAACAAAAATCCTGAAAATCACATTGTATATTTAAATAACTAATTTGCATTTATTGCATAAATAAGTATTGATACATCAGAAAAACAGAACTTAATATTTGTACAGAAACCTTTGTTTGCAATTACAGAGATCAGACGTTTCCTATAGTTCTTAGCCAGGTTTGCACAGATTGCAGCAGGGATTTTGGCCCACTCCTCCATACAGATCTTCTCCAGATCCTTCAGGTTTCGGGGCTGTCGCTGGGCAACACAGACTTTCAGCTCCTCCAAAGATTTCTATTGGGTTCAGGTCTGGAGACTGCTAGGCCACTCCAGACCTTAAGATGCTTTTACGGAGCCACTCCTTAGTTGCCCTGGCTGTGGTGTTTCGGGTCGTTGTCATGCTGGAAAACCCAGCACGCCCCATCTTCAATGCTCTTTTGAGGAAGGAGGTTGTTGGCAAGATCTCGCCGATATATGCCCCATCCATCCTCCCCTCAATACGGTGCAGTCGTCCTGTCCCCTTGCAAAAAGCATCCCAAAGAATGATGTTTCCACCTCCATGCTTCACGGTTGGTGGTGTTCTGGTTGCAACTCCTCTTCTTCTTCCTCAACATGGCGAGTGAGTTTAAACCAAAAAAGCTCTATTTTGTCTCATTCAGACCACATGACCTTTCCCATTCCTCCTCTGATCATCAGATGGTCATTGGCAAACTTCAGACGGGCCTGGACATGCGCTGGCTTGAGCAGAGACCTTGCGTGCGCTGCAGGATTTTTATTCCGATGACGGCGTAGTGTGTACTTATGGTTTTCTTTTGATACTGTGGTCCCAGCTCTCTTCAGGTCATTGACCAGTCCTGCCGTGTAGTTCTGGGCTGATCCCTCACCTTTCTCATGATCATTGAGCTCCACGAGGTGAGATCTTGCATGGAGCCCAGACCGAGAGATTGATGTTATCTTGAACTTCTTCCATTCTAATAATTGCGCCAACAGTTGTTGCCTTCTCACCAGCTGCTTGCCTATTTCCTGTAGCCCATCCCAGCCTTGTCAAGTCTACAATTTTGTCCTGATGTCCTTAGACACTGCTCTCTGGTCTTGCCTTTGTGGAGAGTTGGAGTCTGATTGATTGAGTTGGACAGCTGTCTTTTATGCAGATATCGAGTTCAAACAGGTGCAGTTAATACAGGTAATGAGTGGAGAATGGGAGGCTTCTTTAAAGACAAAACTAACAGGTCTGTGGAGACCAGAATTCTTACTGGTTGGTAGGTGATCAAATACTATTTCATGCAATAAAATGCAAATTAATTATTTCAAAATCATACAATGTGATTTTCAGGATTTTGTTTTTAGATTCCGTCTTTCACAGTTGAAGTGTAACTCTGATAAAAATATACAGACCTCTACGTGCTTTGTAAGTGGGAAACCTGCAAAATCGGCAGTGTATCAATATCTTTTCTCCCCACTGTATATTATATATATATAATATATATATATTATTATATTTATATATATATATATTATATATATTATTTCTTTCTTCTCTTCTTCTTCGGCTTGCTCCCGTGGGGGTCGCCACACGCTGACATTCCGTTATGATCCGATACTGATTGGCATAGGTTTTTAACGCCCGGAATGCCCTCCTGACGCAACCCTGGTCGCCTCTAATGATATCACAGGATAAGGATTGGTTTCGCCATGATTCCGTGGCTGCCCTACACCCTCTCATAGCGTGGCCAGCGCAGAGACTCCGTCCTCACCCAGCGATCCTCCAACCACCTCCGAGTAGCCGGATTACAGGCCGCTACGCCACACGCCCGTATTATATATGATATAATATGTACATATACATATATCATATAACACATATATTTATATAACTCTACAGTGATCCCCCGTTTATCGCGTGGTTACGCTTCAAACCCCCCCCCTCCCCCCCCCCGATGCGAGGAATGGATGCCTCCAAAAAATCACTCGTCTGTCTGGTCCGGCTGGCAGTGAATCTTGCGTTGAGGCGCCTGGAGATCGACTCTCGTCTGGTCGGCGGTCTTGCAGTGATCGGGTTCGAGTGCCCTGGAGGTTTCGAACTCATCTGGTCTGTCCGCTTGGCATGATCGGGTTCGAGGTTGCCGAGATCGACTTGTCTGGTCTGGTCGGTTTGGCAGTGCTCGTCCAACCGCGGCAAACCTTTTTCCTTACCGAAGCATATCTAGCACCTTAACCTTGTCCTGGAGCGTCAGGACCTTCATCTGGTGCTTCGGTTCCTTGCCAGAAGCCTTATAAGGTGCAGGGCGTTTGGGCGGCATCGTAGGGCTTGGCACTCCACACAGATGCCCACAATAATTCGATGTAACACTTGCTCACCAAGATGCCTCGAACCCCTGAAAACAGATTTTCCGACTCATATAAACTAAGCATTTCACCGTACACCATTCCAGATGTTTGAGTCCTTTCCCCGCCATCAACTGGCCTATTGCTCCAAGCAGATCATGACGATGTGAAATTACCCAGCCTAATGCACGACCCTTCAAATGGCTTATTCTCTGTGCAGCACTTGATTTATCTCGGCAGCTTCCAACACGTTATCAAAACTGATCACAAGGAGGACATGTGTCTAATGCCATGTTACAGAAGTTAACAAATGGACAGAATGCAAGCCTTGTCACCTGATACAAACATAATATGCAAATACAGAATGGAGATCGCCAGATGTGTCTGTCCTCGGTGAAAGGATGTGCATCACCTTCCAGCGGACAGTCGCACTTATGGAAGATACGCACTTTCTCGTCCCAGAAGATCTCAATCTCATTACACAGACTCGAGACTGGATGGTCTCGCGAACTGAATGTTGCGAGAACATTGGTTGCAAAGCATATTCTTTGATAACAATTTTCATTGACTGCTCAATGTCAATCTCCGAAATCTTCGCTTGTCACAAGATGACTGATTTTTACCAGGTCAATGATCACTATCATCCCAGTCCAGAAGGTACCTTTCCATCAAGGGGATTATGTTGGATCTACATTGTCACCGGCAAACAACACTGTCATCGGTCAAATACGCCTGTTCTCTCAATTAGCAATCAGGTGTGACGCAGCTTCCGCATTCTTTCCAAACCGAAAAGTACTTCACCCATATGAGCCTAGCTCATATTACACAGTTTCGCCACAAGGAATTTGACCGGATATACTGTGATGGACCTGCACAGCGACAATCTGGAGTGGCAATCGACCCCGAGTCTCACTGGACTGTACAATGCCTGCTCAACTACACAACTTTACATTGCGTGTTTTTCCAACGAACGACTATTCAAACCTATTTGATCGAAGGTGATATCTGGAAGGAATCCAGTAGCAGCAGTCAAGTTAAAGGTCTTAACTGATTTTGGGTAGATCAGAATACAGATGGCTAACTACCCTCTCTGATATCATCTATCAGCTCTGCTGGTCTCAATTGATCGCCTCTTTTGGTGCTCTTCATCTCCCGTTCTCGCTGTGCCTTCTTTGTAAATTGACGGAGTATGTGTGATGTTTCTCCCTGAATGTAAACATGTCATTACCATTTACGCCCTCTCCTTCAGCCATATACAGTAAATGACCCATATTTTCCTTCATTTCTCTTCAGAAGTATTGTGATGGAAGAGATTTTCATCCATAAGAACTCTTCCATTTTGCACAGAGGTAACAAAGTCAGTCATCTTTTCTCATCATAATCTCACAAGGACTATGAACACATCTGAGAATGCCTGCTCTTGATCACTATCTATACGACGTCTCAGATTTCCTACTAGTGAATCTGTTACTCCGGAAGTGCACTGTACATCACGTCAGCGAAATCGGAACACTGGCACTATGATGATACTATGCATCAGCGCAAGCAGATCTCCACCATAGACTCATCGATCCGCTTTCACATGTGAATGACCAATCATCCGGACCGATTCTCAGCCATCCAGAAGTTTTGCAACAGTCGTCAGTCTTGACATTGACTGTGTCAAATACTCCAAGGTCCACTTGTGGTCCACAACAATCATCCAGATGTTACTGTTGAAACGGCCCTGTCAACACATCGTGAACTTCCTTCCTGGACGTGATTGGAAGCTCCTGTTCTTCTCTTGATTCAGGATGTCAGTTGATTATTATATACCGTTTTACTGACAGTCCGTGTGCACCTTGCATCCAGCATGCCACATAAACACTCACCTCTCCTGAACACGTGGCTGATGATGCGCATCACACCCTTCTGACGGAATTTGCACGTCACTTCATCCTCAAAGCCTCTCCTGCAAATTGAACACCGATCTTCGTGCATCTCAGGAGCACTCTCATTCTTCAAACCAAACACAGAAACAAAACCTCAGGGAAGAGCATGCGAAGAAATGGATAGGCTACTCAATCAGGCCAGGACATCCCACATGTACTACATCACTATATATTACTGGAAGAAAGACGAAAACCCTTTTGTTAGAATTGAAAAATCGTGGGTATTGCCTAACAGAGGTTTGATTAGATAACAACTTAATTCCCTACCATTTATTTTACTCCTTAATTTTTTGCCGCCATCCTTGATTCATGATAAATACTGATCAGATCTAATATTTATGACACACGCTGTGAGTGCTGAATCCATTAAAACCATGCGCAGAACCAACAATTATGTTTTTCACAATTATTGAAGAGATAATACTGGTTTTAGTTTTTCAAAGCCCCGGTGCACTTAGAAAAATGAAGTGTTAAACGCATTCGATGTCAGATTCTGGTAGACTTTCTTTCTGTGATCAGTATATCCATAGGAATGAAAACCACTAGAACGCTTTGTTCGCAATTTGTTGTGGTTTTGGTATGTATTGTCATAATTGACCCGACTATGATGCCCTATAGTTTCCATGTTTGTGTTCAGTATTGCTATTTTTATTCCTTGGCTTTATGGAGTATGTTGTAATACAAAACTAAGTGTTGGAAGCATTCCCCCTTAAATACTTGTTCTTATGGGGAAAATTCCCACTATCCAATGTTCGTTA
The DNA here is from genome assembly GCA_035128595.1 of Eptatretus atami. Lineage (NCBI taxonomy): Eukaryota > Metazoa > Chordata > Myxini > Myxiniformes > Myxinidae > Eptatretus > Eptatretus atami. The sequence goes on from CM068952.1 coordinate 52,046,353, forward strand.
TAAGTCACACTTTTGAACTATCTTGTGAGTCTAGCGAGACCCCATGTACCTTGCATGACCTGCAAGGAAAAGGCAGATTATGCATGTTCGTCGGACCTTGAAAGGGATTGCATCTCTGCTTATGCCATAGAAAGGGTTTATTGTAACAGTATAGCATCAGTAGAAATTGATACTTAACTACTTTCAACTCATGACAACCTCAGGGAGGTCCAATTACTTTTCCTAGCTTAGGCCTCTATGTTGTTGCAACAGTTGTTGAATCCTGAGTCGCACTGTTTTGTTTACTTCTTGTGCAGGTTGTGATGCGGCTCACATTGCTGCCCACAACTCACCTTTCCAGAAATTTCTCCTCACCGTGATTTCCTGTGCATAGTTGACCTTAGTCACCTCTGTCTACAAATCAGCATTCAGTGCAACTTCAGATCATCCAAAGCCTGTGTTTTGTTTGGAAGATGCCAGTTCAATGGAATTATTATTTACAGCCCAGGTAGTTGTTGTTTAATTTTAACAAAACGCTTTGAAGTATGTATTATCTGTCTTAAGCTTCATTAGCAGGCTGTGTGTGTGTGTGTGTTGTGTGTGTGTGTACGCATATATATAATATATAATAATATAATATATATATCTATGTAATCCCCCGCTATATCTGGTTCACCTATCGCCCCCGTTCATCGCGTTCCTATGATCCTAACTAATTTTTTGGGATCCCCCGGTGATATCGCGGTAATAATATATAAAATACTATTTATTTAAGGCCAATAAATTTAACGCTGTTCGTCGACCAGTCACACTCAAGCCACCGAAACAATATGTCGCTTGTAACTTTTCGAATATTCTTACGGTGTTCTTCAA
>CM068952.1:52085299-52102242 GCA_035128595.1 Eptatretus atami
AACACCTGAAACATAATGTTACGGTTGCAAATTGAGCACACCCACATATTGGGAGACTATGATCATGGTAAGAATTTTTGATAAAACAATTCACTGCTCTCCATTGACTTGAGTGGTACAGATGAGAAAATGCTGTAAAGGTCGTGACATTTGCTTTCACTTTTGATGACAAGTCCACAAGCATGATCTCACCTCTGATTCTTGGTAAACCCTCTCTTTTGCCAACTCTCGTAAAGCTTTCACCTCCGCAAAGGTTAACTCTTCTTCTATCATCTTCACCATCTCCTACAAATGGTGGTCATGCACATATTTCAGCAGGTGCAAGGAATCCCACAAGAGTTGTTATATATTTTTTAACATTTATAAGGCATACGGTAGAGATTATACACAAATTTTTATGCATGACATAGATGTGAGGAAGACATATTTGTACTTCTACATGAATTACAAGGCCAATCATAGACAATGGACAAATCAAAACAATATATGGGATTTCAACAGGATCGAGATCCCATCAAAATGAGCCATGTGTTCAAATGGAAACACCAAATAGGCCAACCCAAGATTGAAAAATGTGTTAAAACAGATGACAAACTGTGCCACAGTCATAATGGCATTCAAATAAATATCCATGAAGGATTACAGAGGTTATAAAGTCATGTAAGATTTTGGTTCTCTGCTTTTTGAAAAGAAAGCCATAACATGTTATACTGACAGAGATTACAGCATCAAACCAATCTTAGGTTGGTTGATATACACCAAATCATAACTCTCTCAACAGCCGTGAGACATCTGAAGAGGAACAACAAAAATAGTACAGAACAACCTGACAAGTTAGTTATTAATGCAATTCAAACCCATAAACTTGCCTGTGTAAACAGGGTCAAATTTAGGGGAAAAAATGAACAATGGAAGCATTTTATATTAATGGCCAGCACTCATTCTTCCTGGACATGTTTCGGTATGCTGAATCCGAATTAAGTATTTGCAGACTCGATTTTGAGTTTAAACCCTTCAATGGCTGACTCAAAATAACGGCCATTTTTCAAAGCGTTCACTTGACTCATGTCTTGGAGTTTTGATATTGTCAATAAAAATCTACTCCAAAACATCGTTTGGTCATGATAATTGGATATTCTGAACAGCATTGGCCACAAGCAAATGGTAAAATGTCGAATAGGAGCTAAAACATAGAGTGGGTTTACAGATGTGCTGAAATTCTGGCGATTTGACAATAGGGCTGCAATGCGACCAAACTATTTCATGTTTTGTGAATTTGTTTGCCCATATGAGGCAGTCAAACGTGTGCGTGATGTTTGAAGATTCCATATTGCTGCAGAGTGTAACAAGAAAATTTTATCTATGGTCCAAAAACACCCCACTTGCTCAGATTCATTATTTTGCCCATTCGATTTTGTGCTTACTTTGCATGTCATTTTTACCAAGCAGTATCAAGCAATGTATGTGTATGAGCATCCTGACTCGTAAGTTTACAGGTGTACGAGTGTCCTAACTCCAGGATCAGCTGAGTGATTCTCTTTGTCTTTTACATATCACTCTTTACTTCTCACAAAGAATGCGCCCAGGGAATGACCTTTTCTTACCTTTGCCATACAGTAATGCACACGTTTACATGTGTATGAGCATTCTCACTCGAGAATCAGCTGAGTGTTTCTCTTTGTCTTTTACATAGCACTCTTTACTTCTCACAAAGCATACCCCATGGAATGACCCTTTCCTACTTTTGTTGTGCACTTTCCACTCATTTTCATGTGTATACAGAGAATCTGAAATCGAGACTGCTGACAGATTTGCTTTGACTTTCACAAATGCCTCTTTGCGTTTCACTGAGCAAACCAAGCAGGAAGGTCTCAACTGATGTTTACTTACCTGCATTATTTTGTAATCACACTTTTTAATAATCCACTCTGGTGGAAAAGAACACGTACACACACAGACACAGACACAGACACAGACACAGACACACACACACACCATTATAACCACTCACTGACTTACTGATATTAATGTTCGGTACCTTCCGGGGACCGGGTGACGTAAAAAGCTGAAATTTCACGTGCAAATGGACATCGAAGCCGACACAACGGGAGGAAAAAATAAAAAATAAAATCACCGAACCATCAGAAAGCAGCCATAAATGAAAATAACGGAAAACTAGAAGGGCACTCGGTGGAGTGCATACCTCCACCACGCAATGCCTAATCCACGAGAACATATGGGGCCCAATACATTTTTGAAATATCATGCTGTAATAAGTCATTTTTGGCCCTATCTCTCAATGGTGAAGAATCACTTTTAAAATTAATATAAGTAATTCTCGTATCCAGATTCGGAGACGGATCTTCACCAAAATTGAAGCAAATCGTCCTCACCACACATCAAACATGTCCACCAAGTTTCATCCAAATCTGTCCACAACTTTTTGACATATCCAGCACACAAACAGACAAACAGAAAGGGGTGAAAATATAACCTCCTTCATCTTCAGTGACAGAGGTAATAGGTGCACCCTTGTTGTGCTCATCAAACAGGCCAGTGATGCTTGCCTATAATCATAAAGTTTATATTTATCATGCACCGACATACGAAGCATAGTTCGTTAGTGCTTATAATGTGTAAGCATACGCCAATAGTACATAATATATATATATATATACATATATATACACATATACATATACATTAACATTACATAAAGTGTGACAAGCACTCCCCCGATCCCCATTGGACTCAGTCCTACACCAAAGCCTCGCTCTAACACAGAGACCTCGGCCTGGTGACTGTGTTTGATGTTTAACTGATGTTGACCATGTAATCCTTGTCTGTTTGACAGAGCCACCGATCCAGGTTTCGGGCTGATTTGCCCTCATCAGGATGGCATACCGATAAATAGCTAAGCAATGATGACCACATTAATCGTTTATACATTCAGATGCACCTCCTGACTGTTATGATGAGCATCGCCACGGATTATGTATCACACAGTAAAACTGCATAATCCGCAAAAAGCAACCATCTGCTGCCACCCAGACGATTGTTCCCGCAAATGCAAACCATTCAACCAGAAGGCACGTGATGTGATTGACGGGCAAATAAAAAGATGTGGAGTGTGACAAGCACTCCCCCGATCCCCATTGGACACAGTCCGAAACCAAAGCCTCAGCTCCAACACAGAGGCTTCGGCCCAGTGACTCTGTCAAACAGAAAAAGATTACATGGTCAACATCAGTTAAACATCAAACGGAACAACCGATCTGGATTTTGGGCTTATTTTCCCTCACTTAACCTGAAAATAATAATAACAATAATAATGATAATAATAATCTTCTGCAGTCTTACTTATACAGACAGGCGCCACCAGGACACACACATGCACACACACACACAGACACAGAAAACCCGATGAAGAGGAGGTATTACAGCAAGACAGGAGAGGAGTTGAGGCTACGGACTCTCGGTACCTTTGTATAATTGATTGCCCGAACGCGCCACCAATACGTTCGGGGGGAATGCTCCATGGTGCAGTACCCCCCTGACAGCTGGTGCGGTGTCTCTTGCTTCGGGCAGCTCGCGTCGAGACCGTGGGCGTGAAGGAGGGGCTTGAGTTGGGAGGGTGGAGTCAGCGTCGTGTGGGCGGGGAAGAGGAGGTGGAGTCGAAGTGATGACGACAGAAGACGGAGTCGAAGTCCAGCTTGAGCGGGAGGCGAGCAGGGCAGAGAGAGAATGGCCCGGCCATCCGCCCTTTTATAAGCCCCGCGGGACGGGGCGGGGGGCCACCCCGAAGCGAAGTGTCGTTACCCGAATCGGGTGCTCTGATTGGCCATGACCCCCTGCGCGGCCCGGCCACGATGGCCAGAAACCGCTTCATTCCACTTCCGGCCAGGTGACCCCGCGCTGTGGAACCGTCTCGCTCTGACCCCACGACATGATATGAATTGCCCACGCCAAACTCCGCACCATGAATCACCTTGCACGAACCCCCGGGCCATGCCCTGACGACCGGCCGAGAATGGCGTCGGTCTTGCATGCCTGCTCCGTGTGCCCACGTGGCCCGAGCTGTACAACATGCCTCAGCCCGATCGCAGCTTCGCTGGTTATAGAGGCGTTGAAGACGTTCGCCGTCCGTGGGGAATATCCGCGGCCGCCAGCGAGGACCGAAGGTACGATGTTATGGCGAACCTATGTCCAGTGTGCGTCGATCCGCCATTACGCACGTGGTCAGCGCTCGTGTTCGCTCAATTCTGCTATCGTTTGCGCGGGGCAAAACCCGATCGATATAATTAGTCCAGAAACGGGTTGAAAAGTACGTGCCGCCCGTATCATGTACAACGTGGCATGGTTGTCGTTTTACTATTATCGGCCTCTGACAATGTAGCTATTGGCACCAAGCCACTAGCCATGCTCTTGCCGATATTGGGTCATTTGCTTCTGTGTTGTGCAAACCACCATCCGTGCAGCCTCTTGAGAGATATTCATTCGTATGCCTTTTCAATGCAACCAGCAATCTCCCCCCAGATCATCGGAAACTCGAGTCGATCATCTCAAGCTGCCGAGCATATTGTATAACTCGCCGCAAAAGTTGGGTTGAGGGATCGCATGAGGATGGGAGCTCTGCGCTGTCGATGCTCATGTGGTATTTGAGGGCCCTTTCTAAGGTGCTGTTTCTTCTGTCTCCTCGGTACGTGTTCCGTGCAGCGTGGGCGTCGTAATGAGTGTGCTTTCTACGAAGGGGTGTCCAGCGTAATGCCTGCTTGGCCTTTGCTGGAACACCCATCTTACAGCGAAGGGCACATGTGGCTGATTTACCTCAGGAATAATCAGAAAAGAGTAGGAATGACGTTAGAAATGAAATGGAAAGAAATGATGTAAGCAAACCAGCTATGAGATCCTCGCAACACACGTCCCTGTTGTCCCGCTAGACAAAAGGGAAGGGACTATCTACATGTATATTAATGGAATAACTGTCTTGGGACCACTATCTGTTAGATGCATGCGGTTCCGAGAACCGCAAAACTATATATATATATATATATATTGGTTCCCAAAAATATATATAAACTTTTAAAATGCTTCGTTTATCCTAAAAAAGCAGTAATTTTGTCACTAATGCTTCACTTCTTGTTGCAGAGACCCTGAAGTTTATTTGATACCAAGGCAAGTGCCAGAAAAATGCCAAGACTGACCGTACACAAACGGACGAAAATTGTTGAACTTTGGCACCAGACGAAAAGTGCAATGCAGGTGCAACGTCTTTACTCGAGACATTTCGGTATCCACTTGCGCCATGCACCAAACTTTAGGACAATAAAGTGCACCATCGCAAAGTTTACAATGTGGGAACCATCTGTGACCTTCACAAGGTCACAGTGGCGGAAGTGGACAGGTCGTAGTGAAGAAAATGTGGAAATGGTGAGACAGGCGGTCGTTCAGAGTCCAAAAAAATCGATTGACGACTTTCTGCCGAGACAAACATTCATAAGAGCACCGTTCAGAGGATCCTTCGCCAAGACATTCATGCCTTTCCATACAAAATTCAAACAGAAACGGTGCTTACTGATCAACAGAAAGGCAAACGACTAGACTTGCAATTGGTTCTCAGGAAAGTAGAAGGAAGATGCAGACTTCCTCAAAAAAAACTTCATGACGGACGAATTCCATGCTCACTTGTCCGGGGAGGTAAACAAGCAAAACTTTCGGTACTGGGGAACTGAAAACCCTGGTAATGCATCAACTGAACTGGTGCCTCGATCTGTTCACAAAGTCACCATGTGGGTGGCGGTTGGTCGGTATGGGATAATTGGTCCATACTTCTTTGAAGATGACCAGGGACCACTTGCACGGTAAACCAGAGGAACTATCGCGAATGATTCAGGAATTCTATCTGCCTGAGCTACGTACTCAGGCCCGTAGGAGAAACAACCTGATCCAGATGAGAACCCAGTGGTTCCAGCAGGATGGGGCACCGCCCATACAGCCAGGGAAACAAGGCGTTTTCTCAACCAACATTTTGAGGGCCGCTTTATCTCCCTCTACGAAGACGTTGAGTGGCCACCGTATTCCCCTGACCTTACTCCTCCAGACTTCTTCTTATGGGGGTATCTCAAGGACAGGATCTATGGAAACCCTAGGCCTCAGACTCTTCATCAGCTGAAGGAAAACATCCACCGAGAAATCCAGAACATTCTCAGGAAACGTTTCCCAAAGTGATGGAGAACATGACAACGCGTTTGCAGGCAGTGATCGGACACGTGGAGCCTACGTCGAACATGTGGTCTAAAAGAAAACGACGATTCTATACCAAAATTTAAATTTTGGTGGCATTTTTGACATTGGTACAATAAACTTCAACCTTTCAGCTTTCTATCCAGCCATATATCTTTTTTAAAAAATATGTTATGACCATGCTCTTTGCAGATGAAAAGTTGTATATTTTTTGGGACACCCTGTATGTATATATATTGTTACGGCTGTGGAAATTCGCAACCACCATTCAGGTCCCGTAGGTGAGGTATTTCTGAAGTACATGTGTAGTTAGCCCCAAACCCGTTGTTTAGATGGAATTAATGTGATTCATTCGGGCTGCGACACTGAGTCAGTCGTTTTTCTTTCTTTCTTTATTTTTGAACCAACCACGTCAACCACAACCACGCCATCCCCACCACAGCGCCGACCGCGCTGCGGCTGCGCCGCCTCCGCCATCTGCGCGACTGCGTCTTCGCCATCCGCCATTTCTTCTCCGCGCTCGTGTGGGGGAGGTGCGATCCGATCCGGGGTCAAAGGTGAGAAAAGGTGGGGGCCTCTTTTTGGGAATAATTCCCTGGCCGAGCCAAGACTGACTTTCCTCCGCCCCCGCACGGCGCGGGGAGGGGGGAACGAGAGGGCACGCCCCTTTTCGGGAACCCTCTCGAAGGAGGGTGGAGCCGAAAACGGGGCGGAGTGGAGGGCGGAGCCCCGCGCTATAAAGACGGACACGGCCGGGTGCAAGAAGCTCTCGTCTTTTCCCTTCGTCGTGGAACTGGTGGGGGGGAGCTGTGAGGAGTCGTCGGTTGGTTGGTTGCTCCCTCGTCTCGGGTTGAAGAGTCATCGCCGGGTCGAGCCCGAGGAGCTCGTTGAAGTCGAGCTGTGTCGTCGTCGAGTCGGGTCGAGTCGCAGTGGAGGACGGCGAAGGAGACGGAGCTCGGAGTTGAGGTCGTGGGAGGAGGACTCGACGGCCACCAGGGAAGTCACCCTTTTCTTTTTTTGGAGTTTTTGGCAAATGACTGTGGGAGGCGCCTGTCTTGTAAAGTAGAACTGTTATAAGTGTTGCGAGTGTTCGCGTTAGTCGTGTTAACTCTGCGTCGTCGTTGCTTTGGTTTATTTGATATATGTGCATTCTGTGAATATACGTGTGCTTGTGCCTGTGTCTGTGTAAATAAAGTGCTTGCATGTTGAATTGTTCCCCGTTTCGCTGCGTCTTTTCCTTTGTTGGGTCTCCATCTTGCTTCACGTAAAGGGTTCGAGTGGGCGTAATACGCCCGATAATTAATTGGAACCGTCGAGGCCGACGATAACACCGCTCGGTTATCCCGATAGCACGGAACGGACCGCTTAAGCGGTTCGTGTCCGAAGTCGACCTGCGGCGAGGTGCGATCGCCCGGTTACCATCCGCGTGGGTACTTAGGTAGGTCGAGTTTGGCGAACAACCCTATCCACGCGGTTGGCCGATTGGCACGATCGTGGTGAGGCCGAAAGGCCCACCCGTGACTGGCTCCCGGCGTTAGTCCGAGAGGGTCACGACTGAATTGTCCGTCCCGGTGGGCGAGACGTGCCGCGATTCGAGTCACGTGGCCGTTCGCACGCCGGCGGGCGCGAATTCGCAACACTGGTGTCAGAGAGGGGAAAACAAACTCTCCTGTCTCCAGCTAAATTCACGGAATCGGTCCAGGGGTGAGAGAAGCGACCCCGATTCCCTCCAAATTACGAGCTTTATTAAAATTAACCCCTTACGAGAAATAAGATGGAGTCTCAAGGCGAGCGGGAGCGGGGTATTAGAGATGGATGTGGAATTGTTAGAATCCATGGCTCAGGATGGAATCCCATGCAGGAAATGCTGGTTGTACAGGACGAACCTCCCCCCCAAACGAACCCAGAGCCCGAAATGGGTGCGGCGCGGCCCGCGGTGTATGACACTTCCCCTTCCCCCTCCACCAAAACCCCCCGATCCTGGCCGAATCGGCTCAGCCGAGTGCACCCGACATGGCCCAGCTATTCGCCATGCTGGCAAAAATGAATGCGGATATAAAAACAAAATGGATGGAAACGCACTCGAAATGAAAACGAAAATGGATGGAAATACGCAACAAATGAACAAGCAGATGGAAACAAACACAAACGAAATAAAAAACAAATGTGTGCAGGATGAATAATCAAAATGAATGCGAATTTACAACAGGTGAAGAACGGAATGGAAAACAAAATGGAAGAAATGCGGGGTGAGATGCAGAACATGGGCCGAAGCCTGCAGGCGGGCATGAAGGCAATAACAGGGGAGTGCGTAATGGCGACGCCACGTGTGGGAGCGAACGAGCTGGGAGGGGATGCAACGGTTGTCAGGCCCGCAGTGGAGGCGGGTGAGGACAAAGTAATTCGGGGGACGTGTTGGGCGAGAAGTGTGAAGGTGACGAGAAGAGCAACAGTGACGGTGACCGAGAGGGAAAACTAATTGGGGTGACGGAGACATGCACGAGGGAGATAACAAGGGAAGAGACGGAAATAATAGTGGAGATAAGGGAGGTAATGGGTGAAGAGGTGACTGAGTTAGCAGAGACACGGGAGATAGAGGGTGAATTGGACGGCGGTTAGTGACGCACACACACACACGGAGGTAGGGAGGACAATGAGGGGAAGCTGGCGGACTGGGTAGAGACCCGATGTGAGCAGCTGGATGGCCTCCTCCAGGAACGAGGGGAGGAGTATGCCCCTTGAGGCAGATCACAACCAGGTGGGTTCGGTCTTGCTTTGCGAGTTCGTGGGAGGAGTGCTGCGAACGGGTGCACGGAGAGCTTGGGGGGTATAGAGGCCCCGGAACCCTTGTGGGGACACGAATCCCCAGCGTGGTTGTCCCGGTGTGTGTGGTGCAAGGTGCGAGTGCGTCCCCGGTGTGTGGAAGCGACCCGTGTGTGAGTGTGTGTTCGCGAGTGTGCGGAGTGCGTGCTTCCCAGCGCGCCGTGTGTGAGTGAGACACCGCGGGTGAGTGCCCCCACGTGTGTGAGTGGTATGGTTGGTGTGAGGGAAATGGCACGAGTGAGTGAGCGGCCGAGTGTGAGGGAGACCGTGTGTGTGAGAGAGCGGTATGTGAGGGAGATGTCGGTCGGCATGCGTGAGCATGCAGCCGCGTCTCCCGGGGTGAGTGTGATGGAATGGAGAATGAGCGTTGTAACACGCAGGTGTGTGTGGGTGGAATGGAGACGACGACGGCGACAGAGAGACAGGGGCCGGGTAGCGCCGTAGCTGTATTGGGGACCGTGCCGGGTTCACCCAGCAGCGAGCACGAGGTCCGTGCCGTGCAACGCATGAGGCCGCCACGTGCTTGCTTGCGGGAGTGAAACCCGGTCCGGAAACGCACGCGGTGGATTTGCCGATCCCGCGGACGGACAAAGTTTAGGCAGGATTTCGAATTTGGACCGGACGGGTTCTCCACGCGGCTTGTGTTAAGCTCCAACGGGCAGAGCACATGTGTTCGTGTGGGGAGCCCCTCGGAGTGCGAGGTTTGCTTTTGTGGTGCGCAGGGTGACGTCATGGCTGCACGTGGGGTTGGAATCCGGCAGGAGGGTGAATCGCTGCCGGATGGTACCGTCCAAGAGGGACGAGGTACACGTGCAGCTGCATGACGTCAGGGGCAGGTGCAAAGTGCGCGAGCTGTGAGTTGCCGCGCTGGTGCTGCGCGTAATTTGGAAAAAAAAAATTAACAATAGCAAGCCTCGCTTTCGGGTGAACAGGATTCCCGGGTAAGGGGTGGAAGACCCCCTTGCCTGGGCACAGGACAACTAGCTAGGGGAAGGGTTAGTGATAGTTGGACCGACTTCATGGGGCAGGGGTAAGTCCTCATGGAGTCCTTGGAATGGATTAGTTAGAGGGATGTTAGTGCAGAGTTAGGTGGGAAATATTTTTTGGATTTGAGGACAGTGACAGACAGTGAATGTGTAGAGGGGACGTAGCTTAGCTACGTAGGTTAAATGGAACGTGCTGTAGCTTAAGGGACGACATGGGAGCACGAGTTAGTTAGGGGATGTAGTCAGCAGGATGGCAAGGGATCAGCGATGTGTGAGTTGAGGAGTTGTGACATGTTGAGTGAGTGAGGCCAGCGGGTCTGTGTGTATGGAGTGATTGGGAATGCATGGTGCGATGAGTGATTGGGGGAGGAGTGATCCCGCCCAAGGGACCCCGGGGTCAGTGTAGAGTGAGTTAGCTGGGTTAGTTAAATTGACAAAATGGGGTCGTTTTGCTGTTGGTGGGAGTGTAGGCTCGAACGCATTTGGAGGGGTGCAGGAGCCCTGTTGACGGGCTGGGAGCGTGGCTGCGAAAGGTGAGTATCGCTGAGTGGTACCCGGGCACCGGGCTAGTCGGCCGTGGTAGGCCAAGGCGCCATGGGGGGCCGGGTTAGCGTAGTGGCACGGGTGCGCCCGCATGATGCGGGGCCCGGGGCACCATTAGCCGCGTGGGCAGTGTTGTGGGACGGGTGACCCTCGGAAAGGGCTGGGAAGCCAGCCTGCCACGTGAGCGTTTCAGGGGAGTCGCCAGGGAGGGCACTCCCCGGTGTTAGGGAGCTGGTAGGCTCGGAGGCAGTGTAGTGCCGGGGTGCCATAGCCGGAGAATCGGCAAGAGGGTCGTGCCTGCCAAGGGAGCCACGCGTCCCAGCCATGAGACCGTGGGAGGCACGGAAAGAAAATTGGGGGGCGAGGCCCGAACTGTAAGAACACCAACACAGGCGATGGGAATCTGGGTTGATAGAACCATAGTTTAAGCGAGAGGCGCTTGTTGAAAGCCCCGGGTAGTTCAAAAGTTAATGGTGGGGTAGATTAGGAGATGTACCCTCCGCACCATCCATCCCTTCGCTTCCGTTGTGGGCCGCTGGACCCACTTTGGGTTAAAGATCGCTGAAGTCTGGGGAGGCCATCCTGAGGCTTCATTGGGCCTCGACGCAGGACGCTAGCTCTCCCTCATTCCCCTCCGGGAAGGAACGTAGGGGTTGGGAGTAGGCTAGGTGACAGGATAGGTTAGCCGAACAGAGACATAAAGGGGGTTAGGGGACGAAATATAGTGGGAAGTAAGGATAAAAATAAAACAACAAAAAAAAAATAAGTTGGGGCTAAATTGTTTTTACAAATTAAGGGAGTGGGTATGGACAGTGACAGGCAAAGGCGATAGGTGGGAGGGAGACCGTAGGGTAGGTCCGAGCCCGCTTCTGAGTGGCCAGCACCACCGCACTCCCTCCACCAACCTCCACTGCACGGCAAGAGGCCGACAACTTCATCGGCAGCTGTTGTTTTGCTGCAAGGCCTGTGCCGGCGGATCGTCTGCTGTGTTTTGCTTCAAGGCCTGTGCCGCCAGTTCATTTGCCGGCTGTTGTTGCCTGCAACGGCCTTGTTCTGCAGGCTGTGTTTGCCTGCTCACCTATGCCATGCCATGCCCACTGCCCCTGTTCACCACCCCGTTCAATTTTGATTTGCCCCCCCCCCCCTTGTTCATTTCCATGCGCGCCAGGATCCGCAAGGCAACAGTTTGCAAGCTGCGAGAACTGTCCTGTTGGCAGCTACAACAGGGCCTGCAGTGGCGGCCCGTGCACCGGTTTTCTTTTGACTTTTGTTTTGCCTCCTGCAGAGTTCATTGATCCTGGCCATGGAGTAGTGTAAAATTATAAGGTTAAGATGTATTGTACTGTAAATATGAGTGCGCCCGGGCATGTCTGTCTAGCGCCGGCAATTTTATTTAAGTCGTCCATGTGAGTGGGTTTGTTAGTTAGTACTAGCCCTCAGGTTATTTATTTTGGGGACACGAATACCATGAATGTCACACTCAGGGATCCGTAGTAAACGTACTAGGGAGAACTACACATGATGGCACACGAGAATTTGACGACTCGGGACGAGTCTGTAAAAGGGAGGGGGTAGTGTTACGGCTGTGGAAATTCGCAACCACCATTCAGGTCCCGTAGGTGAGGTATTTCTGAAGTACATGTGTAGTTAGCCCCAAACCCGTTGTTTAGAGGGAATTAATGTGATTCATTCGGGCTGCGACACTTTGAGTCAGTCGTTTTTCTTTCTTTCTTTATTTTTGAACCAACCACGTCAACCACAACCACGCATCCCCACCACAGCGCCGACCGCGCTGCGGCCGTGCCGCCTCCGCCATCTGCGCGACTGCGTCTTCGCCATCCGCCATTTCTTCTCCGCGCTCGTGTGGGGGAGGTGCGATCCGAGCCGGGGGTCAAAGGTGAGAAAAGGTGGGGCCTCTTTTTGGGGGAATAATTCCTGGCCCCGAGCCAAGACTGACTTTCTGCCCCCGCACGGCGCGGGGAGGGGGAACGAGAGGGCACGCCCCTTTTCGGGAACCCTCTCGAAGGAGGGTGGAGCCGAAAACGGGGCGGAGTGGAGGGCGGAGCCCCGCGCTATAAAGACGGACACGGCCGGGTGCAAGAAGCTCCGGTCTTTTCCCCTTCGTCGTGGAACTGGTGGGGGGGGGAGATGTGAGGAGTCGTCGGTTGGTTGGTTGCTCCCTCGTCTGCGGTTGAAGAGTCATCGCCGGTCGAGCCCGAGGAGCTCGTTGAAGTCGAGCTGTGTCGAGTCGGCAGTGGAGGACGGCGAAGGAGACGGAGCTCGGAGTTGAGGTCGTGGGAGGAGGACTCGACGGCCCACCAGGGAAGTCACTTTTCTTTTCTTTGGGGTTTTTGGGCAAATGACTGTGGGAGGCGCCTGTCTTGTAAAGTAGAACTGTTATAAGTGTTCGGAGTGTTCGCGTTAGTCGTGTTAACTCTGCGTCGTCGTTGCTTTGTTTTTATTTGATATATGTGCATTCTGTGACTATACGTGTGCTTGTGCCTGTGTTGTGTAAATAAAGTGCTTGCATGTTGAATTGTTCCCCGTTTCGCTGCGTCCTTCCTTGTTGGGTCTCCATCTTGCTTCACGTAAAGGGTTCGAGTGGGCGTGATACGCCCGATAATTAATTGGAACCGTCGAGGCCGACGATACACCGCTCGGTTATCCCGATAGCACGGAACGGACCGCTTAAGCGGTTCGTGTCCGAAGTCGACCTGCGGCGAGGTGCGATCCGCCGGTTTACCATCCGCGTGGGTACTTAGGTAGGTCGAGTTTGGCGAACAACCCTATCCACGCGGTTGGCCGATTGGCACGATCGTGGTGAGGCCGAAAGGCCCACCCGTGACTGGCTTCCGGCGTTAGTCCGAGAGGGTCACGACTGATTGTCCGTCCGGTGGGCGAGACGTGCCGCGATTCGAGTCACGTGGCCGTTCGCACGCCGGCGGGCGCGAATTCGCAACAATATATATATATATATATATAATATATATATATATATGTACACATATCTGATTCCTCAAGAGATCAGTTCTTTGGCAGATCTTTGGTGTGCAAGTCCTTGGTGAATTATACAATACAAATGTTTGTATTTTACTCTAAAATTTAGCTGTACAATGGTTAAAGTTGGGTACGTGTAAAGATACTGGAAGTAATTGGTTTGAATTGTCATATTCATGTCATTTTACATTAGACCTTGTAGCAAGTATGACAACCACTTTTTACCATTACAGGAAGTTCTAAATACTAGTTATCATGGAAGAATTATGACATCCTCCGGTTCGGAAGAGATCAGCTCCACACCATGAGCAGTGCATAATGTGAAGAAGACAAACACTAAAAGCTTCTGACACCAACACAAGATAGATTGTGCACAATTAATGACGTTTGACAGGTTCAACAAAAGTTGCGAAATGACAATTTCCAGGCAGAAACTGAGCTGCTCAATCATGTTTTCTCCCAGATCACACGTCCAATAATTTTCTGGCACAATGGTTGCGTTTCTCTGATACTAGTGAAGAGAAAATAGACTGACTGAAAAAAAAAACTTTGATGCAAAATCACAGCTACCACACTCCTCATCCGTGGCAGGAGCATCCTCATAAAGACCACTGCGATTACAGAGCTAATCACATCCTCTAAACTGGAATTGCTGTCTATTTTGCCAACAGGAAACGAAGGAGAAGATTCATGATATACAGCAACTGCATGTTCGTCAGTCGATTCATGAGGCTTCCAAGTATGACCAGAAAATGAGTGCGCCTTGCCTTTGTCAATGATCTATGTGCTGCTGAAGACAAATACCATCTAAGCTGCAATGTGAAATTTAAACGGAGAATGGAAAAAACAAAAGAAACTGCAAGCGATACTGATATTGTAATGATCTGGCTTTGTCAAGAGCTGGAGTAGTCTGATAAGCATGGAGATACCATAGAGCTAACAGACATGTGGAGTCATTACACTGCGATAGCAAATAAATCTCGTATGACAATTCCACCATCCTTTGTAAGCCGACTAAGCACGTTTAAAGATAAACTGGCGAAACAAATTCAGAGCCGATACGGAGTTGTTTTGCTCCACGATCAACCACAAACAGAGCCACGCACAGTGCTGGCACCTGTTAAATTCCGCCATACCATGGTATCTGCTATAGTCCATTTGCCAGAGAAGTAACCTTGTTGTCCTCAAAAGTGTATGGTTTTATGGTGGTTTCTTGACTTGATGCAGATGATAGGCGCCGGATTTTACTTGAATTGTCGAATGTGTCTCATCCTCTTGAGAATCACTCACCAGATCTGTACAACATTGCCAATGGTCGAATTGCTCCCCGAGAAGCTGAAGTGAATGTGGAGGATTCCGTGGTTATAGGTCAGAAAATGGTTGCAGAGTTCCATGCATCCCTTCCAGGTGGATTCCATGCAACCATCTCATGCCCCATCAAGACAATGGAGCACTTACAGAAAGGAGTGAAAATTGGGGACAAGACGATCTTTGATCGAGAAACCATCTTCCTCAGGCTGCTGACTATTGGACAGCAAAGACAAATGGAGCTAGGACCTATCTCCAGTTTGAGCTCTGCGCAGTACCCCCTCACTGATTGATGAATATGGGTGCTTAAGGAAAGGCAACAAAGCACCACTGGCACACAAACTCTGTGTTCAGGCACAACAGCCTCTGCAACCAGATGTTACCATTGTTGACACGAGCCAACTTCTCAATCATATTGTCTGGCCTTTCAGGGGAACTGTGTCAGTCTTAGTTGAGTCCATCAAGACAAGGCTGTCTACCATTGCTGGTCAGAAGATCTTGGTCTTTGACAAATATTATGATGTTTCTGCAAAGGACCATGAACGAGTGAGGTGAGCTGGCATTGGTTCCATCAACTATGACCTCACAATAACACACCCCTGCCTAGTCAAGACGCCATCCTGAAAAACAAGCAGAACAAGTTGCAGCTGTCCAAGGTTTTGAGTACCTATAACTTTGGTGAAGGAGTTACTGTGGAGAGCCGTAGCCATGGTGCATTCAACCATGATGAAGCAGACATTACAATGATCTCACACCTGCTCATGGCTGCTGAATGTAATGCAAGAGTGATACGTATCCTCTCTGATGACACTGATGTTTTTGTATTGATGGTTTACTGGGTTTACCAGCGCAACATCCAGGCCACAGTGCAGATGGAAAGGTGGGATGGAGAAATTTGGGATATCAACACCACCTGTGACCAGCTTGGCCCCAAGTGTCTGCAGCTTTTGGGAATGCACTACATCACTGGCTCAGATACCACGTCATACCCATACGGCAAGGGCAAAGTGTCAGCCCTGAAGACACTGAGAGCTGGCAACTTCCCTGGTTTGTACTCCGCACTTAGCGAGCTGAACGCAAGCCATGAACAGCCATGGAAGCAGGGCGGACATTCTTCTGTGCCCTGTATGGTCAGCCAGAAGGTACCACGATGAGTGAGATGAGGTACTATATGTAACACAGGAAGTCTGGCAAGCCCCTCAAGCTCATGGCATTACCTCCAACTGAGATCAATCTCTTCCTACATATTTTGCGTGCACATCTACAGACAGTACTTGCAAAATCAGCTGATCAGCAGGCCCCACCTGAACTTGACATTACAAAATATGGATGGGACATCAGAGATGGAATCCCAGTGCCAGCAACTTCTGCTACTGCACCAGCCCCTTTGGACCTCATGGATGTTGTGCGGTGTGGATGCAAAGCAGAGGGGAAGGCCTGCAGTACTGCAAGTTGCAGTTGTCACCATGCAAAGATCTCCTGCACGCTATACTGCACTTGTGGTTGCAGTGACAAGTGCTTCAACCCACACAAGACTGTGGAGGACAGTGAAGGTGAAGTGGAATAAGGGAGTGTCGAAGCAGAACTGGAAAGAGACGAGGATACGAAAGGGGATGAGTACAATGAATGGGATGAACAATACGTAAGTTGTCTACTAGGCTCTATGTCCTCTGTTCCTAAGATGTCCAATATGATGACATGACAATGTGTATGCTTTCTGATTATCAACATACTGTTGTGAACCATTCATGACTTCACTTTTGCATTGGTGTTGCATAATTTTCAGCAAAAATAGTAATGGACATTTCATGTGAACCTCTATTTATTCCTGAACGTGAAAAATAACCCCAAAATTGAATTCCTCATGTCAAAATCATATGGAAAAGAGGTATTACACAGGATTATATGTTGACCGATTAAAAACTTAGCCCATCGTCTGACCTGTAGCGGCCATCTTGAATTTATGCAAATTACAGGAGTTCCCCAAGGTAGCCACCCGGGCAACCAACCTGAATTTTATTAATGGACCCATGTTAGTCACAA
>CM068952.1:52103664-52117882 GCA_035128595.1 Eptatretus atami
TTCACAGGCATGCATAGACAAAATTAAGCTTGGTTGCCCAGATGGAAACCATGGGGAAATCTGTTATTTTTGCGCAAATACAAGATGGCCGTCATCGACCGGGCTGAAAATATAACTTTTTAGTTAATGAACTTAAAATTACACGAGACATCTTTTCCATATAATTTTGGCACGAGGAATCGATATTTAACCTTATTTTTGTGATTAGAAGTAAATTTGAGGTCAATGTTCGAGTTCCTGGCAATTGTTTGCCATGTGAGATACATTTTGAATGACAACAAGGTCACTATTCTGACAACTGGACGCTCACATACGACATTAATGCGAGTTACTAATTCATTGTTTTGTTTTACAGATATGGCTGATTCAAGGTGCATTCTTCCCGTGTGTCATGGTGGAGGGGAATTGAAGAAATCGCTGATCAAGGGATTAAGACATTGATCTCCTGTGCCAAAGCCCGTGGAGATGAAGAGCTACGTGTAAAACTACAGGACATTGTTGATGGCGGTGGTGATGCTGTTCGCATAGAATGTACAAAGGATGCTACTGTACTTACACATCAAAACAAAAATTGAGAGACATCGTAAATCACAGAAAAGAAAAGCTGAAGATGATTGTGTTACAGTGACAACAAGATCTCGCACACAGGCAACAGGCAGTGGTGCGTTTGTTTACAAACGTGACTGCATTTTTTGTGGCAAAGAATGTTTACCTGTTGATGACAAACATCCAGAAAGATGGGATCGTGTTCGTCAGTGCATGACTAAAGAACGTTTTGACAAGGAAGGTATACCATCCCAACTATGAAAGATGCCATCATTAATGCTGCTGAGCAACGTAATGATGAAGTGCCAGAACGGTCAAGTTACATATTGGATATTTGGTTGATCTCCCTGCGGCTGAGTGCAAATACATGTACGCTGTTATAACAGTTTCATGACAGTCCCTAAATATGCTGATTTGCCAACTGGTGTTGCAGAAGAAAGTGCCCTAAAGAACGTCATAGAGCGCATGAATTGTGACAGGTCAAAGATGTGGAATAGCGTTGAACTGCATTCCTGTACTGTGATCTTGGTGGCAAACTCACTCGACGTGATATGTTTAGCAAACTAACAGACTGCATGAGTAAGGACGTTATGTTAGTTCGGGTAGATGGATGTGCTACCATTGTTGGTTTCCGTGAGTCCATTGCTAACCATCTGAAAATGGTTAAAGTGGATGATGCAGATGAGAGGAGTATTGATTCTGTGGTAAGGTAGATCAAGAAGGAGGCACGCTCAGTCAAGTACAACAGTGCCAATTATGACCTCTCAGAATTTACACAAGCCAACACAATCAAGGCAACAAGCCCAACTTTACTGAGGTTGATTTCAGACTTAGTATCTGGTGGTGAAATGACAAGAAATCTCTAAGCCTGAGCCAGTCAATTCAAAGTCATGTTACAGGTACCAGAAATCAGACATTAGGACTGGCTATCAAACTACTGCACCGCCATGGCAGTTCTGATCTTCTAAAGCTCCTTCATGAACATGGGTTCACAACGTCATATGATGAGGTCCTGAGATTCAGGAAATCCGCTGCTCATTTTCTCGGTGACAATGCTCAGCTTCTCCACCAATTCATGGGTTTGAGTAGAACTGTTGGCATGATTTTTGCCTGGTTTTATAATCTTGATCTGCAAGTGTTCACGCCTAATGGTCGGCGCACTACTCATGTCCTCTCACATGAATTTCAGCAACCCCATCCTGCAGGCATTCTTGAGTATGGGCATGCTCACCCAGGGAAAAGCGACCTTATTATCCACGACTGTCTAAGAAGCTGCCCAGTCTAGGACAAGCAGCAGCTCATCAGGGAGCCTTCCTCTGCAGCATACACTGGGCTATCCAAAGTGAACCCCCCGGCTGTGGATGCAACCTCTGGATTCTCCTACCAAGAAGTGTGTGCCCGGCAAGCTAGTTTAGCTGCTGCACAGGAAAGGACATGAAGTGGCTAAACAGTCAGCACACAGGTGAACGCCATGGAATGGGGTGGGTTCAACAACCAAGAAGCATTCACCAGTCATGCAGAAAAAAAGCCAGCAAGTACCTACATGTTCGGACCCCTTATTGATGCCAAAGCTTCTCATCCAGACACTGTAGTGACTTCACTGGAGTATCTTCAGAAGTCATTGCCTGATATGGGAATGACTTATGTCCACATCTCTGTGGATCTCCAGCTCTACATGGTGGCTTGCCAAATCAAGTGGCATGACGTTGATCGCTTTAAAAATGTGATTCTGAGGCCTGGGATAATGCACCACTGTGCAGTCCTTCTGTGTTGCATTGGCAAACTCATGCGTGGGTCTGGTGTTGAGACTCTCATCAGTTCAGCATTCGGGGGCCTGCGGGAATCATGAGTGGCAAGTCCTGGTTCGATCAATGAGAGCCTTCCGGATGGTTTCGACTGCCTTCTCATTTCCTTCCTCACCACCGCCCCAAGACATTCCAGGAGTTGTGCAGCTACCTTGAGACATGCAGACAGCACCCAACTGGGAAGCACTGGGTTGATAACTTCATCAAGCCTACTCTGCTTGTTCATCAACTTCTGCATAGTGAGAGGGAGGCAGATTTCCTGCTGCAACAGCTAACACTTGAACGCATGCTTCCTACTTCTTTGTTGCTGGTCACCATCACTATGCCCGTTACATCACCCATCACCTTCTGGAGATACGCTATCTGCTGCCACCAGATGCAAAGTCAGAGCTCATATCAGGTGCTTTTGTGTGTCGTCACCAGGAAGGCATTTGGAATGGTGTGAGCTCTGATCAGTTCGGTGAACAAACTGCTATTAGAATTGGCAAGGGTGGCCTCAAGGGTATGACTCTTTCTCCAGAGATGGTAGCAGAGTGGATCGATTCCTTTCCTGTCACTGCCTACATCTCAGTACAATGGAGCACATCTACCCTGACTCCTCAAACAAGGACAATGAAGACCAAGTGAGAGAAAGGAAAATATCATAAAACCATACACTTTCCACATCAACAAGGTTGACAATGGAACACATAATAACAGCAAATGGACTACTATGCTAAGGGATGAAAATGCAGAACTGACTATTCTAGAATCTGATGCAGCACGATTACACATTATGCGTGCGCACGACCAAACAAGTGTCTGGAACCAATCCCACTCTCTCCATCCATGTCTCTCATGTGTTCATCCATGGGGTGCACCCACAAAGATGAGAAGCTGGTGCCATGCTTACTCTCCCTCCCTCCGATTCCGAAAGCTTTTTCGGAGATCGTGTCATTTGGGTGCACCAATGGCTGCCTCAGTTTGTGTTGCAGCTGCAGACAACTGAGATTACCATGTATCTAAGGTTGCAGATTTCATAGCCAAGACAGCGCATGTCAGAACATTTTGGAGGACTGATATTATCTGAAATTCAATACCAGTCTTCACATGACTTCTATCATGTAGCATTGCTTTGTAGTTCGTTTATTTGGTGTTCGGGGGGAGGGGAGTGTATTCTGGTCATCTGGGAGGGGTAAATTACCTTATTATTTGGGGGAATGTTGGAGGTCAATTTGCTTTTGGCCTGTCTGCTGTTGAGGAATTGAAAGGAAAAGCCTTCTTGTGTCTTTCATTGCCAATCATCAAGTACCGCCTCAGTGGTCATTTTGAATTGTAGCGGACATGGGATTAATACATACTCTAAACTTCTCAGTCTGTTGTGTATTGTAGTTGAAGTCTCAAGCCAATTAAACCTTAGAAAACTGAAAGATCTTGTTTAAAATGAAGACTGTTGAAGCTACGACAGAATATGTCACAAAAACAAAATAGAATATTGCCCGTTATTTTGAGTCAGCCATTAAAGGGTTAAAAACTCAGAATCTAATGTGGCAAACACCATAATGAAACTCAGTAAATATATCCGAAAATACAAAGTGAGCCTCAATGCCAATCATTAACATGAAATGCTTCCAACGACCTTTTTTAAGCCCTATTTTCAAAAATATGTGGTAGCAGAGGGACTTTCAGCTCTCCATGGTGACCAAAGTACATTGTATCCACTTACAGCAGTAAATAGCACCACGCATGATGAAGAGTTTGGTTGATCAAAAACATACCTTACTACAAAGTTATTTCGCAGTTTCTCTTTTCTATTTTGGCTGGTAATCGTACATTGCCTACACCCCCCCTCACCCGCCCCCGCAAAAAAAATTAACCACTCATTTTGCAAACAAACTTGATTTGAACAATCTTATACAAACATAATAAGATGGACTACATATATTATCATCTGGTGGCATGTCATTTGGCACCACACAGTGCTGGAAACCATGAAGGTATCAAACTAATGATATGTTGTGTGACAACCTGATGCATATTTTGCCAAATGTAGAGTAGATTTTCTAGCATATTACTTGGCAGAGGTCAGCTTTTCTGAAGTTCCCGATCCATGTTCCAGACAAAATACCTTGATGATATAATGGTGAGAGGGTTTCATGTATACCAGAACATTTTGCAGTGTTGATCACATTTACTGCAAGAAGATGGTGCTACATGGCATACATCCAGAAACACCTATTTTTTGAAGAGATGGAAAATGGGCTGCAGTTTCTTTCCTCATGGGCACCACGTAGTACTGACATTCATGCCATCAAACACATCTGGGAACATATCGATCAGGAACTATGGGAAAGCCGACCACTGTGAACTAATACAGCCAGAGCTGCAACATAATCAACTCCACAATGGGCAAAATTTGAATCTGGTGGTCACACAGAAATTCAGTGATTTGATGCCTTCCTG
This sequence comes from Eptatretus atami, assembly GCA_035128595.1. Taxonomy (NCBI): domain Eukaryota; kingdom Metazoa; phylum Chordata; class Myxini; order Myxiniformes; family Myxinidae; genus Eptatretus; species Eptatretus atami. The sequence continues at coordinate 52,108,458 of CM068952.1, forward strand.
AATCCAAACACCATTTGATGCCAAAGGAAATACTTCCAGATACAAATGCATGTAGTCTATTTGTATCACAGATTGTGAAATGAAGCTTGTTTCCTCTGCCACCACAGGTGAAGGAGGTTATGTTTTCACCCCTTTCTGTCTGTTTGTTTGTCTGTTTGTTTCTTTGTTTGTGTGCAGGATATCTCAAAAAGTTTCAGACGATCCGGATGAAATTTGGTGGACAGGTTCGGTGTGTGACAAGGATGAACTGATTAGATTTTGGTGAACATTCGGATCCGGATCCGACTACTAGAATTTTTTAAGTGATTCTTCACCTTTGAGAGATAGGGCCAAAAATGATATATAGCACGATATCTCAAAAAGTTGTGGACGGATTCAGATTAAACTTGGTGGACATGTTGGGTGTGTGACAAGGACAAATTGATTCAATTTTGGTGAAGATCTGGATCCAGATTTGATCATTCTTTCAGTGATTCTTCACCATTGAGAGATAGGACCAAAAACGATATAGTACTGTGTAGCATGATATTTCAAAAATGTATTGGGCCCGATATGTTCTCGTAGATCAGGCAATGCGTGGTGGAGGTATGCGCTCTACTGAGTGCCCTTTAGTTTATAATCAGTGGTCATTTTACTCTGGCAAGACACTATCGAGGCTGGTCCTGCATTTAAAACTTACAATTCACCTTTGGACCTGGTTTAAGGTCATTGTGTAGAAGGCAAACATGAGAACCTATTCTTTCTGCCAATACAATCTCTATTGATCCCTTCTACTTGTGTTGTATTCTCTTCAAACACCGGATTATCAAGAATACATTTTGGAAGGAAACATTCGGTAGAGTACTCCAATGCCAATATTTGAATTGTAACTTTTGTTGTGATCCAAACTATCATGCAATTAACAGTCTTTGTTGACCTTTGTTCCAATGTTGGCCATGTTGCTCAAATAAACCATAGAGTATCTTTGGAGACAGCAAAACTGTGTTCTGTACAACAATGGTAAACCATTATTTTGTGCATTTTTGCCCTTCGGTGCATCGAGTGATTACATGTCATAAATTTAATTTTTTAAAAAAATTTAAGTTGTGAAAAGTAGAAAACGGTCCTGAAAAAATGAAGAGTAATACTTGACGATGAAAGACGAGCAAATAACAACCACTGATGTTTTGCTAACTGCAACAAAAAGCAAGGAAATTACTTGAGAGATACCATTTCTTCCAGGAGAAGGCTGTCCCATCCACCATTCAATCGCTGTCCATATGCATGAACATAGGAAGAAACTTGGCGGGCACGCCGTGCCATTTCAGCCCAACGTTTGCCAGAGTCATGAACAGAAGGCACAGAGGGTGGTCGACCAAGGTGTGCTGTTACTGCATAGCGCCACCAGGCACGTGGGCTGTAACATATTCATGCACAAAATAAAAAGAACCATCATCAGGTACATAAAACGATGAAGAACCATTTGGTGACATTAAACATCGCATTTTAACTGTATTTTTAGTGATACAGTAAAATGGAAATCATCTTATTTTTTGGAAAGCGACTCAAGAAAATTATAAATGAAGCAAGCAAAATCTGAATTTATAAATATACAGTGCCTATAGAAAGTCGACACACCCTTTCAAAATTTCCACCTTTTGTTGCCTTATAGCCTGGAATTAAATTGCATTAAATCAGACATATTCTACCTTTATTTACACATCGCACCCCACAACTTCCAAGTGAAAAACAAATTCGACAAATTTCTGAAAATTTATGAAAAATACAAAACTAGAATATCTTGGTTTGATGTGTCCACCGCCCTGAGTTAATACTTGGTGGAAGCACCTTTGACAGCAATTACAGCCTTGTCTGTTGGGATAGATCTCTACCAACTTGGCACACCTTGATTCTCTGTACAAAACTGTTCAAGCTCAGTCAAGTTGTGTGAGGAGTGTTGATGGACAGCAATCTTCAAGTCATGCCACAGATTTTCGATTGAATTTAGGTCAGGGCCCTGACTGGGCCACTCAAGGACATTTATCTTTTTGTTCCTTAGCCACTCCAGTGTAGCTTTGGCCGTGTGCTTCAGGTCGTTGTCATGCTGAAAGGTGAACTTCTGTCCCAATTTCAGCTTTCTTGCAGAGATCAGCAAGTTTTCCTCGAGAATTTATGTGTATTTTGCTCCATCCATTTTCCCTCATACCCTGACAAGTGCCCCAGTCCCTGCTGATGAGAAACATCTCCATAACATGATACTGCACAAGCATGCTACACAGTAGGGATGGTGTCCTTTGGTGTTGTGCTGTGTTGGGTTTGCGCCAAATGTAACATTTTACATTTCGGCCAAAAAGTTATATCCTGGTTTTGTCAAGCCACAAAACTTTTTGCCATGTGGCTTCAGAATCTCCGGAATGTTTTTTTGCATACCTCAAACAGGACTCAAGGTGGGCTTTTTTGAGTAACGGCTTCTTTCTTGCCAACCCACCATAAAGGCCAGACTAGTGGAGTGCTTGGGATATTGTTGTCACATGCACACAGTGACCAGTCTTTGCCATAAAGTCCTGTAGCTCTTTCAAAGTTGCCATTGGCCTCTTGGTGGCCTCTCTGATCAGTCTCCTTCTTGCTTGGTCATATAGTTTGGCAAGATGGCCGGATCTCGGCAGGGTTTTGGTGGTACCATACGCCTTCCACTTCTTAATAATCGTCTTGACTGTGCTACAAAGGATATTTAAGGCCTCTGAAATATTTTTATTCCCATCCCCTGATCTGTCCCTTTCCACAACTTTATCCTGGAGGTCTTTTGAAAGCTCATTTATTCTCATGGTTGAGTCTTTGCTGTGAAATGCACTACCCAGCAGAGGAAACTTACAGGAACAGCTGATTTTATTCTGAAATAATCAGAATCATTACAATTTAATACAGGTAGGGGCAAATTAACTTGGTGTGTCATTTTGAAGGTGATTGTTGACACCTGAGCTAATTTACAATTCCTCTTATTATATGGGGTTGGACACTTATCCAACAAAGATATTCTATTTTTTTTTCAATTAATTTTCTGAAATTTGTGGAATTTGTTTTTCACTTGGAAGTTGTGGATTACGATGTATAAATAAAGGAGGAAATAGGCTGATTTGATGCAATTTATCCAGGCTACAAGGCAATAAAAGGTGAAAATTTTGAAAGGGCGTGTAGACTTTCTATAGGCACTGAAGATCAACACTGTATAACCAAAAAAGGTCTTGTGCCATTTGGTTCTAAAAAATTTTTTTTATCCCATTTATAAATCCCAAGAGATCAGGACATGGATGAATGGCTCACAGAAATTTAGGTCTGTCCCAATTTTTTTATGTGGCCTTGGTGGCCTCTCTTCCAAAAAAAAGGAACACCTTCCAAAACTCAAAATTTGAAGAAATCCAACAACCACACAAATACCAGCCAATAACCTGTCCTTCCGACAACATGCAAAATTTTAACGGCAATCATCACAGAGAAAATGTACCAACACCTGAAAACAAGGAGGCCTAGAAGTAGAACAAAAGGGATGCAGGAGATGATGTTGTGGAACAATAGACCACCTACTACGAAACAAAGCCATACTCAAAAACTGCAATATGAGAAGAACCAAATTGTCCACAGCCTGGATAGACGATAAAAAATCTTTTGACAGTGTCCCACATTCATGGATGATAAAGTGCATGCAAATGTACAAGATAAATCACCAAATAATCAAGCTAACTGAGAAAGCCATTAATCTATGGAATATCACACAAATCCTGCAGCACTCGGAAGGAAAGATCGAAATACCAGGAGTGAAGATATGACACAGGATCTTTCAAGGGGACAGTCTTTCCCCCCTCCTGCTTTGCCTGGCTCTGGATCCACCAAGTAACCTCATTAATGAGCAAGGACATGGATACACCTTAACATCCAAGAAAATAATGTCCAAAGAAACAAGAAAGGTGACGTATCTACTTTACATGGATGATTTAAAACTTTTTGTACCAAATGATGGAAAATTGGCAGAACAACTGAAATGAGTAAAACGGTACTCTGATGACATCCAAATGGAATTTGGCCGAGATAAGTGTGCCAAGCCATCAGACATTGCAGATTCATGCAAGGTAAACCAACAAAAACGGACAGCATAAAATTTGAGAGAGATATTTATCCATCAATACAGGAGCTAGACAAAGAAGCATCTTACAAATACAATACCTTGGAGTACAAAAGGGCCACCAAATACATCATAAAAAATGAGCAAAATAACCTCCTTCACCTTCGGTAGCGGAGGTAACAATTACCAAAGAATACCTGTGTAGAACAAGGCTGATCCTGAAAACATACCTATCTCCAAGAAACAAAATCAAACCCATACCCCAACTAACACTACCAATAAGCAGTACCAATAGTAACAATCAGTATCAGCACATGAACACAACATTATGCAGATGAAATTTTTTTTAAAGAAGAAAAAAAAAAGTATCTCTCACCTTGCAAAAAACATCCAAAAACAGGTGCGAATAGAAGATGTCACACACCAAACCGAAACAGCAGCAAATACGTCCCCAACAATTGCAAAAAACGCAAAAGAAAAATACAATACGAAATACCAACAGATATATAGTGACAACTGGGAGAAAGACAAAAGAGCAAGGAAATATTTATTTTTAAAAAATAAAATAAAAAAAGAGTTGGACAGATTGGGGATAGACATAGAAGGATCACTGGAATTGCTAAGGAAAGGTCAGCTCAATTAGGATGGAGAATAAATCGTTATAAATGCCTAAGACCAAGGACACAACAAGAATGGCTTTTTTTTTAATGGCAGGACTGAGCCAATCACACAAGCGTATATTTTGCAAGGTAGAAACAGAAAGCACGAGTCACCTCCTTTCGGGATGAAAAAAAAAATCTCATGTCAGAACAGCTGTACACACAAAGGCAAAATAAGGTATGTGGAGTAAACCACTGGCACATCTGCAGAGATTTCAATATCGCAGTTCCACAAAACTCATGGAAACATGAACCAAAATCAATCAATGAAAACAAGGATATAATGCTCACGTAAGACCTGATGATCCCATTCAGAGTGAACATAGAAAACAAAGCACTGCGACTGGACATAGGACTCAGATAAAAAATGGAAAAAAATGGCATTGCTAATTGAGGTTTCAGTAACCAGTGATTTTGGTCTCAATAATGCGGACATCAAGAACATTGCCAAATTTCAAGACCTAAAGAATGAAGTGAAAAGATCCTGGAAGCAGAAGAGTTCCGAAATTGTACTAGTGATAATTGGAGCAACGGAAATGACAAAGAAGAACCTCAAGAAATGACAAATGACAAAGAAGTACCACAAACGAACTACAGTTGGAGGCTGTCCGGGGTTCAGTGACGATCCTGAAAAGAGCATTCGGAACAAAACTCTGAGAACAACACAGCTTCACAACACAGCTTCCTAGGAGGACTCCGTTCCACTTTCTGAAACCCGAATTATGGAGATAACAATCAACAACGCACATACACGATGAACAGGCAAAATAAGGAGAGGAAATTAATTGGAGGATATGGGTCCTAGACGCTCAACGGGTGAAGTAAACCTCAGTAACAGAAATAGAGAAAACATGAGTTGCTTGTAGGCAGTGAAGTCCAGTTGGGAAGTGCTTATGGCAATGAACTCAAGAAACGAGTTTCACAGACAAAAAAGAGCAGTATGAAAGAATGGAACTGAGCAATGAGTTTACAGTTGACAAAAAATAAGCAATATGTCCAAGGTGAAATGAGTTTGGTGGAAGCCAAACTTATGGTTTATACACAAGCATTGCTTCTTGTTCTATGGTGACCTGTATATGGCATTATTATAGCCAATTAGTAACTCATTCACCAACTCATAAGATCAAGGAGTTGGAGAAAAGATTTGTTGAGGTCTGCTGCAATTATTGATTCCTTCCAATTACATGTGATGAGGCAGAAGGGTGACTTTATGGAGGTTTTATATAAAAGTGATTTATGCAAAAGGATTCAGGTTAGAAAGCCAGGAAAAACCAAACTACAATGGAGAAGTCATCTGTCAATTCCTTAATCTCTTGAACACCCCAGTGCAGTAGGAATACAATATGCTCCAATTAAGAAAAAATTTCAAAAATTGGACAAAATGTCGTTTATGTCTGCATCGACCACATAAGCCTGTTAGAGGTGGCAAGTCATTTCAGAAATGCATGCCTCTTCCACACACACCTCTCTGTAGGACGACGGGATGGCCGCCATTGTCGTGCATCTGCAAGTCGTTGACGCAATTCCAGCTCATTTGAGAGGTCAGACATTGCATGAAATTGGTCCTACAAGTTCAGCATGATATATTAAAAAAAAGAAAGACAATCACAATCACAATGTTTAATATCGCATTCACTTAATTTCAAAATTAATAGTTGTACAAAAGGCTCCAGTTGATATCCCACTAACACTAAGATTCCCCAAAACTATCTGATTGTGGGTTTGATTCCCTGCCAAAGAATATACATTTGTATACAATATACTGTCATTCAAATGCCATGACAACTGGGAATTAAGCACAAAAAGACCATGCATATGGAAGGTAAGATGTTCAAGTTGGTGTTGTAGCCAGATATAGCTGAACTCCTGTAAAGCTGAGAGCTGAGTAGATGTCCCATGGTCAATACAGATTATCGGAAAATCGATTGAATGGAAATAATTTTTCAATATGTTTTGATTCTCCAAACACAAAGAATATACATTTGTATACAAAGTACTTTATAGAAGACTCGAAAGGTCAAGTGGAAATATAGGATAAAATGGCATTTTTGAGGTAATGAAATGTATAAATGAATGAAAAGTATAATGCAGGTCCCTATGAACCACTTCTGGTAGCTGCAAACTATGGTGAGTTCAGCACTCATACCTGCAGATGAAATAAAACATGAACTTTGAGGGAATGGTCCATTCAAGTCCTCTTCACAGGATTCGAGTTAAGGGTTTGGTTGGTATATCGTCCTTACCAAACAGTCAATGTGTTGTCCCCCCCCCCCCCCCGACTGTTTTTCCTGTATATTAAAAGAGTCCCCCTTTGTTCCATTGTTGGTGTGTTTAGCGTCCACTTTCCTGCCATCCTAACTCTTCGGCAAGCCTTAATCTTGCATTTTGAAAAGCTTCTAGAAGCCGAGCTAGTCTAAAGAGAAATATGACGCCTACATTGGACTGTCGTAAACATGCAGCTGGCTCATTGATTGCTTTTCAGGTTGGGGGTAATTTCCCTGCCTTGTCAAGTCTACTGTCTGCACAAGACACCAGTCCACCCATTGTGGTTGACTCCTCATGCCCTCAGAACAATTTCAGATAAGCACTAAAATGCTAACTGTGAAAAGGCAACAATGTCCTGCACAAAATCCCCCTCACCAATTCGAAGAAGAAAAAGCCAACCATCCTCCTTAAAGGAAAAAAAAAAGTTTGCATTATTCCTGTCAAGTACGTCTTACCAAAAGCAGTAGCTATCATAATACTGCACCACAACTCCTTTGTAGCAAGTGCCAATTCACTTGTATTCGCTAAAAAGCAAAGATGATGAGAAATATAACTTTACTGATCAATGTATATGAATAAAAATGACTACCCCATCTCCACTCATGTGTTAGAAAAAAATATATTGTTGTGATTCTCACCCGTTCCGGCCTTTATCCCGATTGCGGCCGCGCGCGACCACCGAACATGGCAATCCAGTCGCAGCTTTCGGATCAACGCGAAATCCAGCTACGGGTGTGTTTTTAACCACACCACAACCTTGTCAATGCTCTGCCCGCGCTACAGGGTCGATCGCCGAATTGTCGATTTACCCAATTATTCGCGCAGACAGACTACCGAGAGGTTGTACTCAACGGGACCTGCTCGGAAACGAGCCACTTTAAGCAGCTCTTTCCGTCTGCGATTGCCGACGGTTTATTATCGCCAAGCCCCGTTGGACCCGATTATCTTATCGGTGTTAAAAACCAGCTATTTATTCCGAACGCAATTATGGGTAGTCAATGGAGGAAGTGGACGCAACGAGCAGGTGAATATTCAAACAATGGGGGTATTTATTTTCACACGTATGCATGCAAGCAATGGAATGAATGGGGGGATGGGGACAAGACACGAGCAAAAAGACCTACAAACGTTGTCTATCTATTACATACATGCACTTATAACCATTCTACTTATGGACAAGGCGCCACAGACTTCCATCAAAAACCCCAGAAAAAGAAAGGGAGAACTGGGCCCATAAGCCTTTAATGTTCCTCGGAGCTGGATGACCGAAGGAGCTCCGCGAGGCCGTGCAGGTTACCTGGCCACCCTCGGGGTGACTCGCTGGGCCCTGGTTCGGCGACCCTCGGTGTCTCAGCCTGACTCCACTGCCCACGAGCTCCACTTCCGAACTCGACTCAGTACTCAAGCCCGGCGCTCTCCACACCGACTCGACGCTCTCCACACCGACTCTGGCGCTCTCCACACCGACTCAAGGGGAGGGGCCGCCGTGGGTTCTTCACCCCAAATCAGCGCCCTCCCTCGTTCACCTTTGAACCTTTACCCAGGCTGGATCCACCCCTCCTGCTTCCCGGCGCGGGGGGGGGGGGGGGGGGAATCCCAGGCGTGATCGGGATGTCTCTCTTCGGAGCATCTTGTTTTTAACCGTTGCTTTTGTCTCTGGTGTTTTGTTTGTAGAGGAGGGTCGCTGTGTTGTGGAGATTGACGAGGTTGTTGAGATGTCGTGGTTGCCGTGTAGTCGGTGCTGTGGTGGGTATGGCGTGGTTGTTGAGATGTCATTGTGGTGGTGGAGGTGGCGTGGTTGTAGAGATGTTGTTGAGGAGTGGTGTGTTTGTTTGAAATTAAGTTACAGAAAAGAATAATGGCTGACTCGAAGATGCACAGCCCGGCACACGAATAATTCCCTTTAGACATTGGTGGGGAAATCTAATCTGGACACACACTTATCGACATAACTGATCTTCGGGGAACCTGAATGGTGATCTGTGAATTTCCACAACCGTAACAATATATATATATATATATATATATATATATATATATATTATATATATATATATCTCATGGCATATTTTAAACAAGAGTAGCCCTTTTACCCTGAAAGCATAGTCATATAAACCCCACCAATAAGGGCCATCGATCCAATATGTTTGACACCACTAATGTCCAAAAATATTAGAATGATTGACACTTCAAACAACCAAATTTACTGGAATGTTAATTATTTTGACACCACTCATGTCCAAATATTAATTACTTCCTGGTATGCCCCTACCCTTTTTTCATACACACCACTGACATGTTTTCCCTTTAACCTTCACCCCTCCATCTCCTACTCCTTTTACTTCTTCATTAATATTAATCTTTCCATTCCTTAAGCAATTTTTTTTTTCAATTTTCTGCCTCCC
>CM068952.1:52158613-52169800 GCA_035128595.1 Eptatretus atami
CATGCTCTATGCGTGTTGAGTCTGCTGGTAGTCGATACGCATGGAATGATGCAGATAGTGCGTGATGTATTGTGACTTAGGATGAGTGATATGAATGTAGGTAAATAGATTGAGCGGATGCTGCTCTGTTGAGGTTGTGGGAGAGAATATTGTGGAGTGAGGGATGCGTCGTAGAGTAAGCTCGGTGAGCTTAGTGAGAGGAAGATGATTGCAGGGCCGTGTCGAGGTCAGGCGAGATGCGTTGGGTGTGTGAGGGAATGATGAGGTGCGCTGTGAGGTTGTGAGGGAATGATGAGGGGTGGGCGTGAGGTTGTGAGGGAATGATGAGGGTGCGTGTGAGGTGTGAGGAATGAATGAGGGTGCGTGTGAGGTTGTGAGGGAATGATGAGGTGCGTGTGAGTTGTGAGGGAATGATGAGGGTGCGTGTGAGGTTGTGAGGGAATGATGAGGGTGCGTGTGAGGTTGGTGAAGGTGGAAATGATGAGGATGAGAGTTGTGAGGTTGTGAGGGAATGATGAGGGTGCGGTGTGAGGTTGTGAGGGGAATGATGAGGTGTGGTGTGATGAGGGTTGCTGTGTGAGAATTGAATGAGGGTGCGTGGTTTGGGGTGAGAGTGGATGCAGTGAGAGTGGAGGTGGTGGAGTGAGGTGCGGGATTGTGGATAGATGAGGGTGGGCGGTGGTGAGGTTGTGAGGGAATGATGAGGGTGCGTGTGTGAGGTTGTGAGGGAATGATGAGGATGCGTGTGAGGTGTGAGGGAATGATTGAGGGTGCGTGTGAGGTTGTGAGGAAATGATGAGGGTGCGTGTGAGGTTGTGAGGGAATGATGAGGGTGCGTGTGAGGGAATGATGAGGGTGCGTGTGAGGTTGTGAGGAATGATGAGGGTGCGTGTGAGGTTGTGAGGGAATGATGAGGATGCGTGTGAGGTAGTGAGGGAATTATGAGGGTGCGTGTGAGGTTGTGAGGAAGTGATGAGGGTGCGTGTGAGGTGTGTGAGGGAATGATGAAGCGTGTGAGGTTGTGAGGGAATGATGAGGGTGCGGTTGTGAGGGAATGATGAGGGTGCGTGTGAGGTAGTGAGGGAATGATGAGGTGCTGTGAGGAGTGAGGAATGATGAGGGTCTAGCATGTGAGGTTGTGAGGGAATGATGAGGGTGCGTGTGAGGTCCCCATTCGCGATGAAAGTGAACGGAAGTTCCTCACCTACCGCTTCAAGGACGACTCTTGACGGACAGATACACGACAAAGGTTATGCACTGCAACACGTGGTCGCTAATAGAACTCGTCGCTCCGAATCGTCCGTTTCAAGCATTTCCATTTGACAAATCTGACGCTTCGTTTTCAGTAAACAGAACAATTTCCGCGGTGAACGCTTACCGGAAGCAGTAATCTCGCCGTCGACTGGTAAACACCGGAATATTCTTGCTGATGGTATTGGAGTTGGTGTTTCATGACCCCGTCTCTCAGGCACAAGTTTTTTTCTTTTGGCATCTATCGGATCCAAACACGCTAACCAACTTTTTTTGCTAAGAAAAAAAAAAACTCATTAATCACGTCTGTATAACAGCCAAGGTTGTTGGAGTAGTACGCGGCAGAGGTCAAACGCCGCCATTTTCATTCTTGTTTTTTTTTAATGTTTTTTTCAACTCGTCATTGTTACGTCGGTGCCCCAAAATACTTTGCACGAACGCGCAAAAAATAAAACCCTCAACAGCAGTCGCCATCAGGGCATGCTAAAATATATTGTGTGTACAAGATGAGGATTGTTTTGTAAAATGTCTCAAAAAGTTTCTAAAACAAGTTGAAAATACTTGGAAAAGTACCTGAGAGAAAAGGAGGTGCTTCTACACAACGAAAAAGCTTGGTGTTGGCTCAGTGGTTAGGGTGGTGGCTTGGGATCCCAGGGTCCTGAGTTCAAGCCCCGTCGGCCACTTAATTAACATACACCAGGGGGTTGACTCAGCCTGTCATCCTTCCGAGGTCGGCGAAATGAGTACCAGTTCCAGTGTGTGTACTGGTACAGGGGCACTGCATCAGCGACACAGTCGCGCTTCAAGAAATGATAGCTACCCCGGCAGCTAAGCTGCCATACGACCACCACCACACAACGAAATAGTTGGATAACTTTTTTTAAAAAAAATATAACGGAATCAAAAAAAGATAAGGGAATGAAAAAAGAAAACGGAATCAAAAGAATAACGGAATCAAAAAAAGATAACAATCAAAAAGATAACACAATCAAAAATATATAAGGGAATCAAAAAAGATAACGGAATCAAAAAAAGATAACGGAATCAAAAAATATAACGGAATCAAAAACGATAACGGAATCAAAAAAGATAACGGACAAAAAAAGATAACGGAATCAAAAAAGATAACGGAATCAAAAAAGATAACGGAATCAAAAAAAGATAACGGAATCAAAAAAGATAACGGAATAAAAAAAAATAACGGAATCAAAAAAGATAACGGAATCAAAAAAGATAACGGAATCAAAAAAGATAACGGAATCAAAAAAGATAACGGAATCAAAAAAAATAACGGAATCAAAAAAGATAACGGAATCAAAAAAAGATAACGGAATCAAAAAAGATAACGGAACAAAAAGATAACGGAATCAAAAAAAGAATAACGGAATCAAAAAAGATAACGGAATCAAAAAAAGATAACGGAATCAAAAAAGATAACGCGAATCAAAAAAGATAACGGAATCAAAAAAGATAACGGAATCAAAAAAGAATAACGGAATCAAAAAAGATAACGGAATCAAAAAAGATAACGGAATCAAAAAAGATAATGGAATCAAAAAAGATAACGGAATCAAAAAAAGATAACGGAATCAAAAAAGATAACAATCAAAAAGAAGATAACGGAATCAAAAATTACCCCCGTGTGGGGGTGACGGTCATCTCTATAATGTTTTTTACTATCATAATCGATGAACCGTTGCAGATATCTCCTAAAATGACAGACTTTCACAACTTTCGCGACCTCGTGACCTTGACCCTGACCTCGAATCCGGAAAAAATATGTCGTTGGGTATCACACATCGACCTCTACCCACATACCAAATTTCATCAAGATCGGAAGTAAAATTTTTCTTTGTACCGGGAGGTGTTTTTGACCATCTTCCAGGTTACGTGGCGGCCAAACGGGACGGAAATTCAAAAATCTGTCCAGTTAGATACAAGATAATATTTTTTACTATCATAATCAATAAACAGTTGCCGAATATCTTGTAGAATGGCGGACTAGATAGGTTTTGAAAATGGCGATTTTTATAACTTACGTGACCTCGTGACCTTGACCCTGACCTTGAACCCGGACAAAAGTTATATCGTTGTGCAACACTCATCGACCTCTACCCACATACTAAGTTTCATCAAGATCGGAAAGAAAAATTGTTGACGGACGGACGGACGACGGACGGACGGACGGGGCGGACATTTGGTCCGGCTTTATTAGGTCATCTCAGTAGAGATGACCTAAAAAAAGATAACGGGATCAAAAAAAGAGAACAGGATTAAAAAGATAAAACAGAATAAAAAAGATAACGGAATCAAAAAAGATAACGGAATCAAAAAAGATAACAGCATCAAAAAAAGATAACGGAATCAAAAAAGATAATGGAATCAAAAAGATAACGGATTCAAAAAAGATAACGGAATCAAAAAGAAACAGAATCAAAAAAAGATAACAAAAAAAGATAACGGAATCAAAAAAGATAACGGAATCAAAAAAGATAACGGAATCAAAAAAGATAACGGAATCAAAAAAGAGAACAGAATCAAAAGAATAAACAGAATCAAAAAAGATACGAATCAAAAAGATAACGGAATCAAAAAAAGATAACAGAATCAAAAAAGATAACGGAATCAAAAAAAGATAACGGAATAAAAAGATAACGGAATCAAAAAAGATAACGGAATCAAAAAAAAGATCAGAGTCAAAAAAGATAACGGATTCAAAAAGATAACGGAATCAAAAAGATAACAGAATCAAAAAAGATAACGGAATCAAAAAAAGATAACGGAATCAAAAAAGATATAGGAATCAAAAAAAAGATAACGGAATCAAAAAAGATAACAGAGTCAAAAAAGAATAACGGAATCAAAAAGAGATAACGGAATCAAAAAAAGATAACGGAATCAAAAAAAATAACAGAATCAAAAAAGATAACGGAATCAAAAAAAGATAACGGAATCAAAAAAATAACGGAATCAAAAAAGATAACGGAATCAAAAAAGATAAGAGAATCAAAAAAAGAGAACGGAATCAAAAAAGATAACAGAATCAAAAAAGATAACAGAATCAAAAAAAGGATAACAGAATCAAAAAAGATAACGGAATCAAAAAAGATAACGGAATAAAAAAGATAACGGAATCAAAAAAAGATAACGGAATCAAAAAAGATAACGGAATCAAAAAAAGATAACAGAATCAAAAAAGATAACGGAATCAAAAAAAGATAACGGAATCAAAAAAAGATAACGAAATCAAAAAAGATAACGGAAGCAAAAAAGATAACGGAATCAAAAAAGATAACGGAATCAAAAAAGATAGCAGAATCAAAAAAAAGATAACGGAATCAAAAAAAGATAACGGAATCAAAAAAGATAACAGAATCAAAAAAGATAAGGGAATCAAAAAAGATAACGGAATCAAAAAAAGATAATGGAATCAAAAAAAGTAACGGAATCAAAAAAGATAACGGAATCAAAAAAAAGATAACGGAATCAAAAAAAGATAACGGAATCAAAAAAGAGAACGGAATCAAAAAAGATAAAGCAGAATCAAAAAAAGATAACGGAATCAAAAAAGATAACGGAATCAAAAAAAGACGACGGAATCAAAAAAGATAACGAAATCAAAAAAAAAAAACGCAATCAAAAAAGATAACGGAATAAAAAACATAACAGAATCAAAAAAGATAACAGAATCAAAAAAAGATAACGGAATCAAAAAAGATAACGGAATCAAAAAAAGATAACAGAATCAAGAAAGATAACGGAATCAAAACAAGATAACGAAATCAAAAAAAAAAAAACAGAATCAAAAAAGATAATGGAATCAAAAAAAGATAACAGAATCAAAAAAGATAACGGAATCAAAAAGGTAACAGAATCAAAAACGATAACGGAATCAAAAAAGATAACGGAATCAAAAAAGATAACGGATTCAAAAAAAACATAACGGAATAAAAAAGATAACGGAATCAAAAAAAGATAACGGAATCAAAAAAGATAATGGAATCAAAAAAAGATAACGGAATCAAAAAAGATAACGGAATCAAAAAAGGATAACGGGAATTCAAAAATTATGAAACATTTTTCCCAAATGTGATACCCCACCCCCCTGTAACACTCCGTAACGCTTCAACAGACACCCCCTAAAATATGACAACGCTCGATGAGGACACCCACCGATTTAATACCTCAATCCCGGGATGCTTTTTAATCACGTTTTTTGTCATTTACTACAAGTTATATTTGAAAAAGTAAAGGCGGTACATTACAGTGCACCGTCAATCAGACCAGGCAGCAGTCGGAATCCCTGTAATGAGGTCATCAGACTAATGGCTCGGAGTGATGTAATCGTTACTAAATACGCTTTAAAACAAAGTGACTTGCTTTTATGATTAATGTATTGAGTACGTATATCATTACCCTCGCTGAAGGATTCGGAGAAGATATATTGCATTGGGGTCCTTTTGTCTCTGTCTGTCTGTCTGCACAGAACTTTCGTATTTTTCTCCGCAACCGCTTGTCGGATTGAAACGAAATTTTCACCATCGGTGCGACTACTCATGTAGAATTTTTCAATGATAATTATGACATCATAGGTCACGTGGTGTGGCAGCCATATAGGAAAAACTGAAAAACTTTGGACCTCTGTATCTCTGAAAACGCACAAATTTTGAAACTTGGCACATGGCAAGTACTCCTCATGAGGAACGAGTGTGATTTTTTTTAATGACGTCATAGGTGCCTTCGTAAAGACGTCATAATTGCATATGTAGAACGCCACATCCGATCAGTAGGAAAAAATTTTGAGGGTCATCTTGGGATAAAATGGTCCACAACTTTTTTTTGATGATGTTATCGGTCACGTGATTCGGCAGCCATATTGTTTGTGTTTTTTTAAACCTTCAAAAATCTTCTTCTCTGAAATGGCTGAAAAGACCGAGGCGAAACTTTACACCTATGACCGCCTTTCCATGAGGAACAAAAGGGTCACATATATAACATCATAGATCACATGATTTGGCAGCCATATTGGATTAACCTGAAAACATATAAAAATACACCACTCAAAAGATGTCCTGGCGAGGGTTTGCAATCTTCGATTGCTCTTTTTCTTGTTAAATACTTGCATCTTTAAATAAAGGGTGTCTGGAACAAAGATGTCATTAACTGATTTGGCGTTACGTAACAGCACTGGAGACACACACCCTCCTCCCCCCCCCCAATAGCACTCCATAACACTTGGACATACACCGCTAACCCCCGCCCCTTTGAGTTGCATCATTTTTGAATGGCCCCCAGCAGACAGGGCTGAAATCTTACAGCTGCTTGGCCCGGAAAACTGTGGAGGGTGCATGCTACCAAAACGCTTGACCATCACTGCCAATGAGTGGACTTTGAAATTTGTGGCAGTGCCTCCTGTGAACATGGCATGCTTGGCAGTTTATTTAATGGCTTTCTGCAATTGGTATGGCGATGCTGTGTGTCATTAGCAACAAAGTAATGGTTGCCAACTCTTCGACAAAGGACATCTTTGAGAATTGAAAATACACAAAGCTTGTGCCAGCTATATTTATTTATGTGAGATCCAGATGGACCAGGCAGACTTCCCTCAGGGAGATGCCGTATCTGGATTGGGTACTTCTCAACAGTGATGGGAAGGTAATATTGTGTTAAAAACACTATTAGACTTACAGATTTCACCATAGCAACGGCAGATTAAAAGTGCACAGGCTATTGGAAGCGAGACACTGAAAACACACACACACAGCTCACATGCAAAAGTCCTCGTTCGCGTTCATAGGTCGTTTTGAAAATCTCAAATTATGAAGTGCCACTGGGTTCTGTAATCTCACCCATCTTGTTTCTCCTTTTTATTAATGACCTTTGTACCACCATAAACCTCATTCACTCTGATGCCAATGTGAATGATGCCTCTCCACTCCTCTGTTAACTTCAAATCTCAGTTGTCTCTTTACCAGTCTGATTGCAAACCGCACTTCGACTGCCATCTCAGAATAATGATCTTAACTCCGAATGGAATGAGGCTCAAACAACCTTGTTGCATTCAACAACACTAAGATCAAATGACTTCTCATTGTCCCCCTCTCGTCTGACAAGGTCTGAGATGGGGGACATTAAAATGAGCTCTGGCCCACCGACTGACTGACGACCGACCGACTGACCGACGACCAACAGACCAACCGATCATCTGTCCATGTACTTTTGTGCACACAATATTTGAAAAACCGTTAAACATTCAGTTTTCATATTTCAGATATCCATTCCTCGTGACGTTATCTCAATCTGATTAGATAACAGCTGTGATTGGCTGAATTCTGTTGCCATGGCAACCATCTTGGTAACTTGGCTTGTATACCTGATATTTCAAAAAACACTGAACATTTAGCTTTCATGTTGTAGATATCCATTCCTCTTACCAGCCAAAAGTCTGGGGACCTGGAGTATCAGCCCTTTGTTTTTAGTCAATCACTCAGAAGTCATTATTGTGTGTGTGTGTGTGTGTGTGTGTGTGTGTGTGTGTGTGTGTGTGTGTGTGTGTGTGTGTGCATGCGTTACCTGAGTGATTAAAGTGTCGCACTAGTGATTAATATAGGGTGCACGTATCATATCTTAACTTGTATTGTAAATACAATGTGTCCGCCACAAGTGATAATGAATAAAAGTATGTGTTTAGTTATCTTGCAGACAAACACAACGAGAAGGGTCTTTTTCGGTTTTTTTTGTGCCCCCAAATAAATTCTGCCCCCCTTTGTCCTTATACCTGTTCTGGCATCCCCAGAGACCAGTCCTGAAGAGAGATGGCTGCTTGCAGTCCCTGCCAATCTGCCTGAGTGAGGACAGACTCGCCGGCATTGAGGAAACTCTTTGAGAATAGCCAGAGAGATGTTGGCTCTCACAACCACAAACATATGAGCAGATGAACCAATTGGAGCAAAAGAAGAGCAAGGGACATTTGCGTGGAAGTTAGTCATCCGTCATCAGTCATCACCAAGTCCAGAAGGGACTGGGAGGATTTGCCATTTGGAAGAAATCCGGGTTGGATAGTTAACAGATTGAGTCAGTCCCAATAAAGGAGTTACTCAACCGGTATCCCATTTTATTGTTTAAGGTTCAAAAACGAGCCGTCGTTTCTCGATTTGGGTTTGATCGGGAATTCTTCTTGGTCTTTAGCTCACCTGGACTTTAGTTCGGTGAGCTTACGCGATTGAGCAGTGTCCATAGGTGAGTGAGTGAGTGGGTGTGAGTGTGTCAGTCAGTGAGTCCGTAAACACTTTCGTCATCGTTTGAACCAAACACACGATTTTGATGAAACTTGGCCGCAAGCTTCATATCTGAGGCCTAACGAAGGTTTATTGACCGCATCAAAATATGCGCTCATTGAGGGGGTCTCCGGGGGGGGGGGGTTATAACGCCCCCTTCCCCCCCCCAAAAAACATAGGAATTTGCGCTCTTCTCCGAAACTACACACAGTTCCAATGAAACTTGACCACAACCTTCATCACCCATCACGCACCAAAGTTTGTTCACGGCGTTAAAAAAAAAATCAGGGTCGAGGGGTGTCTGTGGGGAGGGGTGGGGGGAGGGGGGTTGAGTGACTGTTGCTCCTGATCCAAGTAAGCTTCAGATATGATATTTTTCAAACAAAACCCTGAATGTTGTTTGAGGAAATCCTGGGTGTGTGGCGAATCTACAGTACGGAATAATTGAATTAACTCTTTTCAGGGATCGCTTGAGCGCACGTGGTCTTTCCTCGCATGTTGTTGTTGTTTGAGTGTTTTTAAACTGTGGGGACTGCACTGCACCACATTGTATTGTGTTCTACTTTACTCACTGTAATTGACTGTGTGCTATGAACCGAGATCTCTCCGGTGAGAAGCACAGAGGGAACCCTCCGGGATGCACGAGTGTCTTCGATGGAAGGAATGCGGTCGGTTCGGGAGGTCCTCCCACGGACTGCAGGTCCAAGGTCGCTCTACCCGAGGAGGACAAGGAGTCGGGACACGGTATGTGCTGTTCTCTACACACTGTGCTCTTGTAGTTCCCGTGCTGTGTGCACTATTTAAGTCTTAAACAATGTATGCGAGGAATCGCACGATGCCCTGACGGGGTCACGTGGCCGCCGTCGCGCACGAGCTCGTGAATCGCAGCTCGTGAACGGTGAGTTCGATTCCTGAGAGCGGATTCGTGAAGGGACTCGTGAGAAGTTCGATCGGATCCCCTCTTCCCTCGCATACACTACATCACTACCCCCTCCTCTTCATTCACTTTAATCACCTCTGTAATTTTTCTCACCTTTTGTGCTGCGATTTATTTATTTTATTTCTTGCTGCTTTATTTATTTATTTAATTAATTAATTAATTAATGTTATTTACGCCCACCACCGAAGGTGAAGGAGGTTGTGTTTTCACCCCTTTCTGTCTGTCTGTGCACAGCATATCTCAAAAAGTTGTGGACGGATCCGGATGAAATTTTGTAGACGGGTTCGGTGTGCGACAAGGATGAACTGGTTAGATTTTGGTGAAGATCCGGATCCGGATCCGGATGAAATTTTGTAGACGGGTTCGGTGTGCGACAAGGATGAACTGGTTAGATTTTGGTGAAGATCCGGATCCGGATCCGACTAATAGAATTTTTTAAGTGATTCTTCACCATTGAGAGATCGGGCCAAAAACGATATAGTATAACTATAACTGTATCGCATGATATTTCAAAAATGTATTGGGCCCGATATGTTCTCGTGGATCAGGCATTACGTGGCGGAGGTATGCGCTCCACCGAGTGCCCTTCTAGTTGTCTATTAATTACATACGTCTCTTCATTAGTTACACACTATTGGAATGTGCCTTTTGACCTTTAGACTGCTGAGACCCCTTTGTACTTTGAAGACCCTGAAGATCCCAAAAGTCCCAAAAAGTTTCTGAGGACCCAAAAAGTTCCCGAGGACCCAAAAGTCCCAAGGACCTCAAAGTCCCAAAAGTTCCCGAGGACCTCAAAGTCCCAAAAGTTCCCGAGGACCTCAAAGTCCCAAAAGTTCCCGAGGACCCAAAAGTTCCCGAGGACCCAAAAGTCTCAAAAGTTCCCGAGGACCTCAATGTCCCAAAAGTTCCCGAGGACCTCAAAGACCCAAAAGTTCCCGAGGATCCAGAAGTCCAAAAGTTCCCGAGGACCCAAAAGTCCCAAAAGTTCCCGAGGACCTAAAAGTCTCAAAAGTTCCCCAGGACCTCAAAGTCCCAAAAGTTCCCGAGGACCTCAAAGTTCCAAAAAGTTCCCGAGACCTCAAAGTCCCAAAAGTTCCCGAGGACCTCAAAGTCCCAAAAGTTCCCGAGGACCCAAAAGTCCCAAAAGTTCCCGAGGACCCAAAAAGTTCCCAAAAGTTCCCGAGGACCCAAAAGTTCCCAAGGACCCAAAAGTCTCAAAAGTTCCTGACGACCCAAAAGTCCCAAAACATCCTGAGGACCCAAAAGTCCCAAAAGTTCTCGAACACCCAGAAGACCCAAAAGACCCCCCAAGGCTGTGAATACCAATGAAAATTTGGTCCATCGCGGACCAATGAGCTCACGAGTCTAATAAATAAGTGTGTGTGTGTGTGTGTGTGTGTGTGTAACACTAATCATTCAAAAACTACTGGGCCAATTGCCACCAAACTTGAAACATGGACGAAGTTCGACCTCCTGGTGAACACGGGCTACTTGGTTTAATCTGTAGTTGTGGGGTTTCAGGAGGGAAGGTCGACAAAAATTATCTCCGTAAATGTGCATCGTGTCGTGCCACCTTGTGGTGGTGGCAGAAGCTATTGCACGTCAGCTGTGGAAATGACTTGCATTTGTGCACTGTACAGTATATGTCCCCAGAGAGTGGGAAGCCCCAAAGCCAACCTCCACAAATCAGGGGAGGGAGGGGAAGGGTTGGGGTGGGAG
>CM068952.1:52174322-52185037 GCA_035128595.1 Eptatretus atami
TTTTGTGGGAATATTCGCGGTTTTTTGAAGTTCTTAATGGGATTTTTGGTTTTTCCCTTATGAATCATGATCCACCGGGAACATATCCCCCTTTTCCCCATTGAAACAATGCCCCAACATTCACGGATTCGACATTCATGGCATTTTCCAGGAACGTATTCCCCGCGAATAGTGGGGTCCAACAGTATTGTCAAATTGACCAACATAAGGTCTGATCATCGGGTTTCCTTTTCCTATTTGGTTTCAAATAAATATTTTTCAAGAGATTGAAAAGTAAACACTTGCTGTCCAGAGCTCCATTGTGATTTTTAGTTTCTTTAGAAATACTATTTAATGGTGGAGTCCAAATTCATTGATGATTACTCCTCACTTGTCAGAGGTCAGAAGAACAACAATAATAAATATAATAATCTTGTGATAGTTAAAATACTACAAATGCCTTCCTGAGTAAGCAACAAATTGTCAAATGGTTTGCAGGTGAAGCTCATCTGGGGACAATGGAAACTTTCCAAAGTTATTTTCAGACCTTCCAAGATGCTTTGAGCAATAAGCATGTTAATCAGGATCCACCTAGTTCTCCTTCCAGGGAGTCCAGTAAAGTTGCTCAGCTGCTCAAAGGTAAGCCGAGCTTCATAGAGAACACATCACATGGTGTTTACTTGTTTTGTTTGTTCCTCTTAATGATGAAATGATTTCGTTCCAAACTCTGTGGAATAAGAGATCTTTATAACTGTGGTCAATCAAGTGGGCTTGTTTATCTTTGCGAGACAGGAACATTGGTTGTTTATGAAATACGTAGGAATATATCTGTACTTTGTATTTCTGCCACCCCATGGACCATTATGCCATGAAGTGGCATTGAGGATAAGCTCTCACTGTCTCTAAAATACTCCAATGGCTCAGCGTCTCAAACAGCCTCTGAGAGTATATCATCGCACCGGTCTTCTCGTGGTGGGGTTGTTCTCACGAATGTGTGTCGGGGTGAAAGGCAAATCACTGACACCTTAAAAGCAGTTGCTTCTGGAAGATGGGGTTCATTAGCCTTGGTGGGCAACTCATCTCGGAGAAGGAAACTCTGAATCCAAATCCACGGCTGCCTTGCGGTTCAGGTTTTGAAACTAAATGCTAAGGGTTTAATCCTTTTTAAGGGAGATAGCCTTTGCATTTGTTAATGCGTGGGCCACCCTTGGGCAAGATGTGCTACCCCATCAGGGTTGTGTGAAGCCATGGAAGCAGATGATGGATGGCCATGCAGGCAGCTGGAACATATTGCCGGCAATGGATGCATGGCGTTGATGCTAGGCAGAGGATTCTCTTATGGAGAACAATGGCTAAGATCACCCATCTAGTGTAGACACTGCCTGGAAGAAGCTAATGGAAAACCTTTTCTGTACATGCCAAGAAAACAATCAAGATCAGAAATCTAAGAGATAAAGCTATGATGCCAGATGATGAGCCCCCTAAGTTTGAAAACACCCAAATGGCTACTGGGGAATAGTAAAGTGGTTTGATGAGTCGGACTGGCCGTCATGATGGGATTGGATCAAACCCACAAGGAAATCCAGTTGCCGAGGTCACCAGAACTGAAAGTCTAACTCTGAGCTTCTCAAACGTTCAGAAAAATTGGAACGTGGAATGGAATGTCAATGAATCAGGGAAAGTTAAAAATAATAAAGCAAGAGATGGAGGACAATAACTGAAATTTTTGGAATAAGTGAACTTGTATGGATTGGTTTGGGGGTAGTGTCAATCGGATGCTTACAAGGTGTTCTTTTATGGTCACGAAACCTGTAAAAGAAATGGAGTGGCAGTGATTTGCAATAAAAAGCAGCAGGGTCAGGACTGGGATATAACCCAGTCAATGATGGGTTAATATCAGTGAGATTGAAAGGACATTCCGAGAACACCAACATCATCTACCATATAACACACAATGTGTGTTTGTGTATGTTTGTGTGATGTCTGTCCCCCTTAAAAAGGACAATTTAAGAAGGGTTTTAAAGGCCAAACTTTGAACACGACTGTGTGTTCACTGTGGTCTATTTTTTTTTTTTCCAAGATAAAAAATCTCGAAAAACATTTTCCATGGAAGAGTAATTACATCTCTTCTTTTGGAAATGTAGACAGTGACTTGCAACTGGGCCTCATTAGCGGTGTACAGAAGCGTTTAAAAATAACAATAAATACAAGGCACAGGGAGGTGAAATTCGCTGCACGTGATGTGTAACGCGCGCAAATTTAAACGAGTGTTCATTTACATACGTGCAATATATAATAATAAATAAGATATAAGCATACCTGACACTAGGCCGAGGCTTCATGCTTTGGCATGCTCACGAGGCTGTATCCTAGAAATGAAAGGTCCCAGAAGATAAAGAAAATAGGGTAACGTTTGTACATGTAGTGTTTTAAAATAACGCTTTTTCTTGCTGCAAAACATATCTTCCAGCCACTGAATATTTCAAAATAAAATAATTCCAACCCATCATTTTTGGTGGGCTTTTATACTCGTTTAGCTATATGCCCCAACTTCTACATCAGGTGAAGAAAATGTGGAGGAGTTCTATGGAAAGTTGTAGGAACTGGTAGAACAGGTGTCTAAAGGAGATGTTTTAATTGTTATGGGAGGATGGAATGCATAAAATTGGAGCATCAGGAGGCACCAGGGATTAAAGGAAAGCACTGACTTCATATCCGAAATGAGCCAGGGGAGCGAATGCTGCAGTACTGTGTGGAAAATGATCTCTAAATTGCAAACACATGGTTCAAACAACCCAACTGAACACTGTACACATGGACCTCACCTAATGGACAATATAGAAATCAGATTGACGACATTCTAATCAATACAAGTCTGAAGACGACAATGGTTCACGAGCGGTATTTGACGATGTAGATTGTTTCAGAAGTCAGGATGAGAAAATGTGATAATTTTTGACCAAGTTATAAAAATGATCAACATGATGTGGTACGGGTGACAGGTTATAAGCTGCAAAATGTCGAAAACCCGGTTTCGTTCAAACTTTCAAAATTTGACCTTTGCATAACCATTAAAGGTCACAAACAATGTTGTGGACATTAAATAAGGAAACAGGATATGTGCTATAGCTTATTGGAGTTAGTTCGTCTAAGAAGGTCGAAAACCCGGTTCGATTCCCACAACTTTGAAAATTTGGCCTTTGTGGCCTTTAAAGGTAAAGGTCAAGGATTATGACCTTTGGTGCAAAACTTCCTCGGGAACATTCCAGGAACAATATAACGTCATTTCGGCTATATGGCATTTCACACTCCTCGATTATCCATACTTTGATGAAATCAGCGTAAAAACAATTTGAAGGGGCGCCACGGGCAAGGTGTTCGAGATAGAGCAAAATGGTTTTAAGACTTTAGGTGGGGAATGACCTCAACATTATGCATAAAAAATATTGTCATCCTAGCTCTCAAAGTTTGGGCGGTCGTATGATTTTTATGTCAAAATTCGCAATTTTCTAAGTTTTTGACCTTGGGACGAAAATGAAAAATCGGACAACAAGTTTTAGATAATTCATTTTGCTATTCAAATACCGAAGAACCCATTCCATTCAGTCAATTCCTAGGAGAAGATAGATTTTTAATCAGACTACCCCTAAAAATGGCTATTTTTTGGGCGTGGTCCACCCACAATGGGCATAGCACGCCCTCATCCAGGAAAACAGAACTAGACATTGATATCGAACACATAACCAAGTTTCATTAAGATCGGATCAAAGTCTACGGAGTTATACTCTGGACAGACAGACACACAGACATAACGAATATAGTGGTCACTGCTGATGGCGGGCTCGTGAACCAAAAAGATGGAGAGGTTCTGTGCAGTCTGCCAGGCACAGACTGTGGGACAGATCATGAATTCCGTGCAGCAAAACTATGAGTCAAATTGAGAAAGGTGAAACAAAATCAAAAACTCCGACCAGATATGACCTTGAAAGCATATCTAAACAAGAAAAAGAGCAATCAGAGATTGCAGACCCTCGCCAGGACTTTTGTGTGGTGTTTGTGTAGTTTTGTGCAGTGTTTTGTGTGGTGTTTGTGTACTGGTGTGTTACATAATTACCAAGCAAAAAGCAAAGATGGAGTCATCAGGAGGAACCTGGATAGGATTTGGGTTTCAGCTGCTACTCATATAACCCCAAACCCATTCAGGAACAGCCAAGTGAGCCTTATTCAAAAAATATATATATATATCAAAAACAAACCCGATCAAAAAAATAATAATAATTCTGGCTGCCAGACCATGCATCTGATCAGGTTGAAATTTAAAATATATATTCCGCATCACTACTAGATCATGATTGTGAAGTTTCATGCCGATTGATGAAGCAGTTCAAGAGAAATGATTTTTAAAAGATTTTCGCTCAATCCAATATGGCTACCAGACCATGTGACATTAATTATTCATGAATACCCTGGTATCAACACGGTTTGGGGAAGGTTTCAACCTCAATATTTTCAGGAGATTGAAGAAGTAAAACACTTGCTGTTGCAGAGCTTCATTTCTGTGATTTTTAGTTTCTTTAGAATAATGATATTTAAAATATGAAGTTTGAATGAGGGATCGTTGTTGTTTTTCAGATTTTTTATTGTGAGGTGAAAGGATCGAGTCCGAGTTCATCGATGATTACTCTTCGCTTGTCAGAGGTCTGAAGAACAACAATATCTAATAATATAATAATGTGTGATCGTTCAAATAACCACAAATTTGCCTTCCTGAGTAAAGCAAACAAATTGTTCAAATGGTTTGCATGCAGATTGAAGCTCATTCTGGGACAAGTGGAAACTTTCCAAAGTATATTCAGGACTTCCCAAGATGCTTTGAGCAATAAGCATGTAAAGCAGGAGGAACCATGTAGTTTCTGCCTCCCAGGTGAGTCCAGCAAAGTTGTTGGCTCAGCTTACTCGAAGGTAAAGCCGAAGAGCTTCCAATAAGAAAACACTCCACAAGGTGTTTTTACCTGATTCGTTTGTTCTGCCTAACGCTGAAATGATTTTGTGTCCAAAACTCTGTGCAATAACAGATCGGAGAATCTGGGCCAACTCTTGTGGGCTGTCTATTCTCATAGCAGGATATTGATTGCTTATAACAAGATAACGTGTTCGGGCGCGCCAGCTATTCATGGACCCTGCGTATCATTCGCACGGTCCATAACGTGTGACCTGCGTCTACATTTGCAGGTTCGTAGTCTTCGCAATTGTATGTTTTTTTTAATACACTTCACAAGACTGTCTATAGCCACCACAGTATTGATGATTTTGAATTCAGCCTGGGAATTCTTCCGCAGAAAACTGCCTTTCTCTTATGCACGATTCATCTCCAATCTCATTTTCATTATCTTTACCAATTCCTCCGCTCTTTTGGTACTCTGAACCTTGTGTTGAGGCTGTTTGCTCTTTTAAAACAATTTCCATTCTCCTGGAAGGTTGTTCAATCCGACCGAAGGGCCACTTTCAGATCATTCCACAAAGGGGCCCAAAAAAAAAAAAAAAACAAATGTGTGTGCCCGGCCCGACGTGTTGTCTGCCCTCGAGGAGAGCCAGAAATACATCATCTGGCCCCAATCTCAAGAATGAGTTTTCAAACTTGTTCCTCACTCTAAAACCTGGTGGCACCTTGTCAAAGTTCGGTCTCTGTTGCTTGTTCTCCGTTCCATCTCTTCCCTCACTTCAAATGAGCACCTCAGCCGACTTGCCGCTCCGTCGAGAGAAGCCGAATGCTTCAATTCTGTGTTTTGCTTCAAAATCTGAGCGAATGTGTCGCCTACCCACTCCCTCTTTTCCCATCCTTCCCCAGTCATACGCAATTGCTCAAGCTAATTTCTGTGGCCTTTTGCACCTGAAAAGGGGGGAAAAGTTTCTGGCAACCCTCAAATCTGACTCTGCAACTTGCCGAGATCCGGACGGCATCAGCTCACGGTGTCCTAAAAACCTTGCTCTGCTCGCTCTTGTGCTTCCTTTCTCACTGACCCTTTTTCACCCTGCTCATTACCTTAGTCATCTTCCACTGCTTTAGAAATCAGCCAACATCACAGCATTTAAATAGAAAGGAAAAGGTACAAAAACGGATCACGCTGAACTACAGTCAAATTAGGTTGCTTCCAAATCATCAGCCAAGGTCATGCAATTCCATCATCACAGTGACATAAAATCATTCCATTTTCTCCAACAGGCCTCATCCAGATCATCAATTTCGATCAGATGGTCACGCTCTTTGGACATGCTGCCTTCTACTCTTCCCAACAATGGTGCAGGCCTCAATTATTTCAGACATGCAGATCAGACCCTGGACATATCTCAAGCTTTTGATACAGTCTAGCAATCCTGCCTTGCTCCCCAAACTGTCTAGAATATGAAATCCAAGCCAACTCCACTCTTGTCACCAAATGATGTGGAACTCTCAAACAAAACCCTTTATATTCCTCCTTGGCAATGCTCCTGGAGTGCCCGAGGACAGTTGTTCTGGGCCCAATCAGTCCTATTCTCCTGATTCTTCATCAATTAATCTCCTTTTGAATATCTCTGGCAAAATCCTCTTTTGTCACTTTGCTGATGTTCTTCCACCCTCTGCTGCGACGTCCCTCAGCCTTCCAGAACAGGCAAGGCTGCAGCCTGCCTTTCCCGGAAACCATCTCACAGACTATGTGACATTCTTGAAAAATACTTCAGAAATTTTTGATATAGAAAGGACAATTGCAGGTAGCCACGTCATTTGTGTGAAAAAAATTGCCACAACCATAGCAGAGTACTCGCCCATTAATGGGCCGATCTTGTTACCAAGCCATGCAGCACATTCTTTCTGATGCACACCTTTCATCTTGGGCGCCCGTATAGGCAAGTTGACAGCTCTGTTTAGGACAAATAAATAACCGCGGTTACGTGTGATGAAGTTAAAAATAGACCTACTGTATAATTCAAAAACACCATCACTGCCTGGTATAAATGTATAATGGGACAAAGAATACTTGTGCTGTAAATGGGTGGAGACTTGTTATACCCTCCCACACCTGGAGCATGCGGAGCTGCTACTATGATACACATTTACATAGAGAATTTGTGTCTCCCCCTCATACGCCCCCAAGATCACCGGCAAAGATAAAAACATCCCTATAACAATTAATGGGGGTTTATGTGATCCTCTGCGCAAGTCTGGATGTAATTGGGCCAGAACTGGGTAGAGGAGATAGGGGGCGACCAACACCAGTCCGGCTGCATGCTTAGAAGTAGGATGCACGCTTGTGTTCTTAAAGCCGTGGATATGAAAGCCCTGTGTAGCCGCGAGGCTGCACATGGTTAAATGCACATAAAGCTCTGGATAGCCTCTATCTCTTGCAGAAACCTGACACAAGATCGATAAAACTACTCCGCCAACTTAAGGACCATGTGATCGGTATTGGTTGGATATTCCTGTATCAGAAATTTGTCGAGTGGTAAGTAGTCTTGTAAAACGGATTAAACACCAAAGGCACACTGGAAAACTTATTGCATTTTCAGCGAGGAACGCCCTGCCCATTACAAACTGTTGGCTGGCAGGCCACGCCAAGCCGTGTGGGCAGGTACCTCTGAAAACTAAGTATGACCATTTCTTTTCTTATCTTTGTTTTAACATTGCCGAGGCTCGTATCGAGAGCGAACACACACACACAACGCACAAGCAAGGAGGGCATGAGACAAAAGGGAGACGGGAGAGAGAATGACAAAACAGTGGGGGAACAGAGGACATTAGGAGATCTGTTTCTGGAAGGGGAGGGATGAGGCGGGGACCACGGTATTACAAGATGGACAACTACAAGGACTTTTCAGGAGGAAAATCAGGGAATTTGAAGGATGGTGGGTTTGGGGATGGAATTAACGAGGAAGAAAAAGTAGAGGATTTGACATGGGACGATAAGAGGGTGGGTGGGTGAACTTGCTGTTTGAAGGCCTGGAGGGCTAAGAATGGGATTGAATAGAGTGTGGGAGTATACAAAGGCAGGAAAAAAAGAGGAATGAAAGAGGGGTATCGCTATAGCTCTCTGCTTTCTCGACAACAGGCGAGCTAAAAAATGCGATCGAATGAACCTCCCACAAATTTCAATAAAATAACATTAACTTTCTTAAAATAATGGCGTCTATTGTACTTTTGCATGTCTCTGTATTCAACCTCTTGCCACAATTTGTTTTGTGCATTCTCATTTAACAAGTCCACCTCTTGCAAAAGTGTTTTTTGTTTTTTTAACATTTATTTGGGTACCTGATCCAGAGGCGTGGTACCGGCGGTCGTAAGTCCACGATGGCTGTGGTTTGGCATTTGAAGGAATTCAAATTTTGTTTTTTCCCTATTTTTTTTTGCTGGGCGGGCCTAAAGAATACTACTTGACTGACACCCATTCAAAGGGGGAATTCAAGGTCAAGGGATCATTTATATTATCGTTTCATTAACCAAACCAAGTAGGCTGTAGCGCCACTATCGAGCATTTAAAAAAAAATTCATTTTGTGTTTATTAAAATCCCCCAAAAATCAATTTTCTTTTCCAAAAATTTCAATTTTGTCTTTGCCTAAAAACACTCCCTGATCACTCAGTGATGAAAGTTTGGATGAGATACGTTTTGGGCCCATCTCTGAGGAAATGGTCACACACACCCACACACCACACACACACACCTCTTATAGTTATAGAATGTTCCCCTCGCCAGAGGAAAAGAGTTGCATCCGTCTTGTGTGTCTGTTTGTTTGCCCAGAACTTTTGGTGTTTTTCTCCGTAACCGTCCTCGACCATTGAGACAAAATTTCATCATTGAAGTGACTACTCATTAGATATGTTGCTGTAATCATAATGACGCTCATAAACTACGTGGTGTGTGGCAGCCATGTTAGGAACAAATGGAAAACTTTGGACGCGTCTGTCATTCGTGAAAATAACACGAAGGAAAATTTTTAACTTCGCACATGGCAAATACACATGGGGAATAAGTGTGAATTTTTTACCGATCCTCGTGCAAGGATCTCCAAGTCCCGTTACCACATTGTTGTTCTTCCCATCTTCTTTTGTGCATGACCTTTTTTGTTTCACCAGCTACAGTTTTCATCAGAACTTCACTCCGAATACTTGGCATACTATAGTGGTAAAACAAATACCCTGTGCAGACTCAGTCAACCATCTCCGATTTATTTTGAAAATATTCCCTTCCTATGAAAAAAAAGTTTATGACGTCAAATACTCTCTCGCTAATGGCACAACCTCCCAAAAATTATACTCCGAAACTAGGCCAAGCTATTTTGAATTTGCTTGCCGGAGGAATTCAAGCCGGGACATTACGCCATAGCATATATATACGCACAACCTGCATACATCACAAGACGTCATATTCGTTTTTACGACGGTCATCATCAAGAGGACCGAGGATCTTAGCTCAGTTATGTGAGCTATGTTTATTATCATACCAGGTGCCTTCATTTATTCGGATGGTCCATTATTGCCATACTATTAGAATGCTACATTCGGGATTGTATGAGAAAATTTGAGGGTCATCTAGGAAGTAAATTGGTCCACAGAAAAAAATGATGATGTCATCGGGTCACGTGATTCGGCAGCCTGGTTGTAATCTACTATAATTCCAGCAATCTCTGTGTGTGGTGTTGTGTGTGTAGTGTTGTGTGTCGTGTGTGTCTGGTGTGTCTGCTGATCGGTCCTGCTGTGTCTGTGATGTGTGTGGTAGATGCTGTGGTGTGAACAGATCTGTTGTGGACCGCCTGTTTCTCGACAACCTCTGCGTCGATCTAATTTGAAACTTGCAGTATATTGCTGGGGACCTGAGGATGTTGCCCGTTTCAGAGGTTGATATTAATCGGCAAAGTGGACGCTTCCCCAGTTGACATGGCCCATTTATTACCAACAAATGGCAAGAACCGTTGGCTGCGTGGGCGTGGCCGATGGGGAAGGGGAAGCTCAGCCGCGTTCCCCTTTACGGGTTACAATGTACGGGGGCTTCCGGAGAGTTGCAATGACTTCGTGTATTCTAAAAGTTTCTCGATTTGTCTTATGCGCATTTACATTGAGATAAACACAAGTGGCCCCAAGTTACTATCGTTTTCATATTATAGACCGGTGTGTCAGTAAATTTCGGGCACATCAGAGTGTGTTGTGTGTCCGAACCAGGAAGTAATTATTTTCTCTCTCTATCTACTTCTCTAGTTTATGTTCCTTTGCCACGACGATTGTGCGAAAGGAAAATACCTTGGCGCTAATTTGAAAATTGGGGGTCTATTACAAATAAAATGGGGCCAATGAATGCTAACTGCCGAAATAATATCGATACTTTCCGGTGTCACGGCACGTACGGCACTGTGAAGCGAAGAAACGGACCTATTGGTTTTGGGTTTAATTTATTTATTATTACTTATTTATTTATTTTATTTTTATTTTGTTGTTTTTTTTATTTTTACGGCACGTACTAGTAATAATAATATATAATATTTAAAAAAACCTATGCAAAAATGTTCTCTGAAATGGCTGGAAATAGGCTGAATTGCGTGAAACTTTACAGATATGACTATACTATTCATGAGAGGAAAAATTATTCACAATAGTAGACGTCATAAGTCACAGTGGGTTTTGCCTGCTCATATATGGATTCCATAAAACCTATAAAACATCCTTCTCCAGAACAGCTGGACAGATAGAGCGAGAAACTGTTCACACACG
>CM068952.1:52192972-52214339 GCA_035128595.1 Eptatretus atami
GTCCGAGTGGCAGTAAGAAAGCCATTGCTAAGATGGCAAAATAAGAAAAAGAGGCTTGCCTGGGCCATGACGCACCGCCAGTGGACTACTGAAAACTGGAAGAAGGTCTTATGGACCGATGAATCAAAATTTGAAATCTTCGGTTCATCTCGCAGGGTTTTTGTACGCCGTCAAGAAGGTGAAAGGATGGTTCCTCAGTGTGTGACACCAACTGTCGAACATGGAGGAGGAAGCGTGATGATCTGGGGCTCTTTTGCTGGATCCAGAGTCGGCGACTTGCACAGAGCGACTGGCACCCTGAACCAAAAGGGCTATCACAGCATTTTGCAGCGCCATGCAATACCTCTGGTCTACGCCTAGTTGGTCAGGGTCATCCTACAGCAATATAACGACCCAAAACATACCTCCAGGCTATGTCAGAACTACCTCAAAAGAAAAGAACAAGACGGTAGGCTTCAAATCATGGAATGGCCAGCACAGTCTCCAGACTTAAACCCCATCGAGCTGGCTTGGGATGAGCTGGACAGAAGGGTGAAAGCAAAGCAACCTACAAGTGCAACACATTTGTGGGAACTTCTGCAACAGTGTGGAAGAACTTTCCAAACAATATTTTATTTCCATTGTAGAAAGAATGCCACGAGTATGTTCGGCTGTTATATCTGCAAAAGGTGGCTACTATGATGAGTCAAAAATTTAGATTAAATTTTGTTCACAAAACGATCCATGATTTCCTTTTTATCTGCAATTGTTTATTTGTTCTATGCTTTAATTTCAGAGTACATTGAAACATTAAACTGCTTAAATTTCAGTAAAACTGAAAAAAATGGGGGTGTCTTAAAACTTTTGACCGGTAGTGTAAGTTTAGATCATCGGCTTTCCTTTTCCTATTCGGTTTTCAACTCAATATTTTTCAGGAGATTGAAAAGTAAACACTTGCTGTGCAGAGCTTCATTGTGATTTTAGTTTCTTTAGAAATGATATTTAAATTGAGTTTGAATGAGATGTTGTTGTTTTCAGATTTATTGTGGAGGTGAAGGTCGAGTCGAGTTCATCGATGATTACTCTTCGCTTGTCAGAGGTCTGAAGAACAAACAATATTAATAAATATAATAATGTTGTGATCGTTCAAATACCACAAATGCCTTCCTGAGTAAGCAACAAATTGTCAAATGGTTTGCATGCAGATGAAGCTCATCTGGGACAATGGAAACTTTCCAAAGTTATATCAGACTTCCCAAGATGCTTTGAGCAATAAGCATGTAAAGCAGGAACCATGTAGTTCTCCTCCCAGGGAGTCCAGCAAAGTTGCTCAGCTACTCGAAGGTAAGCCGAGCTTCATAAAGAACACACCACAAGGTGTTTACCTGTTTCGTTTGTTCTTCCTAACGATGAAATGATTTTTGTTCCAAACTCTGTGCAATAACAGATCGATGAACTGTGGCCAACCTTGTGGGCTTGTTTATTCTCATTAGCCAGGGATATTGATTGCTTATAAAATACTGTTGGGCCCCGCTATTCATGACCCTGCATATTCGCAGGTCATAACGTGTGACCTGCTCCTACATTTGCAGTTCGTGTCTTCGCATTGTTGTTTTTTAAAACACTTCAAGACTGGTCTATAGCCACCACAGATGATATTGATTCAGCCTGGGAATTCTTCCGCAGAAAACTGCTTTCTTATGCACAGATTCATCCCATCTCATCTTCAATTATCTTACCAATCCTCCCGCTCTTGGTACTCTGAATCCTGTGGTGAGGCTGTTGCTTTAAAACAATTTCCATTCTCCTGGAAGGTTGTTCAAATCCGACCGAAGGCAACTTCAGATCATTCCCAAAGCCACAACAAGTGTGTGTCTGCCCTCAGGAGAGCCAGAAAACATCATCGGCCAATCTCAAGAATGAGTTTTCAAACTTGTTCCCTCCTCTAAAACCTGGTGCACCTTGTCAAGTTGTCTCTGTTGTATGTTCTCCTTCCATCTCTTCCCTCACTTCAAATGGCACCTCAGCCGACTCCGCTCGTGAGAAAGCCGAATGCTTCAATTCTGTGTTGCTTCAAAATCTTGTGTCCCTACCCACTCCCTCTTTTCCCATCCTTCCCAGTCATACGCAATTGCTCCTGAATTCTGTGCCTTTTGCACCTGAAAAGGGGGAAAAGTTTCTGGCAACCCTCAAATCTGACTCTGCAACTGGACCGGACGCATCAGCTCACGTGTCCTAAAAACCTGCTCTGCTGCTCTTGTGCTTTCCTTTCTCACTGCCCTTTTCAACCCTGTCATTTACCTTAGGTCATCTTCCACCTGCTTAGAAATCGGCCAACATCACAGCATTAAATAGAAAAGGTACAAAAACGGATCACCTGAAACTACAGTCAAATTAGCTTGCTTCCAATCATCAGCAAGGTCATGCAATCCATCATCACAGTTGACATAAAATCATTCTTTTCTCCAACAGCTCATCTCAGATCATCAATTCGGATTCAGATTGGTCACGCTACTTTGGACATGCTGCTTCTACTGGAAGAAGGTCTTATGGACCGATGAATCAAAATTTGAAATCTTCGGTTCATCTCGCAGGGTTTTTGTACGCCGTCAAGAAGGTGAAAGGATGGTTCCTCAGTGTGTGACACCAACTGTCGAACATGGAGGAGGAAGCGTGATGATCTGGGCTCTTTTGCTGGATCCAGAGTCGGCGACTTGCACAGAGCGACTGGCACCCTGAACCAAAAGGGCTATCACAGCATTTTGCAGCGCCATGCAATACCCTCTGGTCTACGCCTAGTTGGTCAGGGTTCATCCTACAGCAATATAACGACCCAAAACATACCTCCAGGCTATGTCAGAACTACCTCAAAAGAAAAGAACAAGACGGTAGGCTTCAAATCATGGAATGGCCAGCACAGTCTCCAGACTTAAACCCCATCGAGCTGGCTTGGGATGAGCTGGACAGAAGGGTGAAAGCAAAGCAACTACAAGTGCAACACATTTGTGGGAACTTCTGCAACAGTGTTGGGAGAAACTTTCCAAACAATATTTTATTTCCATTGTAGAAGAATGCCACGAGTATGTTCGGCTGTTATATCTGAAAAGGTGGCTACTTGATGAGTCAAAAATTTAGATTAAATTTTGTTCAACAAAACGATTCCATGATTTCCTTTTTATCTGCAATTGTTTATTTGTTCTATGCTTTAATTTCAGAGTACATTGAAACATTAAACTGCTTAAATTTCAGTAAAAACTGAAAAAAATGGGGGTGTTCTAAAACTTTTGACCAGGGAGTGTAAGTTTAGATCATCGGCTTTCCTTTTCCTATTCGGTTTCAACTCAATATTTTTCAGGAGATTGAAAAGTAAACACTTGCTGTGGAGAGCTTCATTGTGATTTTTAGTTTCTTTAGAAATGATATTTAAAATTGAGTTTGAATGAGATGTTGTTGTTTTTCAGATTTTATTGTGGAGGTGAAGGTCGAGTCCGAGTTCATCGATGATTACTCTTCGCTTGTCAGAGGTCTGAAGAACAACAATATTAATAAATATAATAATGTTGTGATCGTTCAAATACCACAAATGCCTTCCTGAGTAAGCAACAAATTGTCAAATGGTTTGCATGCAGATGAAGCTCATCTGGGGACAATGGAAACTTTCCAAAGTTATATTCAGACTTCCCAAGATGCTTTGAGCAATAAGCATGTAAAGCAGGAACCATGTAGTTCTCCTCCCAGGGAGTCCAGCAAAGTTGCTCAGCTACTCGAAGGTAAGCCGAGCTTCATAAAGAACACACCACAAGGTGTTTACCTGTTTCGTTTGTTCTTCCTAACGATGAAATGATTTTGTTCCAAACTCTGTGCAATAACAGATCGATGAACTGTGGCCAACCTTGTGGGCTTGTTTATTCTCATTAGCCAGGGATATTGATTGCTTATAAAATACTGTTGGGCCCCGCTATTCATGGACCCTGCATATTCGCAGGTCATAACGTGTGACCTGCTCCTACATTTGCAGTTCGTGTCTTCGCATTGTTGTTTTTTTTTAATACACTTCAAGACTGGTCTATAGCCACCACAGATGATATTGATTCAGCCTGGGAATTCTTCCGCAGAAAACTGCTTTCTCTTATGCACAGATTCATCCCATCTCATCTTCAATTATCTTACCAATCCTCCCGCTCTTGGTACTCTGAATCCTGTGGTGAGGCTGTTGCTTTAAAACAATTTCCATTCTCCTGGAAGGTTGTTCAAATCCGACCGAAGGCAACTTCAGATCATTCCACAAAGCCCACAACAAGTGTGTGTCTGCCCTCAGGAGAGCCAGAAAACATCATCGGCCCAATCTCAAGAATGAGTTTTCAAACTTGTTCCCTCCTCTAAAACCTGGTGGCACCTTGTCAAGTTGGTCTCTGTTGTATGTTCTCCTTCCATCTCTTCCCTCACTTCAAATGGCACCTCAGCCGACTCCGCTCGTGAGAAAGCCGAATGCTTCAATTCTGTGTTTGCTTCAAAATCTTGTGTCCCTACCCACTCCCTCTTTTCCCATCCTTCCCAGTCATACGCAATTGCTCCTGAATTCTGTGCCTTTTGCACCTGAAAAGGGGGGAAAAGTTTCTGGCAACCCTCAAATCTGACTCTGCAACTGGACCGGACGGCATCAGCTCACGTGTCCTAAAAACCTGCTCTGCTGCTCTTGTGCTTCCTTTCTCACTGCCCTTTTCACCCTGTCATTTACCTTAGGTCATCTTCCACCTGCTTAGAAATCGGCCAACATCACAGCATTAAATAGAAAAGGTACAAAAACGGATCACCTGAACTACAGTCAAATTAGCTTGCTTCCAATCATCAGCAAGGTCATGCAATCCATCATCACAGTTGACATAAAATCATTCCTTTTCTCCAACAGCCTCATCTCAGATCATCAATTCGGATTCAGATTGGTCACGCTACTTTGGACATGCTGCTTCTACTCTCCCAACAATGGTGCAGGCCCTCAATATCAGACATGAGATCAGACCCTGGACATATCTCAAGCTTTTGATACAGTCTAGCATCCTGCCTTGCTCCCCAAACTGTCTAGATATGAAATCCAAGGCCAACTCCACTCTTGTCACCAAAGTGTGGCTCTCAACAAAACCCTTTCATATTCTCTCCTTGTCAATGCTGGAGTGCCCGAGACAGTGTTCTGGGCCCAGTCCTATTCCTGATCTTCATCAATAATCTCTTTGATTCTCTGGAAAATCCTCTTTGTCTATTTGCTGATGTCTCCACCCTCTGCTGCGACGTCCCTCAGCCTTCAGACAGGCAGGCTGCAGCCTGCCTTTCCCTGGAAACCATTCTCACAGACTATGTGACATTTGAAAATACTTCAGAAATTTTGATAGAAGGACAATGCAGGAGCCACGTCATTGTTGAAAAAATTGCCACAACCAGCAGAGTACTCGCCCAATGGGCGATCTTGTTCCAAGCATGCAGCACATTCTTCTGATGCACACCTTTATTTGGGCGGCGTATAGGCAAGTGACAGCTCTGTTTAGGAAAAATAAATAACCCGGGTTACGTGTATGAAGTAAAATAGACCTACTGCTTATAATTCAAAAACACCTCACTGCACTGGAAAATGTGGGGACAAGAATACTGTGCTGTAAATGGTGGAGACTTGTTATACCCTCCCACACCTGGAGGCAGCGAGCGCTACATGATACACATTTACATAGAGAATTTGTGTCTCCCCCCTCATCCCCCCAAGATCACCGGCAAAGATAAAAACATCCCTATACAATAATGGGGGTTATGCTGATCCTCTGTCGCAAGTCTGGATGTAATTGGGCCAGAACTGTAGGAGGAGTAGGGCGACCAACACCAGTCCGTGCATTAGAGTAGGGATGCACTGCTTGTTGTTCTTAAAGCCGTGGATTGAAAGCCCTGTGTGCCAGCGAGCTGCACATGTTAAAATCACAATAAAGCTCTGGATAGCCTCTATCTCTTGCAGATAACCTACAAAAGATCATAAACTACTCCCACAACTGAAGGACCATGTGATGGTATTGGTTGGATTTATTCCTGTATCAGAATATTTGTCAGTGGTAAGTAGTCTTGTAAAAACGTATTAAAACACAACGCACAGCAAGGAGGGCATGAGACAAGAGGCGGGAGAGGGAAGGACAAAACAGTGGGGAACAAAGACATTAGGAGATCTGTGGAAGGGAGAGGGATGGGCGGGGAACACGGTATACAAGATGGAACTACAGGGACTCTTCAGGAGGAAAGCAGGGAATTTGAAGGAGGTGGTTGGGATGGATTAATGGGGTAAGAAAGATCAAGGATTTGGATGGGGGACGATAAGAGTGGTGGTGAACTGCTGTTTTGAAGGCCTGGAGGGAAGAATGGGATTGAAGAGAGTGTGGGAGTTTATTCCAAAGGCGGAAAAAAGAGGAATGAAAGAGTGAAGGTGAGCAGTGATTTGTGATTTTGGTTTTTTTACCAGAAGGGGGTGTTGGCGGACCGTGAGCACCCTGCGGAAATATGGGGGTACATATCGCAGACAGAGCGGGGGGGGGGTACGAGACCGGAGAGGAGACGGTAGAAGACAGAAAGACAACCGACCTGCTTGCGGTGAAAGAGTGAGAGGCCCAAGATCGCCTCATCGTGGAAGATACCAATGATCCTAAATGCCTTGGTTTCCACAGCGTGAAGCCGAGAAAGGTGAGAGGCAGGAGCACCAGCCTTTGGAGGAGAGCAGAACTGCATCAGGCTGCGGACAAAAGCTTTGCATGTGGTCAGGAGCTCAGGTGGCGAGGAAGGACTTTGCACGACGGAGGATTCCCAGTCGGCGACTGGCTTTGGAGGCCAGGTTGGAAATGTGGCTTTCCCAGGAAAGATCATGGCAGATAGTGAGACCCAGAAGCTTAAATGAAAGGACTTCTTCCAGAGGATGTTGAGAAAGTGGATGGGGGGGGGGGGGGGTCCAAACGGTCATTTCGGAGAGACAAAGTGAGAGTGTGACATTTGTCAGGATTAAAAGACATGTTGCACGTATTGCACCAGTTTGATATTTTATCTCGATCTGCAGTGAGCGAAGAAGCTGCGGCTTGCCGGTCTGGAGGATGACAGATGGTACGGCAGAGGGTGGAGTCATCAGCAAAGAGATGAAGAGGATTTCCAGAGAGTCGAGAGATCATTGATGAAACCAGAAAAAAGAACAAGGCCCAGAAGCTGCCTTGAGGAACTCCAGCCTGGACAGGAAGAGGGATGAAAGAACTCCATTTAGGCCACATGTTGACTGTGACAGGAGAGGAAGTCTGCGAGCCATGAGTGGAGATGGCCTTGGATACCATAGGAGAGAGTTTGGTGAGCAGCGCAGGGTGCCAGACCGTGTCAAAAAGCACGCGATATGTCTCGGGATATGGCTCTGATTTCATGTTTGGCATTGAGTACCTCAATCCATTGTTAGGAGAGCAGAAGCAGCATGTCCTGGGTCGAGTGACCTGGTCTGAAACCAAATTGATGATCAGAAATCAGGCCATTGGAGAAGAGGAAGGATTTAATGTTGAAGCGATGATGGATTCCATAACCTTGTTGTTGATTGGGAGAAGGCTGATTGGTCTGCAGTTGCAAGGATCTGTTTTTGCGCCTTTTTTATGCAGGGCAGTAATGTTTGCTGATTTCCAAACAGATGGCAGATGACCTTGATCAAATGAGAGGGTGAATAGAACAGGGAAGGGTGAATACAACAGAGAGAGGGTGAGCAAGAGCAGAGGAGCAGGTTTTTAGGACATGTGGACTGATGCCATCTGCAGCAGTTGCAGAATCAGAGTCGAGGTTTGACAGCAAACTCTCCAATTTGTCAGACGAAAAGGACACAGAGTCCAGGGACAGTTCGGTGCGACTGGGTAAGGTGGGTACAGAAAGCGATGGGTTTGCGACACAAGATTTCGATGCAAACACCAAGTTAGGCATTCAGCCTTTTCACGTGCGGTATCGGCAGTGCGGCCATTTGAGGTAAGGGAGAGGATGGAGGGGGAACATACACCAGAAACAGATTTGATTAGACGCCACCAGGATTTGGAGGAGGGAGAGAGGTTTGAGAGTTCAGACTTGAGATTAGAAAGATGTTGTTTCTGGCTTTCCTGGGGTAGACACACATTTGGTCCAAGCTTTATGGAAAGAACTGAGATTACCCTCAGTTGGGTTTGCTTTCCATGAGGCAAAGGCAAGTTGTTTCAGGACAACTGCCTCGCCACAGGCTTCAGTGAATGTTAATCACAATACCTCTGAAAGGATAAAACCAACCTACTCTCGATTTCCTTGGTGGATTGAACTTGGAAAGAAATTCTTTCTTGAGAACTCTGTGGCACCATTCTTCCTCCCCTCGTGGGTTGGTACTCCTATGTTAGCCTGGTGTTAGCTTTGTGGTTTGGGTGGCTGGCTTGGGATCCTAGGGACCTGAGTTCAAGCCCCGTTGGCTGCTGAATTAACACCAGGTGGGGTCAACTCAACCTGTCATCCTTCCGAGGTCAGTGAAATGAGTACCAGTGTACTGGTAGAAGGGCACAGCATCAGCGGCACAGTTGTGCTCCAATAAATGATAGCTACCTGGCAGCCAAAGCTGCCATATGAAAGAACAGAGAGAACCCCAAAGTTGTTTCATCCTTCTTTTCTGGAAACTAGAGAAGCCAGAGCTCTGAAAATCATTCCGTGTTGGAGGAAGGGTAGGTTAGTGCATTCTGGATTCCATTCCAGATTCAACAGAATGTTCATTGAAGTTCGGTGACTCAACTGAAGTGAGAAGCAAGGAGAAGCTGCTGTGTCATGGGTTAACCCTTCATCCGAGCAAGCCTTTTATTGAAGACTGTGCAGAAAAAATTTAATAACCTCTGGTATGAAATGTAGTTTGTGTTTGATCAAATCAAATTTGCATGAAATAGTTGTCAATTATGCTATATTTTTCAAAGTTGGTGTGATCTTTTTTATGCTTTTTGTGACTTGTCTTTACAGAGAAACAAATGAAACTGGTTTCTTGTAACAACTGTTCCCAGTTGTTGGACCTGGAAGTTTTCAATCCACACATGACTCGGAGCATTTGTCAAGAAACTCGTACATTTAACAGCGTGCCTTACAACCACAGTTGTAAAAGTTTTACAGAGACCCTCAAGAATATCCAAGAAAGTGAGACACCACACAAGTGTTCTGTGTGTGACAAATCATTTACCGTATTATCATTTTTAAATCGTCATCTAAAAATACACACCGATTTGAAGCCCCACAAGTGTTCTGCGTGTCCTAAAGCATTTGCTCAATCGAAAAATTTTATCGAACATCAAAGAATGCATGCAGGTGAGAAGCCTTACAAGTGCTCTGTGTGCAACAAGGCTTTCAATTTTTCCTCAGAGTTGCGAAAACATGAAAGAGTCCATTCTGGTGAGAAGCCCTTCAAGTGTTCTTTTTGTTGCAAAGTCTTTTCTCGCTTGTCAAATTTACATGTTCATCAGAGAATACACACAAAACAGAAGCCTTACTTGTGTTCTGTTTGCGGCAATGCATTTAATTCTTCAT
The DNA here is from genome assembly GCA_035128595.1 of Eptatretus atami. Taxonomy (NCBI): domain Eukaryota; kingdom Metazoa; phylum Chordata; class Myxini; order Myxiniformes; family Myxinidae; genus Eptatretus; species Eptatretus atami. The sequence continues at coordinate 52,202,510 of CM068952.1, forward strand.
CAAATTTATGCAGACATCAAAAACAACACGACTGAGACCCCACAAGTGTTATGCGGGGGTTTAAACCACTTGGTTCAGTCGATCCATGAGGTCTCAGACCCCCGTGAATGCCTTAAAGAAAATGGTGGTATTGAGCCAATCAGACAAATGCAGGTTTTGTGGGGTAGAAATAGGAAGTACCAGCCACCTCCTTTCAGGGTGTAAAAAACTCATGTCGGAACAGCTGTACAAAGAAAGACATGACTGTGTCTGTAGAGTGATCCATTGGCACATCTGTAAACATTTCAACATCTTGGTCCCAGAACAATCAGGGAAACACAAACCAGAGCCAATCCTTGAAGAAGAACATATAATGCTCATGTATGACAAGATAATCCTATTAAGTGTGGACATTGCAAACAAAGCATTGCATCCAGACATAGTGTTCAAACACAAAAAGGAAAAGTTGCCATTGTTAATCGAGGTTTCAGTTCTCAATGACTGACTTTGGAATAAATGCTGCAGAAATCAGGAAAATGACCAAATACCAGGATCTGAAAAATGAGGTGAAGAAGACTTGGAAATTGAAGAAAGCTGAAATTATACCAGTGATTGTCAAAGCTACAGGAATGATGAAGAAAACCCTTACTGAGTGTTTAATAATCATTCCAAAAAATATCACTGCAAACGATGTACAAGTGGAGGCTGTCAGAGGTTCAGTGAAAATTCTGAAAGGAGCCCTTGGAACGAGGCTATGAGAACAAAACTTCACAGTTTGGTTCATGAATCACGATCCTTTACCCAAAAATAGGTGGAGATTTTGAGTTGTCTCCCACCTCCGGAAACCCGCAAATGGAGATAACAACCAAATAGAGACCACCCCCCCCCCACTCCACCCACACTGTGGAGGCCCCACAAGTGTTATGTGTGCACCACGGATTATGCAACTTCTTCGTCAATTAAAAGACATGAAAGAATTCACACCTGGGTGAGAGGCCCTACAAGTGTTATGATGGCAACAAGTCATTGATTGTGTTGTCATCTTTAAAACTACATGAAAATACACAATGGAATAAAGCCATTCAAGTGGTCTGTTTGCAGCAAGGAATTTCTTAATTCAAGACATTTGTATCAGCAAAGAATGCACAACACAGGAGTTCATATAAATTTGACGAACAAGCAAACTTGGGGAACGACCAGGACTCCTTCAAATAGAAAACAACAAACGGACAAAAATACTAGCTAGGATAACTAATGGAGGACTCAGAAAAATGCTACCAAAATCATCCTTGAAGGAAAGCGATACCATGAGAGCGGCACTGCTCGATGAAAAAGTAACAAGCAGACAACACCGCAATAAAAATAGGCCAGGCCCCATGAATGGAAACAAAACACCATCATGGAAACAGACATGAGACAGAAATGAGAAAGGAAATGGGACAAATATAGCAATTCAAGAAGGAAAACCAGAGTCCAAAGTTCGAGAGGATTCTGAAAAATAAAAAAATAATATTTAATATTGAGGAGGAAACCAGGAGTCAATAGGTGCTGAAAATAAACTCAAAATAGAAATGATGGCAAGGGAAAAAAATTAAAAAACTATAATGAGGCTAACAACAGAAGAAAACAAGTAGAGGTGCATTCAAAGTCCACCACCTCATGGCAAATAAATAAATAACAAATCCTCCAGCGTGAGACATTTCTGGGGTTCCTTGCGCCCGGTGATGCCGCCGTGCAGCACATGGAGACGAAATCGGGAGGAAGTGGTGTACTTTTGAGGTGAATGTGTCCAAATGATACTTACTTGCTGTGCAGCACGTGGAGACGGATTTGGGAAGGAGCAGTGTACAACAAGACCAGCTGTTTGAAAATAACCTGAAACAATTCCACCGAGAACTAGGGAAATGGAAGCAGAATGTGTCAATTTCCCCCCAAATATGATTAATTAGAAAAGTTCTGGAATAGGAATTCATGAAGACTGAAAAGAACAAAACAAGAAGGTGAAATGGATTGGAAACTTGAAAAAGTAAAGGCAACATCTAAAGGAAATGCCTCCAGTGATAACTGATGAAGAAGTAATTAAAAAACAACTCGCAAGAAATGCCAAACTTGAAAAGCCCTGACCCGGATGGAATTATAAACTTCTGGCTAAAGCAACTGGAAGCTCTAATCACTATGCTTGAGCATTCAATGAAGTTATCCAAGAGGAAAAGGCAATGGATGAGTGGCTCACAGAAGGCAACACCTTCGTCATCCCAATATCTGAAGAAACCCAACTGCTTCTTAAATATAGGCCAAGAACGTGTACCAACAACATACGAACTTTTAACCCTTTCAGGACCAAGTGATACATATGTCCCTAAACTTTAAAGTGGTGTACCTCCAATATTTCGCCTGCAATTTTAGATTACTTTATGGTTGAACATTGGCAAATATTGTAGCTAATATAACACTGGATAAGAGCTTTTGCCGTTGCCATAATTTTCTTTTTGGTTTTTGTTGATTCGAAAAACTTGCATTTTTTGGCATGCATACTCTTGAATTTGAATTGATTTCTTAAAAATTCAAAAGGGCTGATATATTTATCTATACAGTGGTTATTGAGACGGAGAGCACCTAAATGTCGAAGCAAAGGTGTAGTGTCAGTATCTGCGCTTTGGGACATATGTGTCTCATGCAGAAGCTCCAAAAAGATTTCATATACAAGGAAATTAGCTTCACATTCGTAATTATTAGAGCCAAACGAATAATAAAATTGGACTTGTATCTGAAAATTATTTTCAAGATGCTTGTGATCCTCAAAGGGTTAAAAGGAATCATCACAGAAATTATTTACCATCACCTAACACAAAAAGGATGTCTTGAAGCAGAGCAGAAGGGGTGTAAAAGAAGATTTTACAGAACAGTAGACCATCTATTACTGAAAAAGACCATACTCGAAAAATACAAGCTGTGAAGCATCAAATTGCCCACAGACTGGATAGACAAATACCAAGATGTTGGCCTCCAAAGCCACATAAAAGTTAAAGCTTTTTACAGTGTCCCACATTCTTGTATGTTAAAATGCATGCAGTTGTACAGGATACATCCCCAAATAATCAAACTGATAGAAAGCAGTGGAGCTTTGGAATTCCACATTGATGTATGTATTATAGCATTCCACAGGAAATATCGATACACCAGGAGTGAAGATATGACCCGGGATCTTACAGGGCGACAGCCTTTCCCCTCTCCTGTTTTGTCTGGCTCTAGACCCACTGAGAAACCTTATTAATGAGCAACGACATGGATACACCCTAACATTGAGCAGAATAACATCCAAAGGAAGAGGACGGGTGGCATCTACTGTATACGGATGATTTAAAACTTCGCACTGACAGACAAAAAATTGGCAGAACAACTAAAACTAGTAAAACGGTACTCCGATGACATTCAAATGGAATTTGGCCTCAATAAATGTGCCAAGTGCACATTTGTATCAGGTAAACCAACAAAAACTGACAACATAAAAGTCAACCCAAATACCTTGGAATAGAAGAGGGCCACATGGATTTTTATTATTAGTTGGTTATTGTATTTTTTTATTTTTGATGTTCATGTAATGTTGATGGAGGGAACTGTGAATATGAATTTCATGTTTTTACAAGATCAATAAAAGAAGTCTAATTCTTATTATAGTTGTGGGCCTTCAAGACCGCCACTGGGTGTCCGTATCCAACAATTTTGGCCGAAACAATGCAGAAAACAAAAAAAATCACCAAATATTGCACCAAGATGTAAAATATTAAATCATAAAATCCTAGAAGCTGAAGATTGCTGAAATTGTTCCATTGATAATTGGACCAATGGGAATGATAAAGAAGAACCTTAGAGATCTTAAAAACCATCTCTGGGAATATTACAACAAACTAGAATGGCACTCGATAGAGTGCATAGCTCCGCCATGTAATGCCTGATCCACGAGAACATATCGGGCCCAATACATTTTGGAAATATGCTATATATCGTTTTTGGCCCTATCCCTCAATGGTGAAGAATCACTTTAAAAATAAAATAAATCTCGTATCCAGATCCGGATTTCCACCAAAATCAAAGCAATTCGTCCTTGCGATACACCCAAAGTGTCCACAAAGTTTTGGCCGAATCCGTCCACAACTTTTTGAGATATCCTGCTATATATCGGTTTAGCCCGATCTCTCAATGGTGAAGGATCACTTTCAAAATTCTACTAGCCGGAACCGGATCTGGATCTTCCCCAAAATCTAATCAGTTTGTCCATGTCAAACACCCAACCTGTCCAAAAAATTTAATCTGGATCCATCCACAACTTTTTGAGATATCCTGCAGACAAACAAACAAGAAGAAGATGTCATGCAGAGCACGATACTTGCAAAATCCAGAAAACAAATTTGACCTCCAAAATAATTTGTGGTTGAATTCAGTGACTTGAAATATAAATCCTCTTCAAAGTTGGTCCATGATGACCTCAAAAATAATTGGCTTGTTGAATTCAGTGACCGGAAATATAAATCCTATTCAAATTTCAAGTCAATCAGTTGAAAATTGAGGATTTTACAAATACCACCTTAGTTGTTGACATTGGGCCCATGTTGACCTTTTGGTCGATGTTGACCTCAGAAATTATTGGTTGGTTGAATTCAGGTCAGGTATGGGAGCATGCGCCAGAGCAGCGCGTCGATGCGTCCACTTTCCGCCGGTACTCCAGGGGCCTCCGTTTGGCCATCCCCCAGGCAGATGCCTGGCCCATCCCCATCTCCTTGAGATGCCGATCAACCTGCTGCAACCACGAGGCACGTGGTCAGCCCATTGGCCTCCTCCACTCACGAGACTCCCTCGCTGAGAGAATTTGGTGAGCAGGATCAGCGTCAGGAAAACAGCCACATGTCCATACAGCCACAGCTGACGCTCATGGACTATACAAGTAACAAATCTCTATTTGAGTCTCTCTCAGCAACCGCTCGTTGGACACAAAGTCGAGCCAGCGATAACCAAGGATTCTCCGAAGAGACCTGGTACCAAAGGAATTAAGTCTCCGTCTCAGAACCTTGGTCAGAGTCCAAGTCTCGCATCCATAGAGCAAGACTGGAAGCACCAAGGACCTGAAGACTCAGACTTTCGTCCTCCCGCACACGGTACCGGCAGCGCCACACCCCATTATCCAGTGAATCCATGACTCCCCAGGCCCGACCCAGACGTTAATTGACCTCTGACTCACAGCCAGCAAAGACATGAATATCACTGCCAAGGTAAGTGAATCTCTCCACGACCTCAACACCCTCACCACAAACAATTCAGTGACCAGTGACCTGAAATATAAACCCTCTTCAAATTTCAAGTCAATCAGAGGAAAATTGAGGATTTTAGAAATACCACCTTAGTTGTTGAGCTTGGGCCGATGTTGACCTTTTAGTCGATGTTGACTCCAATAATTGGTTCAATTCATTGACATGAAATATAAATCCTCTTCAAATCTCAAGTCAATCGGATGAAAATTGAGGATTTTAGAAATACCACTTTAGTTGTTGACCTTGGGCCTATGTTGACATTTTGGTCGATATTCACCTTAAAAATAATTGGCTAGTTGAATTCAGTGACCTGAAATATAACTTCTCTTCAAATTTCAAGTCAATCGGGTGAAAAATGAGGAATTTAGAAATACCACCCAAGTTGTTGACCTTTGGCCTCTGTTGACATTTTGACCTCAAAAACAATAGGCGTCTTCCTTCTGACAAATTTGACCATTTGGTGAAGTTTCGTGAAGATCGGTTTAAAATTGTGACTTGTAGGCGACAAACAGACAGAGAGGGGTGATATAAACATAACCTCATTCACCTTCAGTGCAGAGGTTATTAAATGTTTCACGATTTTGAAAGTTTCTTCAAATGTTTTCTGCATTGCATGGTAAAGCTACTTGGCGTGTTCTTCAACATTCAATTGTGATCTCGTGGTTCCACACTGGAGGTAGGAAGGCAAAATATACGTTGTGATCACAATGAGAAAAAAAAAATTCAGTTCTGAAATAATGAATCGCCCCATAATGGCAGGAAAGCCAAGAGGTACGCATGCTCACTAGGTGTAGCCTGGATTTAAATCTCAACCCAGCTCTAAACTGTCCTCCCGGTGTTTCACAGGCACGGTGATTCATCACTGTGTGTGGTTTCTCGGATGGATGATAAACTAGGCGTCACATCTGCCCCCATCCCTCACCCCTCTCCCTCCCAACCCTACCTCCTCTCTCTCTGTCTTTCTCTGTCTCTCTCCCCCCGGTGTTCGGTCGTTTTTCGTGTGTGGTGTCATGGCGGCTGTGTGCAGCTGCTCTGTGCTGTGGCGAGTTGTCAGTGTGTTTTTGTCCCCTCCTGCCACCTCCCCACCCTCCTCCCTCCATCTTTTTCTATCCCTGTGTGTTTTTTTACGTTTTTCTTTTCACTTATCGACGCCTTTGCCTTCGAGAGAGAGAAAGATTGAGAGCGGGCCCACTCTGGGTGCGGCCTACTCGTTTTGACGATGCTTTGTTAGCCTGTTTGCCTACAATGCATTTCTGTTATTTATTTATGTTTTGACTTATTTCAGTTTGGTACCTTCTTGTCCGGTTCGGACAAGAAGGGGGTGATAATATCGCCATCATGGCGAATGCACCCTCTCGTAGTGAGGCATGCGAGGGATTAACCAGGAAGCATGCGTTTGTGTGCGTTCCTCCGGCAGGAGTTCCCGGCGAGGTTATTATCCTCGCGGTAAGGAATATAATCAGTGATGAAAATATTCGTGCCGCATCGCGTATGAATCAGAAAGTGGTTGTTTTTGTTTCTGATGTTTCACTATCTTGAAAAGCCCTGACGCCGATGGAATTATAAACTTCTGGCTAAAGCAACTGGAAGCTCTAATCACTATGCTTGAGCATTCAATGAAGTTATCCAAGAGGAAAAGGCAATGGATGAGTGGCTCACAGAAGGCAACACCTTCGTCATCCCAATATCTGAAGAAACCCAACTGCTTCTTAAATATAGGCCAAGAACGTGTACCAACAACATACGAACTTTTAACCCTTTCAGGACCAAGTGATACATATGTCCCTAAACTTTAAAGTGGTGTACCTCCAATATTTCGCCTGCAATTTTAGATTACTTTATGGTTGAACATTGGCAAATATTGTAGCTAATATAACACTGGATAAGAGCTTTTGCCGTTGCCATAATTTTCTTTTTGGTTTTTGTTGATTCGAAAAACTTGCATTTTTTGGCATGCATACTCTTGAATTTGAATTGATTTCTTAAAAATTCAAAAGGGCTGACATATTTATCATACAGTGGTTATTGAGACGGAGAGCACCTAAATGTCGAAGCAAAGGTGTAGTGTCAGTATCTGCGCTTTGGGACATATGTGTCTCATGCAGAAGCTCCAAAAATATTTCATATACAAGGAAATTAGCTTCACATTCGTAATTATTAGAGCCAAACGAATAATAAAATTGGACTTGTATCTGAAAATTATTTTCAAGATGCTTGTGTCCTCAAAGGGTTAAAAGGAATCATCACAGAAATTATTTACCATCACCTAACACAAAAAGGATGTCTTGAAGCAGAGCAGAAGGGGTGTAAAAGAAGATTTACAGAACAGTAGACCATCTATTACTGAAAAAGACCATACTCGAAAAATACAAGCTGTGAAGCATCAAATTGCCCACAGACTGGATAGACAAATACCAAGATGTTGGCCTCCAAAGCCACATAAAGTTAAAGCTTTTACAGTGTCCCACATTCTTGTATGTTAAAATGCATGCAGTTGTACAGGATACATCCCCAAATAATCAAACTGATAGAAAGCAGTGGAGCTTTGGAATTCCACATTGATGTATGTATTATAGCATTCCACGGGAAATATCGATACACCAGGAGTGAATAATATGACCCGGGATTTACAGGGCGACAGCCTTTCCCCTCTCCTGTTTTGTCTGGCTCTAGACCCACTGAGAAACCTATATAATGAGCAAGGACATGGATACACCCTAACATTGAGCAGAATAACATCCAAAGGAAGAGGACGGGTGGCATCTACTGTATACGGATGATTTAAAACTTCGCACTGACAGACAAAAAATTGGCAGAACAACTAAAACTAGTAAAACGGTACTCCGATGACATTCAAATGGAATTTGGCCTCAATAAATGTGCCAAGTGCACATTTGTATCAGGTAAACCACAAAAACTGAACACATAAAAGTCAATCAAATACCTTGGAATAGAAGAGGGCCACATGGATTTTTATTATTAGTTGGTTATTGTATTTTTTATTTTTGATGTTCATGTAATGTTGATGGAGGGAACTGTGAATATGAATTTCATGTTTTTACAAGATCAATAAAAAAGTCTAATTCTTATTTAGTTTGTGGGCCTTCAAGACCGCCACTGGGTGTCCGTATCCAACAATTTTGGCCGAAACAATGCAGAAAACAAAAAAAATCACCAAATATTGCACCAAGATGTAAAAATATAAATCATAAAATCCTAGAAGCTGAAGATTGCTGAAATTGTTCCATTGATAATTGGACCAATGGGAATGATAAAGAAGAACCTTAGAGATCTTAAAAACCATCTCTGGGAAATTACAACAAACTAGAATGGCACTCGATAGAGTGCATAGCTCCGCCATGTAATGCCTGATCCACGAGAACATATCGGCGCCCAATACATTTTGGAAATATGCTATATATCGTTTTTGGCCCTATCCCTCAATGGTGAAGAATCACTTTAAAAAAAATAAATAAATCTCGTATCCAGATCCGGATTTCCACCAAAATCAAAGCAATTCGTCCTTGCGATACACCCAAAGTGTCCACAAAGTTTTGGCCGAATCCGTCCACAACTTTGTGAGATATCCTGCTATATATCGGTTTAGCCGATCTCTCAATGGTGAAGGATCACTTTCAAAATTCTACTAGCCGGAACCGGATCTGGATCTTCCCCAAAATCTAATCAGTTTGTCCATGTCAAACACCCAACCTGTCCAAAAATTTAATCTGGATCCATCCACAACTTTTTGAGATTCCTGCAGACAAACAAACAAGAAGAAGATGTCATGCAGAGCACGATACTTGCAAAATCCAGAAAACAAATTTGACCTCCAAATATAATTTGTGGTTGAATCAGTGACTTGAAATATAAATCCTCTTCAAAGTTGGTCCATGATGACCTCAAAAATAATTGGCTTGTTGAATTCAGTGACCGGAATAATAATCCTATTCAAATTTCAAGTCAATCAGTTGAAATTGAGGATTTTACAAATACCACCTTAGTTGTTGACATTGGGCCCATGTTGACCTTTTGGTCGATGTTGACCTCAGAAAATTATTGGTTGGTTGAATTCAGGTCAGGTATGGGACATGCGCCAGAGCAGCGCGTCGATGCGTCCTTTCCGCCGGTACTCCAGGGCCTCCGTTGGCCATCCCCCAGGCAGATTGCCTGGCCCATCCCCATCTCCTTGAGATGCGATCAACCTGCTGCAACCACGAGGCACGTGGTCAGCCATTGGCCTCCTCCACTCACGAGACTCCCTCGCTGAGAGAATCTGGTGAGCAGGATCAGCGTCAGGAAAACGAGCCACATGTCCATACAGCCACAGCTGACGCTCATGGACTATACAGGTAACAAATCTCATTTGAGTCTCTCTCAGCAACCGCTCGTTGGACACAAAGTCCGACCAGCGATAACCAAGGATTCTCCGAAGAGACCTGGTACAAAGGAATTAAGTCTCCGTCTAGAACCTTGGTCAGAGTCCAAGTCTCGCATCCATAGAGCAAGACTGGAAGCACCAAGGACCTGAAGACTCAGACTTTCGTCCTCCCGCACAGGTACCGGCAGCGCACACCCCATTATCCAGTGAATCCATGACTCCCAGGCCCGACCCAGACGTTAATTGACCTCTGACTCAGCAGCCAGCAAAGACATGAATATCACTGCCAAGGTAAGTGAATCTCTCCACGACCTCAACACCCTCACCACAAACATTCAGTGACCAGTGACCTGAAATATAAACCCTCTTCAAATTTCAAGTCATCAGAGGAAAATTGAGGATTTTAGAAATACCACTTAGTTGTTGAGCTTGGGCCGATGTTGACCTTTAGTCGATGTTGACTCCAATAATTGGTTCAATTCATTGACATGAAATATAAATCCTCTTCAAATCTCAGTCAATCGGATGAAAATTGAGGATTTTAGAAATACCACTTTAGTTGTTGACCTTAGGCCTATGTTGACATTTTGTCGATGTTCACTTAAAAATAATTGCTAGTTGAATTCAGTGACCTGAAATATAACTTCTCTTCAATTTCAAGTCAATCGGGTGATAAATGAGGAATTTAGAATACCACCCAAGTTGTTGACCTTTGGCCTCTGTTGAAATTTTGACCTCAAAAACAATAGGCGTCTTCCTTCTGACAAATTTGACCATTTGGTGAAGTTTCGTGAAGATGGTTTAAAATTGTGACTTGTAGGCGACAAACAGACAGAGAGGGGTGATATAAACATAACCTCATTCACCTTCAGTGCAGAGGTTATTAAATGTTTCACGATTTTGAAAGTTTCTTCAAATGTTTTCTGCATTGCATGTAAAGCTACTTGGCGTGTTCTTCAACATTCAATTGTGATCTCGTGGTTCCACACTGGAGGTAGGAAGGCAAAATATACGTTTGTGATCACAATGAGAAAAAAAAATTCAGTTCTGAAATAATGAATCGCCCCATAACGGCAGGAAAGCCAAGAGGTACGCATGCTCACTAGGTGTAGCCTGGATTTAAATCCAACCCAGCTCTAAACTGTCCTCCCGGTGTTTCACAGGCACGGTGATTCATCACTGTGTGTGGTTTCTCGGATGGATGATAAACTAGGCGTCACATCTGCCCCCATCCCTCACCCCACTCCCTCCCAACCCTACCTCCTCTCTCTCTCTCGTCTTTCTCTGTCTCTCTGTCTTCCTCTGTCTCTCTCCCCCGGTGTTCGGTCGTTTTTCGTGTGTGGTGTCATGGCGGCTGTGTGCAGCTGCTCTGTGCTGTGGCGAGTTGTCAGTGTGTTTTTGTCCCCTCCTGCCACCTCCCCACCCTCCTCCTCCATCTTTTTCTATCCCTGTGTGTTTTTTACGTTTTTCTTTCACTTATCGACGCCTTTGCCTTCGAGAGAGAGAAAGATTGAGAGCGGGCCCACTCTGGGTGCGGCCTACTCGTTTTGACGATGCTTTGTTAGCCTGTTTGCCTACAATGCATTTCTGTTATTTATTTTGTTTTGACTTATTTCAGTTTGGTACCTTCTTGTCCGGTTCGGACAAGAAGGGGTGATAATATCGCCATCATGGCGAATGCACCCTCTCGTAGTGGGCATGCGAGGGATTAACCAGGAAGCATGCGTTTGGTGTGCGTTCCTCCGGCAGGAGTTCCCGGCGAGGTTATTATCCTCGCGGTAAGGAATATAATCAGTGATGAAAATATTCGTGCCGCATCGCGTATGAATCAGAAAGTGGTTGTTTTTGTTTCTGATGTTTCACTCGTCCATGAGGTCGTGAGTACGGGCATGGGCGTCGATCCGGGGGGGGGGACATTTCCTCCCACTTTTTTTTTTACCAGGGGGACAGAGTATATTCTGTCCCCCCCACATTTCGAGTCGCATGCCTATTTGAAAAATGCAAAAAATCAAGCAATAGCTGTTGATACGCAGCGATAAGCCTTCATTGCTATTCTTGTCATTATACCATGCAGCCCACGCTGTAGATATACCTCATGTACTGTACATGTACTGTATGGTGCATATTGGGGGCGACGGTAGTGTACATCATGTACACTACCGAT
>CM068952.1:52214364-52229159 GCA_035128595.1 Eptatretus atami
CGGTCCATGAGGTCGTGAGTACGGGCATGGCGGTCGATCCGGGGGGGGACATTTCCCTCCCACTTTTTTTTTTACCAGGGGGACAGAGTATATTCTGTCCCCCCACATTTCGAGTCGCATGCCTATTTGAAAAATGCAAAAAATCAAGCAATAGCTGTTGATACGCAGCGATAAGCCTCATTGCTATTCTTGTCATTATACCATGCAGCCCACGCTGTAGATATACCTCATGTACTGTACATGTACTGTATGGTGCATATTGGGGGCGACGGTAGTGTACATCTGTACACTACCATCGCCCCCTATATGCACCGTTCTTCTTCACATGGCGCTCACCGTCTCCTTCTTTGTGCTTTGCTGAGGGTGCGCTCCTGCTCAGTAACCACGTGACCTCTAGTTAAACGGCATAATTAGACGGTGGATACTGTAACTCGTGGTTGTGCTGGTGGCATTCGTGGTTCTAAAACAACCCACCGTGCCACAAACGTTAATTGTGAGCGGTGGCCCCAGGTCCGGCTCTACCGAGGACACCCGGGATTAATCCCCCTGAGTGACAACTCGTGTCCTCCGGTACCCGTGGCTGCAACAACATATATATATATATATATATTTTTTTTTTTGTTGCGAATTCGCGCCCGCCGGCGTGCCGATCGGCCACGTGACTCGAATCGCGACCGCCTCGCCCACCGGACGGACAATTCCAGTCGTGACCCTCCCGGACTAACGCCGGATCTAGTCACGGGTGGAACCTTTCGGCCTCACCACAACCCAGTCCGCATTCTACCCGCGCGGAATAGGGTGAATCGCCGAAAGTCGATATACCTAAGTACCCGCACGGTAACCTACCGAGGGTTGTACCTCGCCCACAGGCCGACTCCGGACACGAACCGCAAGCAGTCCGTTCCGTGCTACAGAGATAAACCGAGCGGTGTTATCGTCGGCCTCGACGGTTTCCTGATTAATTATCGGGCGTTTCCCGCGCCCACTACGAACCCTTTACGTGAAGCAAGATGGAGACCCACAAGGAAAGGACGCAGCGGAAACGGGGGAACAATTCAACAAGAAAGCATTTATTTACACACAACACAGATAGCACACATAAAGCATGTATTTACAGTCGGAAATGCACAAAAAGCAAAGAAAGAGTTAAAACCGAACAACGCGAACACCCCGGCAACACTTATACAGTTTTACTTTACGGACATGGCGCCCAACACACAACACGTTCACACAGAACCCCAAAAGAAAAGGAAGTGCGACTTCCCTGAGTGTCGCGTCCTTGGCGACCGTCCTCCGACGTGGTCCTGTCTGGCCGTGACTCCCCGCTCGAGCGTGGTCGGCGAAGCTCTCCGCGTGCCTCGTGCCTGCTCGGTTGGTCCCCGACTCCACGGACCGAGCACCGACTGAGTACACCGACCCAAGAGCACACCGAACAGGACCAGAAAAGAACAGCGAGAAGCAGCAGGACGAGAAGAAGCAGGACGAGAAGAAGCCACAGGCACGAAGACAGGATCCTCCTGCGCCACCGTCTCTCATACTCCCGCGCCACGCCCTGTTTCTTCCGCCCCGCCTTTGGCTCCACCCCCCTCGAGGCGCTTCGAGAAAAAGGGGCGTTCCTCTCGTTCCCCCCTCCCCACGCCATGCGGGGCGAGGAAAATCCGTCCTGGCGCCGGCCAGGGAAGAATGGCGGGAAGGAAACAGGCGGGAAAACCCGCGCCGCGCGCCACCGTTGTGCCTTCTTCTTTCCCTCCTTGCGTTCGAACGTTTCCAAGCGGAAAACCATCGTAGTGTGGACCGTGGAGGATGGCGTTCGTCAGCGGGGGTAGTGGCGAAGATGGTGGTGGTTGTTTGAGGGTAGTTTGTCGTTTAAAATAACAATAGAAAAAGAAAAACGGCTATCTCAAAGGATCGCAGCCTGAATAAATCACATTAATTCCCTCTAAACAATGGGTTTGGCTAACTATACATGTACTTAAAATATCTCACCTACGGGACTGAATGGTGATTGCGAATTCCACAGCCGTAACAATAATATATATATTATATATATATATATATATATATATATATATATATTCCCGAAATTACAGCCAAAACGTTACACGATAGTGCAAAACTTTTAGGGCCACCTTACTCAACTTGCACCTGCAGTGTGCAGTATCAAATTTCATTCAAATCGGAAAACGAAAAAAAATATAAAAAAATCAATCCCAGTTCAGTCAAGTACTCTTCGGGAGTATTGATCAATGCAAAACAACCTCAGCGGTATAGTTCGCTCGAGATATCTTTTTTTTTCTTGAAATGATTTTTTCATCAACCGCTGTCACAATGGAACCCAAGGGTTCCCGGTCGTCTCGTATCGTTAAAATTAATTTTGAGGACATTAATTATGAAATTCTATGCATCGCCACTACCTTTAACGTGTTTCCAGTGAGAAGCATTCGGACATTTGAAACGCTTTTGTCCAAGCCTCATGCACCAGATGTGACAAAAAAGGTCACGCGAATGCAGGGTGTAAGGAGGAGGTTACGGTCCTCTACCAGTTAACATTCCCAATGAGAAAGAGGTTACCGTAACTCCACCAAGTAACGTTCCTAATGTGGAGGAAACCAGCGGTTCAAGTAATAACGCTAAATACTCTTTCTCATCAAACTGCGGTCATGGATACAGAACTTAAATCGCGCTTCAAGTAAAGGAAGGGCTACCGATGACTCAGGCGCTGTTAAAATGATTGTGCTCGATGTGGAGACCTTCATGACAAACACTATCCAGGTTTCTACTGGAATCCCTTTGCAGCACACTAATGAAATGATCCCCTCCCCCCCCCCCCCCCCCCAGGAAAAGTGTAATAAGTCTCAAACTGTACAACAGTGTGCATCCATTACTCACTACGCAAAGGGCGTCGATCCAAGCAAAATGTGGGGGGGACACGGGTAACTGGACCCTTCTCCCAAGGTGTGCCCAGGCAATAGATCACCACCACAATCTCCCCACGAATCGATTAGTCGACATGAACAATGGACTGCAACGTTTTTCAGTTCCAGATACGGTATATTAATACAGTGTATTAATACATGTACACATACAAGGTACATATACTGTACTGTGTTTATCTAAATAGAGCGTAACGGTTCGAACATTGGAAAGAACGTATTTGCCAACTCGTGGGATCCACTGCTGCCACCGATCACTGAGGACAGTGGCTAAACGATGAGATGGTTCAGTCTTTTTGACTCATCGAACTCTCAGCCAGGTTTTCAGACGCCTGAGTGCGCTGAAGGAGCGCTCAGCCGAGCAGGAGCTTGCTGGGGAGATCATGAGCAATCGAAGCAACCGTTCAACCTGCGGGAACAATGGCACAACTCCGGTACCATCTTTTGGGAAGATGGCTTGGTAATCCTGAATACAGGAACAAGTGTAGCTGCTTCTGAGAAGAGCAAATTCTTCTTTCAGACTCTCTGACAATTCTGGATAAATGGTAACGGTTGTCAGGGTCATACTCTCCAGAGAAGTAACATCTTTTGCGGAGGCCGCCGACCACTGCAAGTCTGTAGAGGTAAAGTACGTATATGATCGACATAGCTGAATCGAGCACCAACGAAGTATTCTGCTATATACGGGTCTTCACCGTCGAAACTCGTGGGGTGGGGCTCAGTATCCAGTCTTACGAGGAGCTCTCCTTTCCTCTGAGGGACGCGAAAGATCTCTCTCTTGTCGCCCCCTATATGCACCGTCTCTTCTTCACATGGCGCTTCACCGTCTCTTCTTTGTGCTTTGCTGAGGGTGCGCTCCCTGCTCAGGTAACCACGTGACCTCTAGTTAAACGGCATAATTAGACGGTGGATACTGTAACTCGTGGTTGGCTGGGTGGCATTCGTGGTTCTAAAACAACCCACCGTGCCACAACGTTAATTGTGAGCGGTGGCCCCAGGTCCGGCTCTAACCGAGGACACCCGGGGATTAATCCCCCTGAGGACAACTCGTGTCCGGTACCCGTGGCTGCAACAACATATATATATATATATATATTTTTTTTTTTGTTGCGAATTCGCGCCCGCCGGCGTGCGATCGGCCACGTGACTCGAATCGCGACCGCCTCGCCCACCGGACGGACAATTCAGTCGTGACCCTCCGGACTAACGCCGGATCTAGTCACGGGTGGAACCTTTCGGCCTCACCACAACCCAGTCCGCATCTACCCCGCGCGGAATAGGGTGAATCGCCGAAAGTCGATATACCTAAGTACCCCCGCACGGGTAACCTACCGAGGGGTTGTACCTCGCCACAGGCCGACTCCGGACACGAACCGCAAGCAGTCCGTTCCGTGCTACAGAGATAACCGAGCGGTGTTATCGTCGGCCTCGACGGTTCCTGATTAATTATCGGGCGTCCCGCGCCCACTACGAACCTTTACGTGAAGCAAGATGGAGACCCACAAAGGAAAGGACGCAGCGAAACGGGGGAACAATTCAACAAGAAAGCATTTTATTTACACACAACACAGATAGCACACATAAAGCAGTATTTACAGTCGGAAATGCACAAAAAAGCAAAGAAAGAGTTAAAACGAACAACGCGAACACCGGCAACACTTATACAGTTTTACTTTACGCGACATGGCGCCACACACACACGTTCACACAAGAACCCCAAAAAGAAAAGGAAGTGCGACTTCCCTGAGTGTCGCGTCCTTGGCGACCGTCCTCCGACGTGGTCCTGTCTGGCCGTGACTCCCCGCTCGAGCGTGGTCGGGGAAGCTCTCCCGGCGTGCTCGTGCCTGCTCGTTTGGTCCCCGACTCCACGGACCGAGCACCGACTGAGTACACCGACCCAAGAGCACACCGAACAGGACCAGAAAAGAACAGGCGAGAAGCAGCAGGACGAGAAGAAGCAGGACGAGAAGAGCCACCAGTCACGAAGAAGGATCCTCCTGCGCCACCGTCTCTATACTCCGGCGCCACGCCCTGTTTCTCCGCCCGCCTTTGGCTCCACCCCCCTTCGAGGCGCTTCGAGAAAAGGGGCGTTCCTCTCGTTCCCCCTCCCACGCCATGCGGGGGGCGAGGAAAATCCGTCCTGGCGCCGGGCCAGGAAGAATGGCGGGAAGGAAACAGGCGGGAAAACCGCGCCGCCGCGCCACCGTTGTGCCTTCTTCTTTCCCTCCTTGCGTTCGAATCGTTTCCAACGCGGAAACCATCGTAGTGTGGACCGTGGAGGATGGCGTTCGTCAGCGGGGGTAGTGGCGAAGATGGTGGTGGTTGTTTGAGGGTAGGTTTGTCGTTTAAAATAACAATAGAAAAAGAAAAACGCTATCTCAAAGGATCGCAGCCTGAATAAATACAATTAATTCCCTCTAAACAATGGTTTGGGCTAACTATACATGTACTAAAAAATATCTCACCTACGGGACTGAATGGTGATTGCGAATTTCCACAGCCGTAACAATATATATATATATATATATATATATATATATATATATATATATATATTCCCGAAATACAGCCAAAACGTTACACGATAGTGCAAAACTTTAGGGCCACCTTACTCAACTTGCACCTGCAGTGTGCAGTATCAAATTTCATTCAAATCGGAAACGAAAGAAAAAAATATTAAAAATCAATTCCCAGTTCAGTCAAGTACTCTTCGGGAGTATTTGATCAATGCAAACAACCTCAGCGGTATAGTTCGCTCGAGATATCTTTTTTTTTTCTGAAATGATTTTTTCATCAACCGCTGTCACAGGGAACCCAACGGGTTCCCGGGTCGTCTCGTATCGTTAAAATTAATTTTGAGGACATTAATTATGAAATCTATGCATGTCCACTACTTAACGTGTTTCCAGTGAGAAGCATTCGGACATTTGAAACGCTTTTGTCCAAAGCCTCATGCACCAGATGTGACAAAAAGGTCACGCGAATGCAGGGTGTAAGGAGGAGGTTACCGGTCCTCTACCAGTTACATTCCCAATGAGAAAGAGGTTACCGTAACTCCACCAAGTAACGTTCCTAATGTGGAGGAAACCAGCGGTTCAAGTAATAACGCTAATATTCTTCTCATCAAACTGCGGTCATGGATACAGAACTTAAATCGCCTTCAAGTAAAGGAAGGGCTACCGATGACTCAGGCGCTGTTAAAATGATTGTGCTCGATGTGGAGACCTTCATGACAAACACTATCCAGGTTTCTACTGGAATCCCTTTGCAGCACACTAATGAAATGGATCCCTCCCCCCCCCCCCCCCCCCAGGAAAAGTGTAATAGTCTCAAACTGTACAACAGTGTGCATCCATTACTCACAACGCAAAGGGCGTCGATCCAAGCCAAATGTGGGGGGGGACAGGTAACTGGACCCTTCTCCAAGGTGTGCCCAGGCAATAGATCACCACCACAACTGCTCCCCACGAATCGATTAGTCGACATGAACAATGGACTGCAACGTTTTTTTAGTTCCAGATACGGTATATTAATACAGTGTATTAATACATGTACACATACAGGTACATATACTGTACTGTGTTTATCTAAATAGAGCGTAACGGTTCGGAACATTGGAAAGAACGTATTTGCCAACTCGTGGGATCCACTGCTGCCACCGATCACTGAGACGTGGCAAACGATGAGATGGTTCAGTCTTTGTTGACTCATCGAACTTCTCAGCCAGGTTTTCAGACGCCTGAGTGCGCTGAAGGAGCGCTCAGCCGAGCAGGAGCTTGCTGGGGAGATCATGAGCAATCGAAGCAACCGTTCAACCTGCGGAACAATTGCACAACTCCGGTACCATCTTTGGGAAGATGGCTTGGTAATCCTGAATACAGGAACAAGTGTACTGCTTCTGGAAGAAGAGCAATTCTTCTTTCAGACTCTCTGACAATTCTGGATAATGGTAACGGTGTCAGGGTCATACTCTCCAGAGAGTAACATCTTTGCGAGGCCGCCGTACCACTGCAAGTCTGTAGAGGTAAGTACGTAGTACTGTTCGACATAGCTGAATCGAGCACCACGAAGTATTCTGCTATATACGGTCTTCAGCCGTCGAAAACTCGTGGGGTGGCGCGCTCAGTATCCAGTCTACGAGGAGCTCTCCTCTTCCTCTGAGGAGCGAAAGGGTCAATGCCGTGTCTTCCATCTGTTTCTCCCGTGGACGAATGTGTCATGGAAGGCCTCATTGCTGCGAAGGTGCTGTATCTGCTCTTTCCACACCTCTCGCCCAACTGTAGCATACCCGCTACAGTCTGCACTGGCGCTGCAGTGCTCTGTTGAACCTCCTGCACTGTAAGAGCGGTAGCGATGCATGCAGACCGGAGCAAAACCTTCCAGTCGCAAGTTTCCTCGAATGCCGCTTGCGCGACAGCCAGTGTTCGAGCCGAACTCCGCGGAGGCCTTCTCGAGTGCATCAAAATGGACCCGAAGTTCTGGATGACTGCGCGAACATCATTCGCATGAGTGAACCACGCGTAGGGCAAATTGGTTTCAGTCCGGTCGGTGAGGCGGAGATGGGGTCATCAGAGTGCAAATTGAGGTAACAGGTGCTTGAACATGGAATGGGACATGTTTGAACCTATTTTTCAAATAGCATGGGACTCGAAATGTGGGGGGGACAGAATATAACTCTCTGTCCCCCCTGGTAAAAAGGTGGAGGCATGTCCCCCCCCCACCTGGATCGAACCCATGGCTGCATGCGCGCTGTTCTGTCCGCGGAACGCGCGGAGCGGGTTCCGGGATGATACGCTCGGCGTGGGCCTGCATGGAAACCACGCAGCGTTCGGTGCACGGGTGACGTCACGCGTAGTTGTTGCAGTCTTGGCGATCACCCTTCCCTTTCCAGAGAGGGACAACAAGGCCCCTCTCAGTCAGTTGGGATGATGCCTGTGTTCCAGGCAGAGCACAGAACTGCATGCAATGACATGAGTAACAGCATTTCCACCAGTGTTGAGAAGTTCGGCATGGATGCCACAAATCCTGGAGCTTGACCCCATTTCAAGCGGTTCACCGCAGCCTGTGTTTCCACAAATGAAGGGGACCACAGTTTGATTGGAGGATCAGCAATCGGGTATAACCCCTGACTGTGACACCCAACTCGATAGCTGGTGGATCAGCCTGGTACAGCCACTCAAAGTAACTGGCCCAGCGGGCCTTCACTTTGATTCCTTGTCAAGAGCCTACACCCTCTGCTCTAACTGCAGTACACCGAGGGATGGGCTTGAATGAACGCAATGCGTGAATTCCCCTGTAAGCAGGATGA
Source organism: Eptatretus atami (assembly GCA_035128595.1). NCBI lineage: Eukaryota > Metazoa > Chordata > Myxini > Myxiniformes > Myxinidae > Eptatretus > Eptatretus atami. The sequence continues at coordinate 52,222,606 of CM068952.1, forward strand.
GAACCACTTGACACAGGTGATGCTCTACCCCCTCAAAGATTCCTCGCACATAGGCCTCCTTGTCCACCCTGAGTGCACGTACAGTTTTACACCTCAGCTCCTGAACAGCTCAGCTCTGCCATTCAGCCTGCCCTGCGACTCTGGTCAATTATCCAGTGTCCCTTGAGAAACAAAATTCTTCTTCACCCTCTGGTGAGTTCAAGACATCTACCGGTAACATCAAGGAGGGTGGTCTTGAAGGCACTCAACAACTCTTCAGGATCCCTCAAAGCCCCCAGACCCCCAAATCTCCACTCAGCTTGTTCGCAACTCCTCAGCTACCTCTCATCCTTGAGATTGCCACATCCAGCCTAAGCTGAGATGGTACCATTCTCCTGGATTTAAGCTGCAACTTCAGAGTTGCTACAACAAGCCTGTGGTCGGTATTGAGGAACTGAGCACTCCGGTAGACCTGCAGTTCTGGATCATCCTCCAGCAATCATCAACGAACACATGGTCAATCTCTTTGCCGCACCACCAGCGTTGGAATACCAAGTCAGCGATGAGCCCTGTGGACGCTTAAACCATGAACCAGCCACCCTAAAGTCCATGACTTCTTGCAAAGTCAAGGAACCTAGTGCTATTCTGGTTTACAGTTCCAGACATGTGGGGACCAACACATGTCTCATAGCCACCCTATCAATTCCAGTCGATGCATTGATCCCCAGACTAGAAGAGTATCTCGCCTGGGCACTGATCAACTACCTATTTGAGCGTGGCACGAATGTGTCCTTCACGGTGAGATCACTCACCCAGTTGGAGCACATACAGAGACCAGGGAAACTACACTCAAGGAGTGACAAATCCTTCGTCTCATAATACGCTCGTTGACCGTGTTACCTCAAGTACCATTGGAGTCAGCTTATTGGACACAGCTACAGGAATCCTTGGGCACGGTAACCATCAGAGCGACCAGACCAACAGTAGTGTTGGTGAGCAGGACCACCACCATGATCTCGCCACAATCCGGTCTCTGAACCTCAGAGAGTGCTGCAATACCGTTGTTCAAACGCATGAGATCAGACGATAATGGAGACAGGTGATCATCCTCTCTTTGGGATAAGACATTCCAGGCACCCACCCAAATGGACCGCCTCAGGTTAACCCAAGGAGACTGCTGTCTGGTGAGACACGGGGGAGTGCAGCTTCGTCTGTGAACATTTCATTGGTTGGAGTATTGCTTTGTGTCCGACTACGGCGGCCATCTTTGTGAAACGTGACGAAGCACGTCGAAATCGCTTTGTCCTCTTCCCTGGGGGATGCAAAGCGGTTGATACGGAACGGTCGCCTGGCAAGCGATAGCAAGCCGCTTGAGCCCTGCAGTTTTCGTGTGTGGAGACACGATGCCGGTGATGAAAGCTGCGACACTGAAGGTGTGTTCACAAGTGAAGTGACACGACACTTGTTCAGCAACATTTAAAACGACATGTGAAACGTGTTTCCACAACCTTCCCGTGCATCACTGGACCGGTGTAGTATTGCTGCACAAAACGGAATTTTCACAGAGCATTCCGTGTGAGATCGTTAAAAAAAACAGCGAGATCCGCTTTTCCAGTGACTCGAGTTGTGCTAACCAAGATGGCGCCGGCGGCCGACACGTCACACGGGTTGTGCTTCTTCGATGTCTTTCAATTCAGTGAGAAGATCGAGATAGAAGTAATCTGTTCAGATTCTCTATTCTGCAGTTGTATATTTATATTCGCCTCAATCCATAACATCGACCGTACCTTGTAACTGTTGCTTGGTAACCGTTGCGCGTGCTTCATGGGCCTCAGGCTTCTGACGTTGAAGTTCGTTGGAAGGAAACTGGTGTTTAATTTAATTTAATTTTTTTTTACTTCCCGGATGTTCCACGGATTAATTTAATCGAAAGGATAATTCCCGAAGGATTAATGAGATAATTTAAATACTCTCCAGAAATAACATTTAATGGAGGTGAGTTGTGACGTCACCACAACCAACGAATTAAAATGTATTAATTATGGACAAGTAATTAGTTTAAAAATGTGGGAACCTCATCGTGGAGAGTGTGTAAGCTTATGTGTTGCGACTGGACAATCATCCACAAGGCCAAGCCCGGATTATGGGAGTGTTGTGCAAGGGTTGGTGGGTTCAGTGTCATGTCTGTGAAGCTCCCGCCACGCGCATCGCCAGTGTGCTCCTCCTCGGTAATAAACATGGAGCTTCGACTTTTGTGGTGTCTGGCCTTTCACCCCGCAATCCTTCGGATCCGCCACAACTGGCGACGAGTTTAGTGCTTTGTCAAGTTGACATTGCTCACGATGGCGTCCGTGGGGATTCTGGTGGAATACCAGCCGGATGAGGACTGGGAAGACTTTGCTGATCGATTGGGACAATACTTCATCGATCAAGATGGCGGCGGCTGAAGATGCTGATCGTCGCCGGCGTTCTGCTCACCGTGTGTGAAAAACAACATATGCCCTGATTAAGGATCTGGTGACTCCGATAAACCGAAGGACAAAACCTTCGATGAACTGATCGAGATGTGCCAGACGGCAGACACTACAAGCCGAAACCCCCGGAAAATCGTGTCCCCGGTACAAGTTCTCCACTCATGGGAGGAAGGAAGGTCAGTCGGTGTCCGAGGTTGATGCTGCCCTTCGCAGATTGGCTGAACATTGTGAATTCGGTGCCACGTTGGATGAGATGTTGAGAGATGTTTTCGTTATTGGCATCAACAAGGAGACGATCCTCCAGAATTGTTGGGCCGGCGGGAACCGTGCGAGGTTGAGCGGGTAATGATGCTACACGGGTCCATGCAGAGTTTGGGGGGGGGGGGGGGGTTAGAGACCCCGGGACCCCTTGAGTTAACACGAATCCCTGATGTGATTGTCCCGGAGTGCGTGTCGAGGTGCGCGAATGGCGTGAGTGTCATGGCATGCGTGAGTGCGTGCATGGAAATGGACGACGGACGGATTCAGACGGGAGACGGGAAAAGCAAGCCTGTAAGGCCGCAAAGGGTGAATTTGACAACCGCGCCGAGTTCGCGCGACGGCACGTACGAGGTCCATGGCGCGTTTCGCGCACGGCCCGCACGCGCGCGTCTGCGCGATCGCAATCCGGCGCGAGAACGCTCCACGTCGGATACGAGCCGGCCACGTGGGCGTGTGTGCGGGGCATCACGTGCTGCATCAGCACACGGATGAGGTTGATGAAGTAATTTAAACTGTTTATGGGTCCGTAAACGATACTCCATCGATCCAAGCACGTGAAACCAAGCAAACTATGGCCCAAGATAATTACACCCATTTAGTAAACAAACGTGTAAATGTGAAGCCACAGAATTGTGTGGAAGCAAAGATATTAATGTTTTTGAGGAAGATGGTGGGCAGTGTGCTGATGTTTCCCAAACCCAACATTCTGGGGACTCCCCCCCCCCGGATGCTGAATTAACGGCTCTCCAAACAAAAATAGCTGAGAATATAGACCCGGACCCCAGTGAAGCAATTTCTGATTGAACCGAATCAGATGAGCTGATGGACATGACTGCATTGTCACAGCCAATAGCAGATCAGCCCCAAATCCCTCCACACCTTGTTCTCTCGTTTCTAAATTAAACTTATAGACAACGGAATGTTGTAATCATTGATCACTTTCCCAATCTGCCTCCCTATATTCAGACTGCAAAGCACGTCCGAAAAAACTTCGAAGAACTAAATCTAACAAAGTCACAGTTTCATCGTCTAAAGAAAATTATAACAAAGGCAAAGGCTGAGTATTCTCAGCATCAAACAAAATCTACTACCAAATGATGAAAACACTCACTTTTGCAAAACTTAATATAAATGGTGGTGGTGCTAACCACATACGCCAGACCCAAGTTAATCATTTATTTAAACGGAAGCAAGTTGATGTGATCCTCTTGCAGGAAACTCGTATCACTGATAAGGTTGAACATGACTGATGCAGAATTTTTAAAGGTAAATGTTTCTTTTGCAACATGTCTTCCCTATCTGCTGGAGTTGGTTTTTTGTTACAACCAGGACTCGCAGCTGAATCTTGCCTCTTTCAGGAGGTGATAAAGGGCCGTTTTAGATCCCTGGAACTGGTAATTAATAACTTAAAATTTATCATTTTTAATGTATATGCACCAAGCGAGATCTCTAACCGAAAAACTTTCCTTTTGGTAGTGGTAAACCATTTCAAATTGTTTGATTTTGATCAGTGTATATGCATAGGGGGTGATTTTAATTGTACGTTTCAGCCCAAATTGGAAAGAAACTCACCGGAACCACATCCCGAAGCCCATGGTGATTTCTCCCATTTTCTTTCCATCGCCGGTTTCCCTGATTTATGGCGCTTGATGCACCAAAATGACCAACAGTACACATGGTGTTGATGCTCCAATGGTCATGTGTCCTTATCGAGGCTTGACCGTTCGTACATAACCCCACATTTAAAGAATGTTGTAGCCTCCTCAAATATTTTCCCCTCTATCTTCTCTGACCACCACATGGTCACTGTGGGCCTATCCTGTCCCTAATTCCATAGTAGAAGTGCTTATTGGAAATTTAACACGTCTTCTTGATGATGCCACTTTTAAAGAAGCTTTTTGCAATCTCTGGATAGCGTTTGCAGAAACAAAGCTTTATTTACAATCTAGTAATGTATGGTGGGACAATCTGAAAACCCATATATGGCTGTTTTTGTCAACAATTTAATTCGTACAGGAGTCATACAAGTCAAATCCCATTGGCCCAGTTAGAAACCAAAATTATAAAACTGGAGAACAAACTGGCAAAACAAGAAAATGAGACAAATTATAAATTACAACGAGAAAAAAAAAAGACTCGGCTTCGAGAGTTATTGCAAGAAAAGGCTGCTGGATCATTGGTTAGGCTTCGAATACATAATCTAAAACTATCACATAGCCCTAGCAAGTCCTTTTTCCACCTTGAAGCTGAAACCAAGCCATCTCGGCTTATTTTATCAGTTTTGGACCCCAGTGAAAATGTCATGACAAATTCTGATGAAGTAAAAAATACCATTAGAAAGTTCTATTCAGAACTATTTTCAAAAAAAGATGTTTGTGAGGATAAGATAAACCTCTTTACCTCCTATCTCCCATCCCTGACTGAGACTCAGCATCTGGAGCTGCCGTTAACCCTCGCAGAACTAGAATGAGCCCTGGGTGAAATGGACTCTGGAAAGGCACCCGGAATTGATGGCATACCTGCTGAATTTTATTTGGAATTTTGGCATCTTATAGGTCCGGAACTCTTCAACATATTCCAAGAATCCTTGCGATCTGGTGTAATGCCTTTAAGTCCCCCGAGAGCAGTGGTGAGTCTCTCCTTCCAAAGTCGGGTGATCACCGACGGATGGAAAATTGACGACCGGTATCTTTACTTTGTACTGACTATAAACTCTTTTCAAAAGCGATGGCAAATAGACTGAAGAAAGTCATTGGCAATCTCGTTCTACCTGATCAGACTTTCTGCATCCCTGGTCCATCCATTTATGATAACATTTTCTTGGTTCGGGATCTAATGTGTGCTTGTTATGATCGAAATGACTTTGATATATATTTTTTTAGACTTGGAAAAAGCTTTCGACAGTGTTCATCATGTTTTCTTGTGGTGGATCCTCGAATCATATGGATTTGGGGTGAATTTCAGAGCCTTTATAGCTCTATTGTACACTGACATATTTAGTATCATGAAAGTTAACAATGAATTGATTTCCCCAATACAGGTTCAGAGAGGGGTGTGGTAGGATTGCCCAGTTTCAGGCTTGCTTTTTGCATTGGCAATGGAACCATTACTTTGTGCACTCAGGGAGAATATCTCCCGTCTAACTTGTTTTCCAAGGAGTCCTCCGTTGAAGATATCTGCTGATGCTGATGATGTTTGCGTCATCATCAGGAGCAACCAAGATATCACTGCACTCACAGAATCTCTGAAAACTTTTCTCCTGGCTTCTTCCCTAAAAGTTAATTGGAAGAAAAGTAAGGCACTGTGGGTGCCATACCTTAATAGGCCGGGGGCCAGTGGGACCTACCTTACACCCCCCTTGCGATAATTTTTCACTGACACCACAGTGTTCATATATATCCCAAGTATCAGAAAAAAATATTCCCACAAAAATAACACATTTGCCACTGCTTTATTAAGCTGTTTCCATGGCACAATCAAAATAGACGAATCTCACAAAGATCGGCAAAATGTCAATATTCGTTCAAATATAAACATAAATCACAAAATTGTGTAAATTAAAGCTTATACATTTACGTATTAAAATATATTTTGTTTATGCAATTAGCTCATTTGCATATTAATTAAAATTTGACTTAAAGACAATAAATCCCACAAAAATGCAAGAATTTCCATTTTCTTTCCTTGTAATTACCACACATGTCAGTTTTTTATCAAAAAAACATTACTTAAGTGTTGCCAGATACAAGCCAGGTTGGCAAAAAATATAATAAAATTTTTGAATTTTTTTAAGTAGGCTAATTAGCATAAAATACAAAGCACAATGAATCGTTCGAAAAT
>CM068952.1:52236632-52255713 GCA_035128595.1 Eptatretus atami
AAATAGGCCAGGCCCATTGAATGGAAACAAAACACCATCATGGAAACAGACTAGACAGAAATTTCGAGAAAGGGGGGGAAATGGGCAAATATTAGCATTCAAGAAGAAAACCAAGAGTCAAGTTCGAGGAGGATTCTGAAAAATAAAAAAAATATTTAATAATTAGAGGAGAAACCGGAGGTCATAGGTCTGAAAATAACTCCAAAATAGAAATGATGGGCAAGGGAAAAAAAATTAAAAACTAAATGAGGCTAACAAACAGAAGAAAAACAAGTAGAGGGTGCATTTCAAAGTCACCACGCCTCATGGCAAATAAATAAATAACAAATCCTCCAGCGTGAGAAATTTCTGGTTCCTTCGCCCGGTGATGCCGCCGTGCGCACAGGAAGACGAAAATCGTGAGGATGGTTGTTACTTTGAGGCTGAAATGTGTCCAAAGATACTTATTGCTGTGCAGCACGTGGGACGGATTTAGGGAAGGAGGCATTGTGTACAACAAGACCAGCTGTTTGAAAATAACCTGAAACAATTCCACGAAACTTAGGGAAATGGAAGCAGAATGTGTCAATTTCCCTCCCAAATTTGTATTTGTTTTTTAGGAACATTGAAGACTGGAGTGTATTATAGAAACCAAAACAAGAGGTGAAATGGTTGGAAACTTTGAAAAGTATTAAGAACATCAAAGGAAAATGCTCCTTGATATTACTTTTATTAATGAATTTAGTTATATTTTATATTAACATCAACTTTTCGCTATTAGTTATTATGCCAAACTTTGAAAGCCCGACCGGAATGGAGTAAAACTTCTGGCAAAGCAACTGGAAGCTCTAAAAAATCACTATGCTTGAGCATTCAATGAGGTATCCAGAGAGAAAGCAATGGATGAGTGGCTCACAGCAAGGCAAAACACCTCGTCATCCAATATCTGACAGAAACCCCAAACTGCTTTCTTAAATATAGGCCAAGAGAAACGTGTACAACAACAACGAACTTTTAACCCTTTTCAGAGACCAAGTGATACATATGTCCCTAAACTTAAAGTGGTGTACCTCCAATATTCCCTGCAATTTAGATACTGTTAATGGTTGAACATATGGCAAATATTGTAGCAATTTAACACCTGGATTAAGACTGCACGTTGCCATAATTTTTTTTGGTTTTTGTTGATTCGAAAAACTTGCATTTTTTGGCATGCATTACTCTTGATATTTGAATTGATTTCTTAAAAATCTCAAAAGGAGACTGATATTTTATCTATACAGTGGTTTATGAGACGGAGGCACCTAAATGTCGAAGCAAAGGTGATGTCAGTATCTCGTTCTGGGACATTATTGTCTCATGCAGAAGCTCCAAAAAAAGATTTCATATACAAGGAAATTAGCTTCACATCGTAATAATATTAGAGCCAAACGAATAATAAAATTGGACTTGTCTGAAAAATTATTTTCAAGATGCTTTGATCCGTCAAAGGGTTAAAAGGAATCATCACAGAAAATTATTACCATCACCTAACACAAAAAGGATGTCTTAGCAGAGCAGAAGGGGTGTAAAAGAAGCTTTTACAGAACAGAGACCATCTATTACTGAAAAAAGACCATACTCGAAAAATACAAGCTGTGAAGCATCAAATGCCCACAACGGATAGACAAATACCAAGAGTTGGCCTCCAAAGCCACATAAAAGTAAAGCTTTTTACAGTGTCCCACATTCTTGTAGTTTAAAATGCATGCAGTGTACAGCGATACATCCCCAAATAATCAAAACTGATAGAAGCAGTGGAGCTTTGGATTCCACATTGATGTATGTATTATTAGCAGTTCCACAGGAATATCGATACACCAGGATGGAAGATATGACCCGGGTCTTACAGGGCGACAGCCTTTCCCCTCTCCTGTTTTTCTGGCTCTAGACACTGAGAAACCTTATTAATGAGCAAACGACATGCGATACACCTAACCATTGAGCAGAAACATCCAAAGGAAAGGGACGGTGGCATCTACTGGTATACGGATGATTTAAACTTCGCACTGACAGACAAAAATTGGCAGAACAACGTAAAACTAGTAAACACGGTACTCGGATGACATTCAAAATGGAATTTGCTCAATAAATGTGCCAAGTGCACTTGTGTATCGAGGTAAACCACAAACTGAACCAACATAAAAAGGCAACCCAAATACCTTGGAATAGAAGAGGCCACAGGATTTATTATTAGTTGTTATTGTATTTATTTATTTATGTTCATGTAAGTTGGATGGAGAAACTGTGCAATTTTTATGAATTTGCAGTGTTTTACAAGATCAATAAAAGAAGTCTAACTTATTATAGTTGTGGGCCTTCAAGACCGCCACTGGGTGTCCGTATCCAACAATTTGCCTCCAAACAATGCAGAAAACAAAAAAAATCACCAAATATGCACCAAGATGTAAGAATATAAATCATAAAATCCTAAAGCTGGAAGATTGCTGGAATTGTATTCCATTGATAATTGGACCAATGGGAATGATAAAGAAGAACCTTAGAAGATCTTAAAACCATCTCTGAGATATTACAAACAAACTAGATGGGCCACTCGATAGGAGTGCATAGCTCCGCCATGTAATGGCCTGATCCACGGAGAACATATCGGGCCAATACATTTGGGAAATATCTATATTCGGTTGTTGCCCTATCCCTCAATGGTGAAGAATCACTTTTAAAAATAAAGATAAATCTCAGTATCCAGCATCCGGATTTCCACCAAAATCAAAGCAATCGTCCTTGCCGATACACCTCAAAGTGTCCACAAAGTTTGACGAATCCGTCCACAAGCTTTTTGAGATATCCGCTATAATCGGTTAGCCCCGATCTCTCGAATGGTGAAGGATCACTTTAAAAATTGCTACTAGCCGAACCGGATCTGGATTTCCCAAAATCTATCAGTTTTGTCCATGGCAAACACCCAACCGTCCAAAAATTAATTCTGGATCCATCCCAACTTTTTGAGAATCTGCCAGGACATAACAAACAAGAAGAAATGTCTCACAGAGCCGATACATTGCAAAAGTCCAGAAAAAATTTGACCTCCAAAAATAATTTGTGGTTGAATTCAGTGACTTGAAATATAAATCCTCTTCAAAGTTGGTCCATGATGACCTCAAAAATAGATTGGCTTGTTGAATTCATACCGAAATACGTAAATCCTATTCAAGATGGGCAAGTCAATCAGTGAAAATTGAGGGATTTACAAATACCACCTTAGTTGTTGACATTGGCCCATGTACCTTTGTCGGAGGACCTCAGAATTATTGTTGGGTTGAATGTCAGGTTCAGCGTATGGAGCATGGCCAGAGCAGCGCGTCGACTGCGTCCACTGTCACGCCGGGGTACTCCAGGGCCTCCGTCGGGCCCATCCCCCAGAGTATGCCTGGCCCAATCCCATCTCCTTGAGATGCCGATCAACTGGCTCAACCACGAGGCCGTGGTCAGCCCCATGGCCTCCTCCACTCACTAGACTCCCTCGCTGAGAGAATCTGGTGAGCAGGATCGGTCAGGGAAAACGAAGCCACATGCCTTACAGCCACATGCTGACGGCTTCATGGACTATACAGTAACAAATCCATTTGAGTCTCGTCTCAGCAACCGCTCGTTGGACAAAACAAAGTCCGACAGCGATAACCAAGGAGTTCCCGAAGAGACCTTGCGGTACCAAGAATTAAGTCTCCTCTCGAACTTGGTCAGATGCCAAAGTCTCGCATCCGATAGAGCAAGACTGGAAGCACAAGGACCTGAAGACTCAACTTTCGTCCTCCCGCACAGTACCGCAGCCGCCACACCCCATTATCCAGTGAATCCATGACTCCCCAGCCCGACCCAGACGGTTAATTGACCTCTGACTCACAGCCAGCAAAGCTGAATATCACTGCAGGTACAGTGAATCTCTCCACGACCTCAACACCCTCACCACAAACAATTCGTGACAGTGACCTGAAATCATAAAACCCTCTCCAAATTTCAAGTCAATCAGAGAAAAATTGAGGATTTTAGAAATACCACCTTAGCTGTTGAGCTTGGCCGATGTTACCTTTTTACTCGAGGTTGACTCAAATAATCTGGTTCCAAATTCATTGAACATTAAATATAAATCCTCTTCAAAATCTCAAGTCAATCGGATGAAAATTGAGGATTTTAGAGAAATACCACTTTAGTTGTGACCTGGGCCTATGTTGACATTTTGTCGATATTCACCTTTAAAAAATAATTGGCTAGTTGGATTCAGTGACTGAAAATATAACTTCTCTTCAATATTCAATTCAAGTCCGGGTGAAAAAAATGACGGAATTTAGAAATACCACCCAGTTGTTGAACCTTTTGGCCTCTGTGACAATTTTACCTCAAAACAATTAGGCGGCTTCCTCTGACAAATTTGCCATTTGGTGTAAGTTATCGTGAGATCGGTTTAAATTGTGACTTGTAGGCGACAAACAGACAGAGAGGTGATAAAACATGAACCTCATTCACTTCAGTGCAGAGGTTATTAAATTGTTGTCACGATTTTGAAAAGTGTTCTTCAAAAAAAAAAAAAAATTGTTCTGCATTGCATGGTAAGCTACTATGGCGTGTGCTTCAAACATTCAATTGTGATCTCTGTTCCACACTGGAGTTAGGGGGAAGGCCAAAATTATACGTGCGTGACACAATGAGAAAAAAAATTCAGTTCTAATAATAATCGCCCATAATGCAGGAAAGCCCAAGAGGACGCATGCCACTAGTGTAGCCTTGGATTTTAAATCTCCAACCCAGCTCTAAAGACTGTCCCCCGGTGTTCACAGGCACGGTGATTCCATCACGTGTGTTGGTTTCCGGTGGATGATAAACTAGGCTCACATACTGCCCATCCCTCACCCCTCTCCCTCCCACACCCATCCTCTCGTCTCTTGTCTTTCTCTGCCTCTCTCCCCCGGTGTTCGTCGTTTTCTGTGTGTGTCATGGCGGCTGTGTCAGCTCTCGGTTGCTTGTGGCGAGTTTGTTCCCAGTGTGTTTTGTCCCCTCCTCCACCTCCCCACCCTCCTCCTCCAATCTTTTTCTATTCCCGTGTGTTTTTGACGTTTTTCTTTTCACCTTAGCGACGCCTTGCCTTCGAGGAGAGAGAAAGATTGACGAGCGGGCCCACTCTGGGTCCGGCCTACTCGTTTTGACGATGCTTTTTAGCGGTTTCCTACAATGCATTTCTGTTATTTATTTATGGGTTTGACTCTATTCAGTTGACGTAACTTCTTGTCCGTTCGCACAAGAAGGTGTATATATCGCAATCCCCCCCCCTCCCCCACGCCCATGGCGGATGCACCCTCTGTATTAAGGATTGATTTTGAGTTGAGGCATGCGAGGGATTAACCAGGAGCATGCGTTGTTGCGTTTCCTCCGAGCAGGAGTTCCGCGGAGATGTTCATATCCCTGCGGCGGTAGGAATTTAATAATCAGTTGGATGAAAATATTCGTGCCGCATCGCGTGATGAGATCAGAAATGTGGTTGTTTTTGTTCTGATGTTTCACCGTCCATGAGGTCGTGGAGTACGGGCATGGGCGTCGACCCGGGGGGGCGGAGGTGAATTTGTCCCCTCCCACTTTTTTGTTTCCAGGGTGGGGACAGAGTATTCTGCCCCCACATTTCGAGTCGCATGGCCATTGGAAAAATGCAAAAAAATCAACAATATGTTCGGTACGCAGCGCACGATAAGCCCTTCATTGCTATTTCTTTTTTTGTTTTTTTTTTGCGTCCATTATACCATGAGCCCCACGCTGTGATATACTTCATTGTACTGTACATGTACTGTATGGTGCATATTGGGGCGACGGTAGTGTACATGATGTACACTACCGTCGCCCCCCTATATTGCAACCGTCTCTTCTTCACCCACTGCGCTTCACCGTCTCTCTTTGTGCTTTGAGGTGCGCTCCTGCTCAGGTAACCACGTGACCTCTAGTTAAACGGCATAATTAGCGGTGGATACTGTAAACTCGTGGTGGACTGGGTGCATTCGTTTCTAAAACACCCACTGCACAACGTTAATGAGAGCGGTGCCCAGCGTCGGGCTCTACTGAACACCCGGGGGATTAATCCCCCTGGTGACAGCTGTTTCCGGACCTGCTCTGCAAAACATATATATATTGTTTTTTTGTTGCGATTCGCGCCCGCGCTGCGATCGGCCTACGTTACTCGAACGCGACCGCCGCGCCACCGGACGGACAATTCAGTCGTACCCTCCCCGGACTAACCCGGGATCTAGTCCCGGGTGGACCTTTCGGCCTCGCACAACCCGTCCGCATTCTACACCGCGCGGATAGGTGAATCCCGAAAGTCGAATTAATACCTAAGTACCCGCACGGCTAACCTACCGAGGGTTGTACCTCGCCACAGGCGACTTCCGACACGAACGCAAGCAGTCCGTTCCGTTGCTACAGAGATACGAGCGTGTTATCGTCGCCCTCGACGGTTCCTGATTAATTATCGGTGTCTCCCGCGCACTACACCTGTACGTGAAGCAAGAGGAGACCCACAAAGAAAGGACGCAGCGAAACGGGCATGGGAACAATTCAACAAGAAAGCATTTATTTACACACAACAGATAGCACACCATAAAGCATGTATTTACATGGAAATGCACAAAGCAAAGAAAGAGTTAAAACCAAACAACGCGTAACACCCGGCAACAACATTATACAGTAACTTACGACATGGGCCACACACACACGTTCACACAACCCCCAAAAGAAAATGGAAGTGCGACTTCCCTGAGTGTCGCGTCCTGGCGAACCGTCCTCGACGTTGTCCTGTCTGGCCGTGACTCCCGCTCGAGCTGGTCGAGCGAAGCCTCTCCGGGCGTTGCTCGTGCCTGCTCGTGTGGTCCCCTTGACTCCACGGACCAGAGCACCACTGAGACACCGACCAAGAGGCACACGAACAGGACCAGAAAAAGAACACAGCGAGACAGCGCAGGACGAGAAGAAGCAGGACGAGAAAAGCCACCAGTCACGAAGACAGCGATCCTCCTGCGCCACCGTCTCCATACTCCCGCGCCACGCCCTGTTTCTCTGCCCCGCTTTGCTCCCCCCCCTTCGAGGCACTTCGAGAAAGGGGCGTTCCTTCGTTCCCCCTTCCCCACGCATGCGGGGGAGAAAATTCGTCCTGGCGCCCGGGGCCAGGGAAGAATGGCTGAACATTGTGGAATGTTTGATTCGAGATTGCGATTATTATTCTGAACCTTCGCAGATTGGCTGAATTGTGAATTCGTTGCCAGGTTGGATGAGATGTTGAGAGATGTTTGCGTTATTGGTATCAACAAGGGGACGATCCTCCGAATTGTTGGGCCGGCGGAACCGTGCGAGGGTTGAGCGTATGTGCTAACGGTCCATGCAGAGTTTGGGGGGGGGGTTAGAGACCCCGGACCCCTTGAGTAACACGAATTCCCTGATGTGATTGGCCCGGATGCGTGTCGAGGTGCGCCGAATGGCGTGAGTGTCATGGCGTCGTGAGTGCGTCATGAAATGGACGACGGACGGATTCAGACGGGAGACAGGAAAGCAAGCCTGTAGGCCGCAAAGGGTGATTGACAACCGCGCCGAGTTCGCGGGACGGCCACGTACGAGTCCATGGCGCGTTTTCGACGCACGGCCCGCACGCGCGCGTCTGCGCGATCGCAATCCGGCCGCGAGAACGCTCCACGCGGGATACGGCCGGCACTGGGCGTGTGTGCGGGGCATCAGCTGTGCTCAGCACACGGATGGAGGTTGAATTGAAAGAATTTAAACTGTTTATGGGTCCGTAACGATACTCCATCGATCCAAAGCCGTGAACCAAGCAACTATGGCCCAAGATAATTACACCCATTTAGTAAACATAACGTGTAATGGAAGCCACAGAATTCTACCGATTGGTGGGAAGCAAGATATTATTGTTTTTGAGGAAAGATGGGCAGTGTGCTGATGTTTCCCAAACCCACATTCTGGGGACTTCCCCCCCCCGGATGCTGAATAACGGCTTCAAACAAAAATACTGGATATATGACCCGGAACCCAGTGAAGCAATTTCTGATTGAACCGAATCAGATGAGCTGATGGACAGCAGCATTGTCACAGCCAAAGAGCAGATCAGCCCCAATCCCTCCCCCTTGTCTCTCGTTTCTAAATTTAAACTTATAGGACAACGGAATGTTGTAATCATTGTCACCTTTCCCAATTGCGCTCCCTTATATTCAGACTGCAAGGCACGCCGAAAAAACTTCGAGACTAAAATTAACAAAGTCAACAGTTCATACGTCTAAAGAAATGTATACAAAGGCAAGGCTGGTATTCTCAGCATAAACCAAACTCCTTTTCCCCCAAAAGATGAAAATCACTCACTTTTGCAAAACTAATAAAATGTGGTGTGCTAACCACATACGCCAGACCCAAGTTAATCATTATTTAAACGGAAAGCAGTGATGTGTCCTTTGCAGGAACTCGTATCACTGATAAGGTTGAACATGACTGATGCAGATTTTTTAAAAGTTAAATGTTCTTTGGCAACATGTCTGTCCCTATCTGCTGGAGTTGGTTTTTGTTACAACCAGACTCGCAGCTGATTTTGCCTCTTCAGGAGGTGATAAAGGGCCGTTTTAGATCCCTTGACTGGTAATTAAACTTAAAATTTATCTATTTTTAAGTATATTCACAGCGAATCTCTAACGAAAACTTTCCTTTGGTAGTGGTAAACCATTTCAAAATTGTTTGATTTTGACAGTGTATATGCATAGGGAGTATTTTAATTTACGTTTCAGCCAATTGAAGAAATCACCGGAACCACATTCCCGAAAGCCCATGGTTTGATTTCTCCCATTTCTTTCCATCGCCGGTTTCCCTGATTTTGTCGCTTGATGACAAAATGACCAACAGTACACATGGTGTTGATGCGTCCAATGGTCATGTGCCTTTAGCGAGCTTGGACCGTTGTACATAACTCCACATTTAAGAAGTGTTGTGCCTCCTCAAATATTTTCCCCTCTATCTCTCTGACCACCACATGTCACTGTGGGCCTATCACTTTCCCGAATTCCATAGTTAGAAGTGCTTGATGGAAATTTAACACGTCTTCTGATGATTGCCCTTTTAAGAAGCTTTCTTGCAACTCTGATAGCGTTTTGCAGAAAACAAGCTTTAATTTACAATCTAGTATGTTTATGGTGGGGATCAATCTTGAAAAGCCATATATGGCTGTTTTGTCAAAACAATTTATTCGTACAGGATCATACAAGTCAAATCCCATTGGCCCAGTTAGAACCAAAATTATTAAACTGAGAGAACAAACTGCACAAAACAGGAAAATCAAGACAAATTATAAATTACAACTGAGAAAAAAAAGACTCGGCTGTCGAGAGTTATTGCAAGAAAAGGCTGCTGGATCATTGGTTAGGCTTCGCAATACAAATCTAAACTATTCACATAAGCCCTAGCAATTCCTTTTTTCCATCCTTGGAAGCTGAAACCAAGCCCATCTCGCTTATTTACAGTTTTGTACCCCAGTGAAATGTCATGAAAATTCTGATTGAAGTAAAAATACCATTAGAAGTTCTATTCCAAGAACTATTTTCCAAAAAAAGATGTTTGTGAGGATAAGAGAAACCTCTTTACCTGCCTATCTCCATCCCTGACTGGCTCGATCTGGAGCTGCCGTTAACCCTCGCCATGAACTGAGAATGAGCCCTGGGTGAAATGGACTCTGGAAAGGACCGGAATTGATGCATACTGCTGAATTTTATTTGGAATTTTTGGCATCTTATAGGTCCGAACTCTTCAACATAATTCAAGATCCTTGCGATTGGTTGTATGCCTTAAGCCCCCAGAGCAGTGGTGAGTCTCTCCTTCCAAAGTCGGGTGATCACACGGATGGAAAATTGACGACCGGTATCTTTACTTTGTATGACTATAAACTCTTTCAAAGCGATGGCAAATAGATGAAGAAAGTCAGGCAATCTCGTTCTACCTTGATCAGACTTCTCATCCCTGGTCCATCCATTTATGATAACATTCTTGGTTTCGGGATGCTAATGTGTGCTTGTTATTGATCGTAATGACTTTGAATATTATTTTTTTAGACTTGGAAAAAGCTTCCGACAGTGTCTCATGTTTTCTTGTGGTGGATCCTCGAATCAATGGATTTGGGGTGAATTTCAGGAGCCTTATAGTCTAGTGTTTTTTTTTTTTTCTACACTGACATATTTAGTATCATGAAAGTTAACAAGAATTGATTTTCCCAATACAGTTCAGAGAGGGTGTGAGGATGCCCAGTTTCAGGCTTGCTTTTTGCATTGCAATAGAAACCATTACTTTGTGCACTCAGGGGAGAATATCTGCCCGTCTAACTTTTTTCCAAGGAGTTTTTCTACCGTTGAAGATATCTGCTGATCTGTGAGTGGGGGGGGGGGTTGTTTGCGTCATCATCAGGAGCAAGCCAAATAGCACTGCACTCACGAATCTCTGAAAATTTGCTCCTGGTTCTTCCCTAAAAGTTAATGAGTGGAAGAAAAGTAGGCACTGTGGGTTCCTACCTTAATAGGCCGGGCCAGGGACCGACCTTACACCCCCCTTGCCGATAATTTTCACTGACACCACAGTGTCATATATATTCCCAAGTATTCAAAAAAAAGATGTTCCCACAAAAATAAACACATTTGCACTATGCTTTATTAAGCTGTTTCCATGGCAACAATCAAAAATAACGAATCTCAACAAAGATCGGCAAATGTCAAATTATCTCTGTCAAAATTAAACATAAAATCAAACAAATTGGTGTCAAAAATTAAAGCTTATATACATTTACGATTAAAATATATTTGTTTAGTGCGAATTGCTCATATTGCATATTAATTAAATTTGACTTAAAGACAATAATTCCCACAAAATGCAAGAATTCCATTTTCTTTCCTTCGTAATACCACACATGTCAGTTTTTTATCAAAAAACATTACTTAAGTGTGCCAGATACAAGCCAGGTTGGCAAATAATATAATAAAATTTTTGAATTTTTTAAGGTAGGCTAATTAGCAAAAAATACAAAGCACAATGAATCGTTCGAAGAATCAGTGCGAAATCAGATTAATCAATAGAATTATTACCTGGGCCTGATTAATACTGTTACGAATTCGCGCCCGCCGGCGTGCGAACTGCCGCTTTCCACGATAGTAGCAGCTCGGCCCCACCGGACGAATTCAGTCGGACCTCCGGAGCAACGCCGGAACCCTGTCACGGTGGAGTCTTCAACCCCACAGCCTAGCCAATTTTCTACCGCGCGGGATAGGGTCAATCGCCGAATCTCAATACCTAAGTCCCACGCGGATAGCAACCGGTGAGACCGTGACCCGCCAGGTCGGCTGGGACACGAAGCGCTTGAAGCGGTCCGTTCGTTCATGCAGTTGATCCGAGCTGGGTATTTATCGCGCGGACCTCGCGGATCGATTTCTTAGTTAACGGGTGTTTAAAAACCACAGCTATTTATTCCGCGATGCAAGATGGCATTTCCCATTGGGTGAAAGGATGAGGACGCGGATGAACGGGCGGGACATTCACACAAGCACATTTATTTCAATACACATATACAGTCAATCATGCAGTAGTCAGGCAATAGCAAAAGCATTACAACCGAAATAGAGCAATAGTGTACAGTCACGTTAAGAACCACAGGTTTTACTTATGGACACGGCGCCACATTCATCTATCTAGTTAATTCCGCAATCTCTGTGTGCTGTCTGTTTGTCTTCTGCGTACCGCCGTTTCTCGACGACCGCCGGTCCGATCTTTCATTGAACTTTGCCAGCAATTATTGCCGGGACCCGCGATGTGCCTTTTCAGGTTGATATCGAGCGGACGAGCGGTTCCAAAGTACGCCATTTACTGCTTTCGTGTTGAAAAGTGTATATATGGCAGTGAAGGTTTGTCGTTCCACCTTCTCACCTTATCATGCCAATTTTTTCTCAGAAAATGAACAGCATTTAATTAAAATAAAGTAGCACATAATTGCAGTTCACAATTAATAGCACAATAATTGATAAAAAAGTACGTGATACAAGACAATTGTCTGTCAACAATACGAACCATATATATGTCTGTCAACCAGACAGGAGCACAGTGCTATTGACATCATGAATGAGCTCCAATTAATGGGTTTTATGTTATTTAGTATTTATTTTATTATTTTGCCACGATTGACGGTCGATTTGATGTGAAGACTTGCCAGGATTTGGCGACCCGGGATGTCCTTTTCAAGGTTGATATTAATCGGATAAGCAGTTCCCAAGTTACGGCCATTTCTGTCGACCAATGACAAACACGGTGCTATGCGTCACGAATGACGTCACAATAATGTTATTTATTTATTTTTTGCACGATTGACGGTCCGATCTGATTTTAAACTTGCCAGGAATATTGCTGAGGACCGCGGATGTGCCTTTTCGAGGTTTGATATTAATCGACGAGCGGTTCCCAAGTTACGGCCATTGTATCTGTCGACCAATATCTTGCGAGAGAGGAGAACGGGGAAGGGTGAGGATAGATGGGGGAGAGAGGAGGCGAGACCTAGGGGGGGCAAGAGAGGGAGTGGGGACGAGAGAGGGGACGCGAGGTGTGGAGGGGTGTTGAGAGGGCGAAGAGGAGGGGTGAGAGAGGGGGGAGGAGAGGGGGGAGAAAAGGGGGGTGAGATAGGTGAGAGGGGGAGAGTATGGGGGGGGAGGGGGGAGAGATTAGGGGGCAAGAGAGGGGGAAGAGGGGGGGAGAGAGAGTGGGCAGTCACCAATTCAAGAGAGGGGAGAAGAGGGTGCGAAGAGAGGGGGGTGAGAGTCGGGGCTGAGAGAGAGGGGCGAGAGAGGAGGGCGGACTAGGGGGGACAAGGGGGCGAGAGAAGGGGTCACATTCTTCTTCATTTTGAATTTATGTCCAACAATGGTGACGCTGGGGACCTGATATATGTTCCCAGGTGTTTCCCAAGTTATGGCCATTTTATATACGGTTGTCCGATCTAATTGAATAATGCCCCAATCCAGTCCATCGTTTACGCACCGTACGGCCCGCCCCTACGGGCCGTACTAGTTCACACAAAAGAGGAAAGACCACCCCCACAGACAGGGGGGTGCAGGACTTGGGCCGTGGGCCTTATGGCGTGAACTTGGCTGACCGAATGGTTCCCACGAGGACCGGCGCTGGTACCTGCACCTCTGGTGCGACGGTCTGGCAGCTCTCTCCGGCACTCTCCTCTCGTGCGCGCCTCGACCCTGACCACCGCACACAACCCTCACGATGAACCAGAGGAAGACCCGGATCGTCGAACACCCACGGAGCAGAAGTATCCCAATTGCCACAAAGAGAACAAAGCCCCCCGAAGAGACATACGACTCGACGACCAAACAACCACGAAACCTTGGCGTCTCATGCGCCTTTTATTCCCAGGTGCCACGCCTGACTCTTCCCCGTTTTCGCTCGCCCCCTTTCCAGCTCCTGCGGGAAGCTTCTAGAAAGGGCGTCCCGTCTCTCCCCGCTTCCCGCGCCGCCACCCCGGGGGGAGAGAATCGATTCTTGGCACAGTCCAGGGAGATTCATTCCCAAAATCAGCCTTCTTTACATGACTCTGACCTTTGACCCGCATCGCCACTTCCCCCACACCAAAGCGCGGGGAAAACAGGCGGGAAACTCGCGCACCATCGGAATCCTCTGGTTTCCTTCGGTTCGCTGCTTTCGGCAGATGCTATCGTTGGTGCGTGGATTGTGGTGTCGTTGCTTGTGTTGTGGCGTGGCTGGTGGTTGCTTGTGGTTGCGAATGGTGTGAGGCGAGTGGTGGTGGGTGAATTGGATGGCGTGGTTGTGAGAGGCGCGTGTTGTTGTGGTGGAGGCGGTTTTTGGGGAGGTTGCTGCTGAAGCGGTTGTTGAGAGCGACCGTTGGTGTTGGTGGTTCGGTTGTGTGGTTGGATGGTTGAGCAGTCGTGGTGTTGTAGGTGGCGTGGTTGCGTTGTGGTTAAGGTGCGTTGTGTGTATGGTGGTTGAGGATGTGGTTGCCGTCCAAAATAACGAAAGAAAAAGAAAACACTACCTCAAAGGATCAAGGCCCTGTTGACACGAATACGTTCCATTTAAAACAACGGGGGGAATCTACTGAACACAAGGACTTATCGATCACTGAACTACGACCTTTATGCGTGTTCTGCGAATTTCCACAGCCGTAACAATACATAACTGGCCACTTATGATGTCTGTTGTGTTTAAGGGAAACATAACTATTTCTGTTGAGTAAAAGTAGTGGAAATAATTTTAAAATGCTTTGATATGCTAATTATGATCCACCATTAGTGGAAAATTCTCATTTTCGTAAATATCTCAAACTTCTGGTGCATGGAAATTGAAATGAGAATCTACACATATGTTTGGAGGGTCAAGGAATAAAGTCAACATATTTCCTTTTGTCAAGGAGATGTCAGGAATAATGTTTGGATAGCTTAAGTACATGCAAAAAGTCATAGAACAATGATTTCCTAATACATCTTCCCTGCATGAACAGAATTCACGGACGATGTGTCCTCCGTTTAATCGTTCACGTAAGGCAATCATGACTACATATTTTGATTAGATTGGGCCTTGAAGTTAAATCAAATATTTAAAACGCAGTGTATGAAAATAAGTGAGTGGATTCATTATATCTAATGTATCTCCACCGAGGCTGAAATAGTGACCAGTCCTGTAGGCACAAAAAAATTAAACTGATGTGTAATAGTTTGGCTAAAGGGAGAGGCATTAGAAAACCATGTATTTCATAATGGCCATCTGAGTGCAGTAATTGAGATCTCACACTTGAATGCATGTCGGATATAAAAACATTAATCTATAAATAACTGTATCCCGTTTCTCCAGAGTACCAGATGTTTGAAAGCCTACTTGCCACACACAGATCTGAACAATGGTTTAGTTCTCACATTGTTCGCGCATTGTGCATCTATAGAAGGTAGATCGATATAATGGCAAAAAACTATGAGTAGATGATTGCAATCTGTTGGAGTCTTAGCAAACTTCGTAGCACACATATGGGAGATTTGACAATCTTCACCAGTTGATAAGCCCGTTTCGATTAACTATCAGTCATATATCGGAAGAAGTCCTTAGTTCGCAGTTCTGAGCCTTGATGTTTGCTTGCCTATATCCTTCATTGGGCGATCATACTATCAATGTCCGAGTCCACACAATCTTCACATTCGATGGCTCGTCATCATCCTCATCGATTCACTGTCTTCTCCAGTGCCTCCTGCAGTAACCAATCGACTTCTGGTAGAATATCGCCTGATATCACAGTGGCTCCATAACACCATCTGTGTATGGTCCAGCCATGTTCCTGCATGTATTCTGGTATATTAGGATCTGCGATATTGAGAACCTTCTCAAACAGCTATTTGATAATTTAACTCTTCGGATGTGCTGCTCGAAGCACTTTCTAATGGATGTTAGTTTCCCCAAGCGTCAATGTTGCGGCCTGCATCCAGAGCTTGTCCCCCACTTCTCCTTATTCATGATCACCCTTACTTCATCCACTTCCTGAAATCGACTCTGCCATTACATGACGCAAGTGAACGTTCCAACTAGCATCAAGTCTGGAGGCACATCCCATGTTCCCCAAGTCTTGCTAATTGCTGGTACCAGTATACCGGGCATTTGCTTTCAAGAGATCTGAATTGGTCTGACTTTCCCTTGCCTTTGAATGCACTTTGCCGGATCACAGCCGTATGGGCATGAAGTCCCAACAGTGCTTGTCCCCTGTGCTGCTGTGTGTAAGGCATTGCCAATTCTTGATATTGTCGAAAGCTTTCTTGTGTTCCCGGATCCTTTTTCAAAGATCACTGAAACACCATCGAATCGGAGAGTAGCTCAAAAGTATGAAAAAGATATCGCTCCGAGGTTTTTCACCTTTGATATATGTACCCCCATTCCTTTGCCGTACAGAGTGTTAGAATAGTAACCTATGTCAGTTCCTGGCTTGAGTTTCAGTACGTCAAGGGGTTGTCTTATTGTTGCCTTTCCGATCTTCGGATGTGAGATCTGTAGGCCTTCCTTCACGTCAGGATGATCTCTCGATGTGAGCGCGCTGCATATTCATCTTCGTTCCATGTAGTCGAAGCATGACTTGATAAGCTGTTGTTTATTCTATCATTTGTGAGAAATGCTTTCAATTGCAGGCCTTGGTGTTTTCCCTGCAGCAGAAGCTTATGGCACCACGTGGCGTACTTCTTTCCATCTTCACAGACCCTTTCTTGTAAATGTCAGTACTGAATATTACGTCAAACATTGTGGGCGGCATCAGGTTGGGGAAATGGCTAATTAGCATAAACAAAATATATTTTAATACGTAATTGTATTTAAGCTTTAATTGACACAATTTTTGTATTTCATGTTTAATGTGACAGAGATATTGCATATTTGCCATCTTTGTGAGATTCGTTCTATTTTTGATGGTTGCCATGGAAACAGCTTAATAAAGATAGTGCAAGATGAGTTATTTTTCTGGGAACATCTTTTTTCTACTTTGGGGATATATTGAACACTGTGATATCAGTGAAAAAATTGTCGCTGGGGGGGGGGGGGGGAGTGTCAAGTTAGTTCCCCACTGGCCCCCGGCCTAGTGAAAGTGTCGCCGTCGGCGAGCTCGAGTCACGTGGACCGGCTCCCATCTTGGTTAGCACAACTTGGCTAACTCGCCATCACGGATAAGCTCGTTTTGAACACATCCCACATGACAATCCAAGTAAATGTTAAAATTGACCATTTTTGCGGCAATAAACTGCTCAATCGGGTTACGGGAGTGTTGTGGAAAGAGTATTGCAGGTATTTTTACATGTGATAACAGGATTACATGTTTTCTCTGAATTTTAACGTTATATCGCAGCTTTCTCATTTTGTGTTCTATCACAATGAACCCTGTTCGTAAAGTCAGTGTTTTTTAGGTGGAATGGTTTATAACAGTTTTTTTAATGTCGTTTACAGTTGTTTAATTTTATAACGTTTTTTTTAATTAAACAGTTTTAATTTATGACACTTTTTTTTAATATAACATTTGTTTTATAAGTTTTTTTTTAATATAACAGTTTAATTATAACATTTTTCTTAATATTAAGTTTTTAATTTATATCATTTTTTAAGTATAACAGTTTTTTAATTCATAACCATTTTTTAATAAAAAAGTTTATTTATACTTTTTTTTTAATATAACAGTTTTAATTTATAAACTTTTTTTTAAGTATAACAGTTTTAATTTTTTAACTTTTTTTTAAGTATAACAGTTTTGCATTTTATAACATTTTTTTATATACAGTTTTAATTTTATAACCGTTTTTAAGATAACAGTTTTAA
Source organism: Eptatretus atami (assembly GCA_035128595.1). NCBI lineage: Eukaryota > Metazoa > Chordata > Myxini > Myxiniformes > Myxinidae > Eptatretus > Eptatretus atami. The sequence continues at coordinate 52,254,021 of CM068952.1, forward strand.
TTTAAACAGTTTTATATAACAGTTTTAAGTGTATAACAGTTTTTTTAATATAACAGTTTTAATTTAAACTTTTTTTTAAGATATAAACGAGTTTTTATTTATAAGTTTTTTTAAGTATAACATTTCTTTATTTAAACATTTTTAATAAACAGTTTTAATTTATAAACAGTTTTTTTTTAATATACAGTTTTAATTTATAACATATTTTTTTATATAACGTTTTTATTTATAACAGTTTTAGCCGCGTCGCGTTGCGAACGCTGGGCTTCTAAGAAGTCCTGTGTTCTTCTTCTTCTGTTGTTCTTGTTCTTGTTCGTTCTTCTGCGGGGAAGGCCAGGAAACCTTTAAACTCGGTCTTGGACACATTTGCCTTGTTTTAATATAGAGTAATTAACCTCCAGCCATCGAAGATGGATGAGGTACTGTTTTCATCCCGTTCTGTTGGTTGTTTGTTGTAACATATTTACAGAAGAAACTCTGACGGATTTTCGACGAAACTTGGTGGGGGGGGGTTAGGTATGGTCCAAGGTCATGCCATTAGATTTGGACTTGGTCCAACAAAAAAAAAAACTTAGAAATTTTCAATAAAAAAAAAAATTTCGATTATTTGAAAAAATATTTCTTTATTTTTTTTTGCAGTTCTACATGTTTGAAGTGCTTCCAACCCCCAAAAAAAATTTGTTTAGAGAAAAAATAAACCAGAAATTTGCAACTTTTATTTCAAAAAAATTAGATTTTTTTTTGAGGCATTCTACATGCGCCGCGATCTATGTTAGTTATGCAATCGTGCGTTCAAGTAGTCTGATCCGTTTTGAGCCTACAATGAATAGATATCAGGTTCACTTAAGTGACCCAGCAGTATTTGGCGGCAGAGGTTTTGCACTCCACGAGTGCTCCCCTCTAGTTTAACCTCCGCCATCGGAAGATCGGAGGATTAGCTTTTTCACCCTTTTCTGGTTGTTTGTTTGTTTGTGTTTGTGAACAGGATACGGAAAAACTCCTCGACGGATTTCGACGAAACTTGGGTGGGGTTAGTATGCGTCTCAAGGGATCATGCCATTAGTTTTGGATTGTCCCCCGCCCCCAAAAAAAAAAATTGGTAAGAGAAAAAAATTTTTTTTTTTTTGATTTCTACAGTTTTAATGTGATTTCCAACCCCCCCCCCCCCCAAAAAAGAATTTTTTTGCAACTTTTTTTCAACCAAAAAAATTTCAATTCTTTTTTGCGGTTTCTACATGTTTTAAGTGATTTCCAACCCCCCCCCCCCCCCCCCCACCCCCCCCCGCCCCAAAAAATTAAAAAAAATGTGGAAGAAAAGACTATAACTTCAGCACTGTTGACATCATATTTAATGAAAAGATATAAGGTTCACTTTGAGTGACCCAGCAGTATTGGCGGCGGAGGTTATGCACTCTCCCGAGTGCTCCCCGTCTAGTTGAACAGTTTTAGCCGCGTTGCGTAGCAACGCTGGCTCTAAGAGAGCTCCGCGTATGTTGTTTCTTCTTCTTGTTCTTGTTATTCTTCTTCTTCTTCTTCCCCCCCTCTGCTAAGACAAAACCTTTCTGGGGGTGAGAATAGGGAGTGAAGCAGGCAGGGAGGCTACATGGAGGTACCTGATGGCCTGAGGCATCTGATGCCCTAAACGCACCTGACGCCCTAAAGGCACCTGACGCCCTAAAGGCACCTGACGCCC
>CM068952.1:52272948-52283907 GCA_035128595.1 Eptatretus atami
GTGACTGATAACGCCATCGAATTCTTCTCTGTGGACCATTTTATCCCGAGATGACCCTCAAAATTTTCATCCCGATCAAATGTGGCATTCTACATATGCAATTATGACGTCATAACGAAGGCACCAAGACGTCATTAAAATCACACTTATTCCTCATGAAGAGTACTTTCTGTGTGCCAAGTTTCAATTTTTTTCTTGGTGCGGTTTCAGATATACAGAGGTCCAAAGTTTTTCCGTTTTTCCAACATGACTGCCACACCACATCACCGATGACGTCATAATTATGATTACAACATTCTACATGAGTAGTCGCACCTATGGTGAAAATTTCGTCTCGATCTGATAAGCGGTTGCAGAGAAACACACGAAAGTTCTGTGCGGGCAAACAAACAAACAGACAGACAAACAAACGGACCCAAACGCAATACCCTCTCCTTCGGCAAGGGTATTCATGATCATCATTATAAGTCTCCATGAGAAGTTTTACCACTTCATGTGCATTCATACATGCCATTTTGAAGGGTAATGAAAAGTAACAAAAAAAGACGAAACACATGGTACTCATCACACTGTCTACCATTTGCAATGACAAAATAGCAATCTCCATTCAGTGCTAAAAATAGTCCTACCAGATAGCTCGTACCTGGCATACAGAATTGAAAATCTTGCCCCACTGCTTGCTACGAGTTCTCTCGTAACATGGGGTTTCCCCTGCAATGGATAAGGAATTAACTGAGATTTGCTCATTGAAGAGTAAAATTTATAAATAAAGTATACGCACGCACATGCTGACTTGGCTTGCAGATGGGAGTGGTGTATACCATTAGAGTTGGCAGTCAACATATCCGGAAGATTGTGATAAAAAATAATCCGGAAGTTTAGCATGACTGAAGCAGTCTTATACATGACTACATACATTGTAATAAGACGCACGTTGAGTGTTGAGTCGCAGTTTAGGAGATGAAGCATTATCCATCAATATATATATATATATATATATATATATATATATATATATATATATATATATATATATATACACACACATAGCTCTAAGGCAGCTTCTCCTTTACTTGCGAAACTGAACTATCTCGCATGCCACGCCCTCCAATGCTATATATCACATATACATATACATATATATTATATACATATAATTTATATATATTGTTATGGTTTTGGAAAACTTACTCCAGGCTGAGAGCATACATGGACACGTAGGTGGCCCGAGGATCAGTTATTTCATGAGTCTTTGTTTAGATAGTCCTTGGTCCCTTGTCAAAGGGCTGTTTTTGGGGCATGCGTTTGCTCGGCTGTATTTGTCTAGCCCTGTGTAATGTCTTCCTCCCTCCCCTTCTGTTACTTTCAATCATCCTTCCATTACCCCATTGGCCCGTTTCAACAGTCTACCAATAATCTCCCCTCAATCAAACATCCTTTCAAAAATCCCTCCTTCACCCCATCAGTCTTACCTTCATTCCCGTAGCCGTTCGGTCATCCCTCAGTCGTGCGGGGTTCCTTTCGGTGTTCCCTTCAGCCACGCATTGCTTGGTAACCCATCGGGTGCTCTCACATGCATGCTCGTGTCCCGCTTCGCATGCATGTTCGTGGTGCTTGGTGCTCGGTGTGGCCCACGGGGTGCGGTGCTTCTCTCGAGCGAGTGTTGTACAGTGCGAAACAGTGCGACTGGGCATTCTCCTGTATATTTGTGTGAGGTGAGGGAGAGAGGGAAAGATTGTTTTCCTTTTCTCCATTCATTACTTTTATTTTATTTTCAAGTCTTTCTTGTTTTATTCTTTGCCCCCAAGTGAATGATGGCCAAGTCTTTTGTTTAAGTAAGATTAAAGAAGAATCCGTGTAATTGTAAAATCTGATCTTACGTGCCTTTTTTGCTTTCTTGCTCATAAATACTTGCTTTTAAATGATTGATTGCTTGTATGTTTGTAATAAATAATTGTTTGTTGTTATTTCCGATCTGTCTCGGTTGTCTTTTACTTTATTGGTCCAACACAGTGCACAAGTAAGGTTAGACGGAACGTTCTACCCCAATAATTTGCTTCGTCAGTCAGCGCACACTCACTGTAATGCTCGGCAGTAATCCCAGGAATCAGAATATGATTTAGAGATAGTTACTAGACCTAACTACGAGACCCACGCAATGCACTTCGTCCCCTTAACCCACCACACATGAGGGGAGGTCTAATTACACAAAGACTATTGAAATAACTGCCTGGGGATCACTGTATGTTGGGTGCCATTGCCTTAGAGGCATGCGGTTTTGCAGAAACTGCTGCAATATTATATATATATATATATATATATATATATATTATATATATATATATATGTATTAATAAAAGGCTGTGTGCTGTGTGTGTGTGTGTGTCTCCTCCATATCTCCAAAACCATAAAACCTAGCAGCTTGAAACTTTGCATGCGTACTAAGAAAACTCCAAGGAAGTGCACGAGGGAAAATTGGGTGTTTGGGTTAATTAAAACACCCCTTTTGACCATAATTAACAGCCTTCTTTAATTATAGCCTTCATCAGGCGATCCTCGGCCACCTCGTTCTCTGGGTATTAAGGCGTTTCCTGAGTAACCTCGCTGGGGTCTGAAGCCTCCATGTTTTTTGGCCTGCTCAACCAGGTCTTGACTTGGAACAGGCCGCAACGATTTCTTAACGATAAAGTTTTTTTTTTTGTTTCCACTTTTCTCACTTATATTATTGAATACCTGTTCATCATAGCAACAAATTGCTATGATGGTTTGATGTACGTGTGGCAAGGACAAATGTAGGTTTGATGTACGTGTGGCAAGGACAAATCGATTCGATTTGGCAAGGACAAATCGATTCGATTCGATTTGTGGCAAGTCCACCAAGTTTCATCCGAATCCATCCACAACTTTTTGAGATATCGTGCTATATATCGTTTTTGACCCGATCTCTGTAATGGTGAAGAATCACTTTTATAATTTTAGTATCTGGATCCAGATGTTCCCCAAGATTGAATCAAATCGTCCTTGTCGCATACCTCACATACGGTACACCAATTTTCATCCGAATCCGTCCATAACTTTTTGAGATATCCTGCTCACCGACAGACAAAAAGACAGGGATGAAAACATCACCTCCATCCACCTTTGTTTGTGAAGGTAACGATTCTAACCCATTCCAAGATGTCCTGGAGTACTTTATACATGAGGTGTGTCAGGGTTCTGGAGTGGACACTCGATTTTCATTGTTGTGCATAAAAACAATCCTCTCCGACACAGCAGTATGGCAAGGTGTGTGGTCATCCCTGGAGATGTGCCCTCAAGATAATATTGCATCAAAGCCAATACTTCTTTGGTTAAAAAAATATATATAAATGCACATACATGTTGAGAAGGTTCATTTCAAGTTTTGGTGCATGTTGTCCCAATATTTTTTTGGAAACGTAGTGTACAGCATTCGGCTGTTAACGAAATTGTTCATCTTTTTGTTTTTAGAAGTTCAATGCTGAGGAGGTTCACCTAAGTAGCAGCTCCAGTGATGACGAAGAGATTGAGCGTATAGTAAGGAGAAACTCAATGAAAGTCGAGCTGTCTGTGGAGTACCAGAAGATTCTCAAATTAGTATACTTTGTGAAGGTACTGTATGCCGAACTTTCTCAAAACAGTATGATTATAATGGGGAGTTGATAAGATATGATATAAACCTGTATCCCATGGATTTGCATGATATCTTCTGCCCTGATTTACATCCTACAGGAGAGTGTCATTGAAACGAATTATGACGATGACCAAACCGTTAATATAAGCATTATTTGGTGAGAAGTTTCAGAAGGAAATACGTGTGGTTTGTTTGATCACAATTTACAGAGTATTAGTAACTTGTACCTTCTTGATATCTTGGAACAGGATTCTGAAACTGAATCATATGATATATAATCGAGAAGTGTCTGTGTGTTTGCCTGGTATGCATGACTGAACTGCTGGACAGAACGAGTTAAACTTGGGGTGTTCCCATGTAGGTTCAAGGCAGAAATGAAATTATGAAGGGGGTCAGAAGAGGTGTGGGGTTCACGGTGGGGAAGGACCCGCTTTCTCTCCACGGAATTACATATGGGGCTGTCAGGAGCTGTCGTCCCAGTGTTTCACAGGCAGGGTGATTCATCAATGTGTGTTCCAGGCTGAATAGTTTACGTTTTGTATCCCACTGCTAGACCGGATCTGAACCAAAATCGAATCGGCTTGTTCTTGTCACCTACCCAACTCATCCACCAAGTTTCGCCCCAATCCATGCACAACTTTTTGAATATATCATGCTATACCGTGTATGTTTTTGGCCCTATCAATGGTGAAGAATCACTTTTAAAATTCTGGTCTTGTATCCGGATCCAGATGTTCACCAAAATCAAATCAATTCGTCCTCGTCACACCCCCAACCTGTCCACCAAGTTTCGCCTGTACTCATTCTGTAAAACTTGAAATAGTATTTTGCTGTCTGTACTCATTCTCCACTTGTATCTGTATGTACATTGTCCAGCGAGGGAACCAGACAGCCACTGTGCTTGCCCTGTGTGCAATTCTCAATTGCAACCTGGCCGAGGAGGCTTACCAACTTGCAATGAAGGACGTGGGAGGTCTGGAGATCCTTTTGAACCTGCTCGACACCGATGTGACACGCTGCCAGGTGAGGTTCCCAGATGCTCGTCATTCAATCTTTCAAATTAAATTCAGTGGAGCTATTAAAATTCTAACAGTATTTTCTGAAAGAGAAGTGAATTGAAATATAATCATTAATGCCAGATCGGTCTGGACATTGCAATGTGATCTTTTGATGGCCTTCCTTCCACAGCATCAATTTTCCTTGACTCAAAGTGGGCATGGAACCAGAAAATTAATTGTGTGTGTGCGCGTGTGTGCACGTTGCTGGAACAAATCAAGGGAGAGGAGGCCTGGTGATTGATGATTTTGAGGGCCAAATACCTTCTGATGCTTAAATGCCAATTTCTGGAAAACCACACCAAAATCACATCTGATATTTATAGTGGGAGCCCAAAATATCCAAAAAGAAAATTTTTGAGAAATTTTAATGAAAACTTCCACCCACTTTAGGACACGTGCAGGGACCCCAAAAGCTGCACATAAGATTTGGTGGGATTGGCCCCAAAACTGTGGTAGTACTGTGTGAAATCAATGTACCTTTAATGATGATGATGAAGAAGCTGATAACAATGATGATGATGGTGATTATGTTGGTTGGGGAGGGGGAATTGGATCTTATGTGCCATGATTAAGGAAATTGGTTATTACAGAAAAAGAGCAGATCATTGTATTGAGATATTACCGAACCAGCGAATGTTTCCACATGCAGGAAATGGCAAAACTACGAATGCCGAACCCATGAATGATTTATATGCGTAGAGAGAGCAGTTTCATATGGGTGGAAAATCAAAATCATAATTGTATTGAGAAATTTATGAAACCTCCCACCCACCTCAGGACACCCGCTGGGACCCCAAAAGGTTCCACAAAAGGTTTGATGGGGCTAACCTCAAAACTAAGGGAGTGGTTTTGAGATGGACAGACACATTCCTGCTTTATTATATCGATAAAAAAATGTACCTCGTGTTACTAAGGATTATTTTGAGGATAAAACAACAGTTTGCTCCAGAAATAAAAGCATAAACTAGAAGGGCACTCGGTGGAGCACATACCTTCACCACGTAATGCCTGATCCACGAGAACATATCGGGCCCAATACATTTTTGAAATATCATGCGATACAGTACTATATCGTTTTTGGCCCTATCTCTCAATGGTGAAGAATCACTTTTAAAATTAAATAATTCTCATATCCAGATCTGGATTCAGATCTTCACCAAAATCGAACCAATTCTTCCTTGTCACACACCCAATGTGTCCACCAAGTTTCATCCGAATCCAAGCACAACTTTTTGAGATGTCGTGCGAAATATCATTTTTGGCCCTATCTCTCAATGGCGAAGAATCACTTAAACAAGCTCGAATGAGCTAAGATCCTCATTCACTTAATGATGACGTCATAAAAACGAATATGACGTCATTGTGATGTATCAGGTTTGCGATAATGATTATCTGTGCCAATGCCCGGCTTGATTCCCGCAAACAAAATTCAAACAGCTTGCCTAGTTTCGGAGATAATGGTATAGGCGATTTCCATTAGCGGCGATATTATGACGTCAACTTTTTTTCTAGGAAGAATTTCCAAAATCGGAGATGGTTACTGCTGCGCGTGGCTTTCTGCACATACATGGCAAGTTTCACGAAGATCCGATGAAAACTCTGGGTTGTGAAACAAAAAATGTCAAAAAATAGGAATGACGTCATAAAAATTGATATGACGTTATAGTGATGTATCCATATGTGCGGTAATTCATCTCTGCTCGTGCCCTGTTCGATTCCCGCAAACAGAATTCAAAAAGCTTACCTAGTTTCGGAGAAAAATTTTTCGGCGATTTCCATTAGCAGAGATATTTTGACGTCATAACTTTTTTTTCTAGGAGGAATTTTCAAATCGGAGATGTTACTGTCTGCGCAGGGTAATAATTTTTTTTTTTGTTTTTTTTTTTTTTTTTTTTTTTTTTTTTTTTTTTTTTTTTTTTTTTTTTTTTTTTACAATATATGCCAAGTTTCAGGAAGCTTTCGATGCAAAACTGCGTGCTGTGAAACAAAAAAGTCCACAAGAACAACAACGTGAGTAAGACTTAGAGATCCGCCACGAGGATCTAAAAATGATCAGATTTGGATCCGGATCTTCACCAAAATCTCATCAGTTCGTCATTGCCACACACCGAACCTGTCCACAAAATTTCATCTACATCCGTCCACAACTTTTTGAGATATTCTCCAAACAGACAGAGAAGGGTGGAAACATAACCTCCTTCACCTTTGGTGGTGGAGGTAACAATATTTTTTAAATATTTATTGTTGTTCATCCATTGGGGAAGCTCCAACAGTGAAGTCCGTGAAGGCCTAATCTGACGTACTCACTTGTTCATCGAGCAGTGTTTTAGCATCCATGGATGATGTGACACATTTCCGATGATCACCTGATATAAAAACGTATTGTGACAAATATCGGCTGACGGGGTAGCTTAGAGATATATGCACTTGTTTCGAACCTGGGTTCGAATCTCAAAGCAGCTATAAACTCTTACCCTAATGTTTCACATGTAGGGCGATGCGTGTCATTATGTGCGCTGTTCATCAGAACTCAGAAGGACCTGAAGCTGGATGACTCATCTGCCAGCACTGGTTGTTCGTGGATGTTAGAGATCGCACGCTTTGTTTTGTGAAGAGTAGGCAAGCTGTTTCCGGCACCCTGAACAAATTGCAAATCGCTGCCACTTTCAGTGGAGTACCATGCAATGGAGTGGCAATCAGTTTCGGATTGGTCCGAACCTTAAAACGTTTCTAGACTCGGCATGAATGCCCCGAAGCTCTGCCAAGAGTATGGGCATCCACGTTATTATTGTTGTGACAAAAACGATGAGCATAACAATGTTAGTTGAATGTATATTTGGGAAGCCTGCTTGATGGACAGTGAAATTAAAAAAACAAAGGAAGACAAATATCACGACATCTTGAAAGAATAATGAAGTGCTGCAATTGCACCCTCCAAATGAAAGCTGGATGCAATATAGTCTATACTATAACAAGGACAAATGTGTCCAAGAGCCACGTCCTAAAGGTTTTGTCTTCACCAGAAGAAGAACAAGAACAAGAAGAGGAAGAAGAAGAAAAAAAAACAACAACACCAACTTCCGATATTTCGTCACGTGCCTTGATTAAGCCAATAGCGAGACCCGGCATAGTGTATTTATGAAAAATAGTGTATTTTCGAAATTACAATACATTAAATGGAATAATCTTTAAATAGTAACGTGAACTTTTCGAAACTTTAAAGCAAATGTCCGAATATATTTAAAAGTTCATGATAGACGCTCTCAAAAGGAACCCTCAATGCGAGGATGTGTACATGTGTTTAGTATTTAAGGAGATCCGGATCCTGTATATAAAATAGCCGAGTCCTAAAGGTTTTGTCTTCACCACCACCTTAAGAAGAAGAAGAAGAAGAAGAAGAACAAGAAGAAGAAGAACAAGAAGAAGAAGAACATAGAAGAAGAAGAACAACGCCGAGGCTACACGAGACGCGGCTAAAAAGAGCCGTGAGTGTGTTGGGGCATGCGTCTTTATAAACAGTGGTGCTTAATGCGAAGCAACGGCAAAGATATCCTTGGAGCTGTCATGTTCATAATCGCCATGCCCTCCATATAAGTTTTCCCTGCATTGTAAAACGACCAAAGCGACAGTTAAAATGATTTTGAGCCAATCGGCGTCATGGGACTTGTGAAGATAGGCCTCAGTGATTGAGGCAATGGTCTGTTGTTTATACACCGCCCAGATGACCATGCGGCATTCCCTCAAGCAGGGCTTTTACAGCGGAGGTTATGTAGGTCTTCGGTCTTATTATTTCCGACTATTTTCTCTTAAACTAGTTCATTACCCGTCGACCAGGGACCATAAAACCCATGTCATTATAAAGGTCTTTGTTGAGGATTTCCAGGAAGGGATGACAGAGTTGGGGTTGTGGTTGGAGGTCGGGGGAGGGAAGTAAAGTGTGTCGCAATAAAAAATATTAATAAATATAGTGTGTCTCAATAAAATGTATACAGATGATATTAATATAAAATGAAACTGTCTTGTCATTCTGCACTACCTTCTGGGTAACAGCTGACTGATGTCATGCAGGGATGCCGAGAGAGGGTAACTACTCCAGGGTGCAAACCTAATAGGGGCCTGTAATTATTTATTCAATTTTTTTTAAATTTGTTAATGTTTTTAAAGAGAGACAAATGTGATGCTGGGCTGCCAGCCCATAATGGAGAGCAATATGTGTTTCCTGGATTACACAAAGTTGAGATAGTATCAGACTTGCATTAGAATTTATCATAAAACAACAAAATGGTGCAAATATCAGAAAAAATACATTTGCCCACCCTCATGTTTCATAAAAGTTGGAAATTATTCCGAAGGAAGACGAGGAAGTGTAAACAATTAAACTAATTGCAACAGTGGTGAATGTCAGTGATATAAGACAAACATTTTAATCTCGACCTGTTATCTTTTTTAAAACAATAATCAGTCATTAGCGAATGTGAACTAGATTCGGTGCAATTACAACTTCGGCTTTTATTGTTGCATTATTACCAAGGGGTGACTGTTACGCCAATGCAGTGTCCCTGCACATTTCGGCAGGAATTTGGAGAGAAAAAAAATTAAATTGTATACTTGATCGAGACTCATGGAAGAGCGAGAGCAGAATGAAAGGGAACAAAATGGAAAAGGGAGAAACACCAACAGCAGAGCATAAGTGAGAGCAAGATCAAGGTGAGGGGGAGGACACATGGGGGTGAACAAGCTGCACCAAGATGAATGAAACACAGCAATAGAGAAGGGAGAAAGCGGGAATGACACAGTAAAGGAACAAACTGACTGACAAACAAATTAACAAAGTTGGACAGAATGCCAGTGATAACTCACTGACTCTTTGTTGAAAGATACTTTGTTATATTTAACATCCATCAGCAACTCCCCACACCCCACCCAGCTACTCCTCCACCCCTCCCCAATGTTCATCCGAGAGATGGCGTACTCGTTGATGTAACATGCTGCCTGAAACACGCCAATCATACCATTTATAAATCAAGTCAAGAATTGCACCCACACTGGACAGCTTAATAGCAATTTCACTACATCTGCAACATCCCGTTGGACATTTATAAACAGTGATTTGGAAAAGGAAGTCCATGACAACTTGTGATAAATACGCAATACAGTTGACAGGTATATAATTGATACAAAAAATGCTTGCTCTGTTTAAAAATGAAGATAGAGAAAAAGGAAGTATTTTATAATGGAATAAGAGGTGTTTGTAATTATTTCATCTGAAGAGATGCGGGTTGTACGTGGGTGAAGAAAAATATGCCATTGATGGGAAATTGCAGGAATAAAAGGAAGAATTTTGTACTTTGTTGTTATCATCAGTATAAGAGTGAATGTGGTTGATGTGGATGGAAAATTTGTTGTTGATGTGTCCAGATAAACAGACTAAGCAAATGGCATTGATCATACTTCATTCAAGGTTGAATTGCATGTTTCTAGAATTACTGATTACTTCGTTTGTTTGATTTGTGTTTTCAGCAAATATATCCTATTTTTGACAGATGGGGTCTCTAAAAATACTGAAGGAGATCGGTATAAACGGTCAGGTACGGCGGACTATAGCTGATCTTGGTGGGATCAAGTCGATGGTGCGCATTCTTGACTCGCCACTGAAAGACCTACGGAGCCTGACAGCAGAAACCTTGGCGACAGTGGTGGTATTCCATCGGGCCAGGCGGTCTGTGCTGCAGCTTGGAGGGATAAATAAACTAGTAAGCCGGTGGGCCTGCCATATCAATGATAGCTATAAAACCATAGAACTGAAATGCTTCAGTTATACCCCTGGAATTAAAATTTACCTTTATTGTTCAATGTCCTTTCCTGCTTCATTTTCTCTCTTCAACATTCTCACTTTCTTTATTTTTTTCTCTTTTTGTATCATTTCTTGATAATAACGATTTTTTTTTCAAATGATCTTTTTACATTCTGACCTTTTCCTTTTATCACTGTTTCAATTGATTTGCACATGTGAATACACTCGCATCATTAATTATTTAACATTCATTCATAATCATAATATGGCCATTGCCTTGATTATATTACATAATTATGGTCCTAATGATAGCAGAGCCATCTTGACCTTAGTTATGCAGACACTTTCACGTACCATTCCAAAGGGTACATTGTTTAAACAGTGTCTGCTCGCACCATTTTTCTTTGCTGGTCCTTGTATCAGGAACAAAATTATACAAACCCATAGGAAAACAC